>OY734957.1:1792090-2392090 GCA_963457585.1 Spergularia bocconei | reverse complement strand
TCTCTCTTTCTCTCTCCTCACCGTCACTTTCTCTCTCTTCGCGGCGGAGATGACGCCGCAAGGGCTGCTCGCCTCGGCGGCGATAAACATCGGCTTAGCTATGGCCGTACTCTTTCTCTTCTCCATCCTTAAGAAGCAACCTTCCAACGCCTTCATTTACTACGCCCGCCGTCTCTCCGAGTCCCAGCACCACCGTCAACAACAACCGTCTTTCGACCGGTTATCGCTCCGCCGCCTATTGCCGTCTGTCTCGTGGATCCCTCGCGCTCTTCGCGTCTCGGAGGAGGATATTCTCCGTCACTCTGGCCTTGACGCTCTCATCATCATCCGCCTCTTCAAATTCGGGTATAAATTGAATTCTACAACTTTCGTGTTCGTTCCGTTCTTTTGTATCGTAAACGTTTCTATTTGAGGATGCTGTTTTTAATATTTTAAATTTTTACGTTTGATTTGATTACGTGGGAGGAATTTAAACAAAACGTTAGGGTGTTAGGGTGTACTCCTATATGGCATTATTATGGATCATCAATCATATTTTATTAATGTTGCGGTTTTTTTGGATTGTTAACGTTTTGATTTGAATATGCGAGAGGAATTTAAACGAAATAATGTTACCAATCATTTTGGTTAATGTTGCAGAATCAAGTTCTTTGTAGTTTGCTCCATCATCGGATTGCTAGTACTTCTCCCACTTAATTATTTTACTCCTACCTCGCAGCCAACTAGTCCACATTACATGAATTCTTTTACCATGTCGAATATCGAAGCAGGATCGAATAGGTATTGAATTTACCTTTCTCAAACTTAATTGTAGCATTGAGTGGCAGTGGTTCTCTGTTATTTGTTGCATATTGGTGCTTGCTTGTGTGTGAGCTTTTGTCGTTGTAGCGTAGATACATGTTCTACCTCTCTTTGGACGGAATTTCGATTCATAATTGTACTATTTGTATGGTTGAAAATTGCATATTCTAATAGAAGGATCCCAAATTGAATGGGATGTTACTTGGGGAGGTCTTATAATTCGTACAATTGGCACATACAACTTATGTACATAGTAATGATATTCGATGGCAAGCCACTACACATACATTCGATGATCCTTTTATTTATCAATGATTCGAAACCTTTGAAGTTCCTTTTGCATCACATTCATACAACCTGTGTCCACTTTATCTCTGCAGGCTGTGGGTGCACTTTTCTTGCTTGTGGTTGATATCATTTTATGGAATGTATCTCTTGTATAAGGTGAGATTTTCACTCTATCTTACCGTCTTTATATGGGTACATAGATCGAACCATTCTTGTTATTGGAAAAGTGCTCTAATGTTATGGCCTGATAATTGAACATACTCTGTGGATATATAGATGCCTTTAGTACCGGTGTTTCCCCTTTGCCATGCATCTTCAAGCTGTTTTTTTTTATTACTAGATTAAGTGTGAGCGAACCTGATATCATCAGGTAAACAATGCTGCATTGTTTGCAGGAGTACAAAGATATTTTAGCTATACGGATTCGATGTCTTCATAACCTAAGGGTTCGACCTGATCAGTTCACTGTTCTAGTTCGAGAGATTCCTGTCTGCACTGAACATAAGACCTGTGGATGCAATGTACATCATTTCTTTAGTAGACATTATCAACAGTCTTTTCAGTCATACCAAATGTTATATGATGGGAGAGATCTTGAGTTGCTGTGGGTAAGTGTTTTCAGCAGGTATCAATTGGTTTCTTGGCACAATTTCTTGTTACTGTAGTTGCATACTTATAACTCGCTAGATAGGTGAGACAGTTGAATTGTTGAATTGCAGACATTATCCTTTCAAACAATATACAGCCGTAATTTTCTGATGTGATGTGATACAGAGTTAGATAAAAGCCTGTTTCAGTGATTCATCACATTCAGAAGATGAATTCTTATGGCTTACTGACTGTAGTTTTTTAATCTTGGGCAGTGTGAATTATTTCATTTGACAATTAGGGAGGAATGAAATTCCATATCCTACTATCATAAACTACTGACTGATTCAAGTTCACTGTCACAGACCACTGCTGATAGTTCTTTCATAGTGTTCCTTAAAATTGGGGTCTCAAAACTATTTCTGCTGTTGTATATATCCCTCTTGATCTTGTTTTGTGGTATTGTGGCTAATCCTATCAAATTCAAATTATTTCTGCAGGACCGTGCCAACTCAATCAAGACGAAATTAAAACAATTGAAAGAGAAGTCTATACGAAATAATTCTACTAGGAATCGTTCCCTTGTTGAACCGTTAAGAGGTGAAGCCCCGAAAATTGCATTGCATGAGGAAAAGCTTCAAAAATTTTGTGGTCTTATCCATGGTATGCAACAGGAATCGGTGCTTCAGCAAATGGTGAGTATTCCTGCATAGCAATAATCAGCTAGGTTACTTATTTTCTTTCACACCAAAGGTTATTAAAATGTTAATGAATTATGAGTACGTGTGTTTAACATCAAGCCATTTTCATCGATTTCTTTTGTTTCTGCACTATAGGAGTTGCCTGCTGCTTTTGTTACATTCAAAACTCGAGTTGCAGCTGCACTTGCTGCACAATCCCAACAGAATTCACATCCTTTCCTGTGGATAACTGAAGAGGCCCCAGAACCAAGAGATGTGTTATGGAAAAATTTGTCAACCCCATCTAGGCGGTTGTTACTGTACAAGATTGGATTTTTTGTTGCTGCAGCACTTCTCACGATTTTTTTCGCTGCTCCAGTAACAGCAGTTCAAGGAATAGCGAAATTTGAGAAGCTCAGGAAATGGTTCCCTCCAGCCATGGCCATACAATTAATGTGAGTGGCTGATAGTAGTAATTGTTCTCTCCAGCTCAATATCTTTTCTGTCGCATAAAGTATTTTGACATTTTTCATTTGTTGAATACCATGATTTTTATTTACGGGGTCATATATAAATTAAACAAGAAAATTCTTAGGATTGGGTTGGCAACTTGGAGGCTTGGAGATCTTTGTCTTTGTACCAGGCCTCCTCTCTAAATCTCTCTCTGAGCCTCTAATTAAATTGGCTCTCTCAGTTTCTTAACCAGTAATCTTATATTGTCGATTCCACGATGACACATTTGTCAATTTCTAGTGGTGTCAACTATGGTTACAATCTAACAAATGAATTTTCTTGCAGACCAGGATTAAGATCTGTTGTAACAGGCTACCTTCCAAGTCTCATCCTTAATGGTTTTATATATGTTGTTCCATATTCATTGCTCGGGATTGCTCAGTTATCTGGATATTCGTCAAGGAGTGAGACAGAAATAAAAGTTTGCAATATGGTATTCTACTTTCTAGTAGGCAATGTCTTCTTCTTGAGTTTATTATCCGGATCACTGCTTGATGAACTAGGACAATCTTTCAATCACCCTGGTGATATACCTAGCCATCTCGCACGTGCTGTTTCAGCTCAGGTAAAATTTCTGATAGTAAGTACATTGTTTACAATAAGCTTCTGCTATATTAGTTTTACACAGTGCACGCTCAAATGGTTTAAAACCTATGCTTGAGGGATTTTCAATGAGTTTTCTCTTTCTATGTAACTGCTATCTCATATTCAAAATATGCCTCTCGTTTTTCAGGCTGATTTCTTCACCACTTATATCTTGTCAGATGGACTGTCTGGTTTCTCGCTGGAGACACTGCAGCTTGGCCTGCTAACATGGGATACCATTAAGAAGCTTACATTTGGTCGGGGAAAGAAGAAGTCTCCTTATGTTTTTTCGCTTCCTTACTTCAGGGTTATACCATTTGTTTCCCTCTGTTTACTGATTGGCATGGTCTACGCACTTGTTGCTCCATTGCTGCTTCCATTTGTTGTCGGCTACTTATACTTGGGATATGCTGTATACATGAATCAGGTTTGTTTGACTGCTCTCTTCTTTTCTTTGATTTCAGTAATTAGAATTCCACAGGAAATGGGATGAGTCGTACCATCCTACGGATTAGCGTACTGTGTGTGTACTGCAACAGTGAATTTAAGCACTGATATGTTTTGGAAGAAATGTTATAATGTTATAATTATTTTCTATGGGCGGTGTTCCCATTCGCAGGCACCTTTTGTCTTGCTCTGCTGAACTCTTGAGTCTTGACTGTGATGTTAAGGCTGCTTCTGTATATGTTTTTTCTTTCAAATCTTAGTTAGTCGTCAATGTGTACGAATGTTAGCATTGTAGTACTGTTTGCATAAAGTAAATTACTTTTAATAAGAGAAACGCGCAGAAGTACAAATTAAGGATAGCCCATAGCCTGATGTACGTGTAGACTGTAGAAGAGAATTTTCTGTTGATTGTCAGCATAAGACATAGACCTTCATTTGCTTTTGCTTTCCCTTCGCAGTTATTATATACTCGCAGTATCTTTTAGCCTTTAGGACAAAGGTTCAGATGTTGTCATATGCCATTTGTCTTTTCATCGAATATTATTGTTCATTTTCCCTGCAGATTGAGGACGTATATCCAACTTTCTATGAGACTTGTGGAAAGTATTGGCCGCACATTCATTCTTACATCTTCTTTGCACTCATCCTCATGCAAATCACAATGATCGGTCTTTTTGGATTGAAATCAAAGCCAGGGGCATCTATTGCTACTATACCACTTCTTGTCCTCACTATCTTATTCAATGAGTACTGCAAGCTTCGGTTTCTTCCTTCATTCCAGCACACTTCAATTCAGGTGCTTTGGTCTTTTTTTTTTTTTTTTTTTTATCTAGTAATTTAATACGTATGATTATATGCGGTTAGCTTTGGGATGGGGTTGACTATCACTTGCCATTTGGAGGAAATTAATCGATCAAACTCCAATTAGTCTAGTTGATCATTAGTCCCTTTTCCACAACAGTTAGAAATGTTTTGGCTTACCGTTGTCTTTCTAAGAATGATTAAAGTGATGAATCAAATAGAAAGGCATATGTTTTTTATCGATTATGCAAGCCTTACCCCATGCCCCTCGCTCATATTTAAATTTAAGTTAAGGATGCAAGGGATGGAGAAACTAGTCAATGTGTCTCTGTATCACTTTCTTTATGGGCACATTTTGTTTGAAGAAGCTGACTTAGTCTCTCTTGTAGATTGCCAAGGAAAATGACGAGCTTGATGAGAAAGAAAACAGCTTGGAAATCAGCGCAGAGAATGCTGCTCTTGCATATCGCCCACCATTCTTGGCGCCCATTAGCTTCAGTGAAGTAGGATCAAGTCACCAACCAGCTGAACTGTTGGATTGAGGAGCTACAAAGATGCCTATTTGTTGAAGCCAATCATGGAGCTTAAGGCAAGGGATGGAGTGCCGGGATGCATACAGAAAAGGATATTGTAAGGCAAGTCTATAGAGCATTGTTCGGAGGGCCAAGAAAGCAAATCTTGTGTCGTGACTAACCAGTCAAAATACAGAGTTACTGCTTTCTTTATTCAGGCACACTGTGGTTTCTTTAGGCTGATGTAGCGAGTTTGCGCCCTCAATTAAAGATGCTACTCTGTAAGCGTAGGCAATGCTGATTGCTGATTCCTAGATTCTCAGAAGAGTAAGGGAAAATGTCTAGAAGTGTGCTGATATGCGAGGTTCTGCATTTGTACTTGATCGAAGAGTAAGGGAAAATTCCGTGTCTGAAGTGGAATCGTTTCTTTGGAGTTTCACAACAACAGAACTGAGCCAACTTCATAGGGTTAGCTTCGACAACTTCCATTAGAAATTCTCCTACCTGTTCAATACTAAAATTTGTTATGTTCTTATAAATTCGAGATCTGAAAATTTAGTTGAGTTATAGTCTGTTCAGTTTTGTTTCGTTTCGTTCTAGTTCATGTACTTAAAAAGGTACGAGTAGTATATTGCTCCACAAAGTTAAAATTTGACATGAGCACTAATCTAAAATAGTTGATCTTATTTGTGGTAGAATACTACTAACATTATGGCGTATATAATCATGTTTCTCAACTCTAATCGATTCGTCTCTTCCCATTTTTGTGTAACCCATGTGAATTGTAATTTCCTCCCCCTTGTGCATGCCTAAACCTTAATTTGACTCTTTTTCCTTTGTTTGGTTTTTCGTAACTTTTTACGCTTTTTAAAACTTCTTTCGAAAGTATTTCAATAATTCTAAATGGTCCACAATCTTTTTGAAATTTTATGGCATACACAAGACCGTTACTATATGACTATTCATGTTAGCCGACCACAATTATTTTGGGAATAAAACTTGGTTGTTGTTGTTGTATATGCATGCCTAAACCTTTGATCCAAAGGCACATGAGAAGAAATATATCGGATATTAACTAGTTTCGAGTTATTTCACAATATCGAGTCCAACTTTATGTGGGCCAAATTCCATACACCCATACCCAGTTCTTCTTCACAATCCTGAGTCAGAAATAACTAACTTTTCCACGTCACTATAACTAACTTCCTTATAATAACAACCTTTTCAATTATTTGCTGTAAATGTAATTAACTTCTGATAACAATCTTTTCAATCCTCTGCTTTTCCCTCCCTCCTCTCTCTCTCAAGAAAAACTGAACCTTCTGCCATGGCAAATAATCACAACTACGGTTTCCGATTCGAACTGTCACCTATGTGGAAACTGAGGCAGGCAATTGAAGCTCTCTGCGACCCGCTATTCAACCCCACAGGGAAAGGAAGGATCGATGTCAACGAGACAAAGTTCACGATCACAGCTCTCAGCTTCGAACATGTACTTGGGCATCTCTCGCTGGTTTCTTCAGGGTTACACAACTTTCAATGCAGGACGCCCATCATGGGGAATAAGATGGTTGATTTGAGAGATATTTTCGTGAATTTGGCTGCTTATGATTTTGAAACTATAGCTGTTCTTCAAACTCAAGGCTCTAATCATATCACTTTCCTGTTAGGTAATACTCTTCATCTTTTTTCTTCTTGTAGTTCTGTATTTTAATGCAATTAGTTCTGATTTTGTAGGAGTAATTAGGACCATTTATTCATAGTATGTCAAGAAATTTCTTCAATTTTTTTCCTGCAGTATAATCTTTCTGAAATCATCTTAATTTGATTTTGCTGTTACTGTCAGTTTGATCTGCTGGAAATCTTGATTGTGATTGTTCGATATGTTAGAATTCTGGTGCTCTAAATCGGAGTTTCTGAAGACAGTTTTCGCATTGATTCTTTCAATTTTCTTATAATATAATCTGACTTATGTCACTTTGACAAACTTTTGCTGTTAGTTACAGATATTTTGTGTTTTTTTTTCTATTGTTCGATATGTTGGAATTTCAGAAAACGGTCTTCTTACCATTAAACTGTAAGATCATGTACTGTTTCCCGATCCTGAACTGAATCTTGCAGTACGTCTGATGCCTGTGTTATAATGGAATGAGTTATAAGTTGGCTGTGTAATGAACAGTTTAATCAATCTTTTTCAAACAATGTACATATTTTAATAAACTTTTGCTGTTTCGTTTAGTTCGATCTGCTTTACTAGCTATAGAATTCTTAACTAAAAGATGTTACTGTACTATTGCCTGATGCTGAGCTCAATCTGGTGTAACTTGTCTGTATAATCTGAATATATGATTATGTAATTAGTAGTTTCTGTTCTTAGTAAGTCATTAAATTTATCAACTTTTGTTTTCCTGAAGTATAATCTTACTGAAGTCTTTGGTGTTGCTCCGATCAGGTGACATTTAATTATGCACATGTCTCTTGAGTTAACTTTTCCTGGTTTTTTTTTCATTCAATCTGCTTTCTTAGTCACATAGATCTTATTAATAGGATATGTTAATATTGTACAGATTTTACATATCCTATTACTTATGTTTTGTAATTGTTCAGTATGTTAAAATTCTGATGCTCTAAATCGGAATTTCAGAACAGTTTTCTTAGCATCAAACGTACTGGAAGATCATATACTGTTGTGTCATTGCTTAATGCTGAACTTAATCTGGTGTTACTTCCATCAGGAGAAAACCCTACTCATGAATTTACTGCTGAGCTTGAAAACAATGGCGAAATCCCGTGGTTTCCTAATTTCATCAGCATCTGTGACACTGCTTTGCCACCTCAAGACGTGAATCTGCTGGCTAACAACCTGGTTCGGAATGGAGTACCTCAACTAGGTCCCTTTTCTCCCTGATATTCAATTCAAAAAGTCTGAAGAATATATTTCCTGGCATAAGTGTTACATTTCTATTTCAGCTTCACTGCCTTCTAATTGAATCCCTCTTTTTTTGTTTTCTGTTGGTGTAGTTTCAGTAAACATAATGGAAAATAATGTATGGATTACAAGGGCGGATGAGCCCATACCGTTTCTGACACATACTCATAGCCTTGAAAATATGGTAATGTTTCAAACTCAGAGTCCGTTAACAAGACTGATTCTCAGTGTGTATGAAATTGATTGAACAAAATGCTGATTCTCAGGATAATTTCACCTACGGAGTGGGGCCATGGCAGAGATATCAGGGATCATTCTACTGGTATCATCCTGAGGTGTTGCAGAAAGCAGCTCGTGTAAATCATTTTCGTTACTTCTATGTCATCTTCGGGTATTCAACACAACACGATATCATTTTTCAGTTCAATCTTGGAGAACTTGGCCATCTGTACTTTCTGAAGGGAACAGAACAACAAGCAATGCACAACCTTGGCATCCCCTGAGATTGAATCACAACAGACCATACAACTGTGAGCTAAAATTTTGTGTCTACAGTCTGCACTGCTAGCAGATTAGCAGAATTCTCGGCTTGCTTTTGTACCATTGTTCACTTCTCTAATGTGTCTATGTCTGCATAAAGTTTAGATACTTTAGTCCTACTGATGCAGCTCTATGAGCTTACCAGATGATGTCCGTAAGAAATATCTGCACAGTACTGTTTCCTGATTTGCTTTTCGGCTTTCTGACTCGCTCCTATACAATCGTATCTGAATTTCATTGATTGATATGTTTACAACTTCTTTTAGGCATTCATGAAATTTCTTTCTAGGGGCCGCGTCTTGACTAGACGAGTACTTGACGGCTGACCTGCACAATGTCAGAAGAACAAGAACCTTTAGATACTTTCTGATCATTTTTCTAGCATCTTTGATACAGAATAACCAAACAAAGAGAACTTGGCTCATTTGACAGTCCTGCCTGACTTTGGTTGTGCTGTTAAAAATTCAAGATTAGAAGATTTAGTAGTACCATCATTAATTTAAACTCATTATCTTTTCTTTAAAAAGTTACAAATTTACAAGTATAATCGATCACAAGTTATTTTCTTACACGAGAATAGTGAATTCGTCCCTTTATGCTTTTTTTTGGTCTTTGCCGAAAACTTTGATCCAAAAGCACATGAGAAGAAATAGATCGGATACAATTATCGAGTCATTTCATGTTATCGAGTCCAACTTTCTGAGGGCCAACTTCCACACACCCAGACCCAGTTCTTGTTCACTAATCAACTATAACAATCCTTAGTCAGATATAACTAACTTTTCCACGTCACTCCAACTAATTAACCAACTTCCTTATAATAACAACCTTTTCCATTCTCTGCTTTTCCCGCCCTCTCCTTTCTCTCTCACAATGGAAGAACACACCACTGATGATGAATCTTCAAAGAAACTTCCATCAGAATCTTCACAGAAACTTCCACCAGAAGCTTCAGAGAAAATCCCACCTGAATCATCAGAATCTTCACAGAAAAACCCACCTGAATCTTCACAGAAAATCCAACCTAATTCTCCAGAATCTGCACTGGAAAACCCTTATTCTGCCATAGATGAAGCTTCACCAAGAAGCTTGACCCCCGTTTCAGAAGTTTCACAAGACAACCCACCTGAATCTCCAGAATCATCACAGAAAACCCCACCTGAAGATTTAGAGAAAACCCCAATTGAATCTCCACATTCTGCCGAGGGAAACCCATATTCTGCCGTAGATAAAGCTTCACCAGGAAGCTTGACCCCTATGTCCGAGGTTTCACAGAAAACCCTAGCAGAATCTGCAGAGAAATACCCACCTGTTGAATATTCAGACTCTGCTCAGGAAAACCCATCTTCTGCTATGGATGAAGCTTCACCAGGAAGCTCGATCCCCATTTCTGAAGGTTCACAAGAAAACCCACCAAACTATTGCTTCCGATTCGAAGTGAAACCTGCCAAAAGACTGAAGCTTGCAATCGAAGCTCTCTGTGACCCGGAATTCAATCCGACAGGGAGAGGAAAAATCTATGTCCATTATAAAGGGTTCTTTATCATGACTCGCAGCCCCAGCAATGTTGTTGGAATTCTCTGGCTGTTGCCTTCAGGAATACACAACTTTCAATGCAGGGTGCCCGTATTAGGGGATAAGTTGGTTGATTTGAGACAAATTTCCGCGCATTTAGTTGCTGATGATCAGGATACTGTCACTGTTTCTCAAATTGAAGGCTCTAATCATATCACTTTCTTGTTTGGTAACTAATCTTTTTTTTTTTAACCATCTGTGTTACATACAATGCAATTAGTTCTAATTTGGGTTGCGTAATGAACAGCTTTTATTCATATTAAGTCTAAGAAAATGCTTTCATCTTATTCTAATAACTTTATACATTGTCACTTTATTTAACTTTCTGCTGTGTCATTCAATTCGATCTGCTTTAGAAAGATTATGTATAAGATGTTACTGTGTTATCAGGAGGAGAAGAGCGTACTCAAGAATTTACTGCTGAACTCTATGTAGACGATGGTGAAATTTGGGGGTGTTTTCCTATCGGCTGGTTCTGTGAAGCTACTTTACCATCTCGCGACATGGATCTGCTGGTTGATCGAATGATTCAGGATGGAAGACCTCAACTAGGTACCTTTCTTTGCACACTTGTTTGATTTCCTATTTCATCGCCTTGTCATTGATTCGTTTTGTTTTTCTGATCGCGTATCAGTTTCAATCAGCGTAAAGCAACAGAAAGTAATAGTTGGAATTGGAAATGAGAGGGTGTGGCGTCTGAAATACAGCTCTGACAATATGGTAATAAAACACTTCAAGTCTGAATCCATTGCTCGAGAATTCAATACTGATTATCGATCATTTTTTATGAAATTGATCGAAAAAATTGCTCATTCATTCATATGTATTTATATTGTGCAGGATTTTGCTTTCACTATGGGAGCTTGGGGACAATGGCAGAGGCACATTGCATTGTTCTACTGGACTCATCCTGAGGCGTTGCGAAAAGCAGCTCTTCTTTACCCTCTCTTCATTGTAAGCTTTTGTGAATTACCACAAGACATTGTCTTCTTTTGTTTCAGTCTTCAGCACCAGGGATCTCTGTCCTTTATAGCTGAAGCAACTCAAGTAATGCCCAACTATCCCATGAAGAGAAATCGTTGAATAAAAAATGACAGTACAATGACCTGTGTGCTAAAACTTGTCTCTGAAGTCAGCATTGCTAGCAGATTAGCACAATTTTCGGCTTGATTACATACTTTTGTACCATTTTTGAATCCTGTGATATTGCTTTTTTGTGTCTATATCAGCATATAGCTCAGATAATGTGGTCATACTGTTGCAGCTTTATGAATATACCATATGATGTAACTGTAAGAAATTGTATGCTCCAGGAATGTTTCCTGATCTGCTTTTCGGCTTTTCAGCTGTAAGACATAATTTCTGATCATGTTTGAAATGTATGTAACTTCTTTGATGAATTCATGAACTTTCTTTCTACGGCCGCGTCTAGACTAGATAGCCACAATTGCTGCAAATTTCATTCTGAGCATTTTTTCTAGCATCTTTGACACAGACAATGCAACTATGGCCTATTGGCCTTAAGCCAAAATAGCAACTTCAATCTGTTAAGATTTGAAAATCTAAAACAACTCTTGTTACAAACACTCGTAACTTATGATCAAATCTTCTTACACGAGAATTTTGTTGTTCCGCAAAGTTGGAAGTTAATTTTAACACGGGTATAAACTACATAAAGAAGTGTTGATCTTATCAATTTTGGCGCACACAATTTTGTTTCCTCGACTCTAAAATTCTTATCCTTTTTTTTTCTTCCTTACGGCTTTTATCTCTTTGGCATTGCACGCGAATTGTACGTGAATCCGGCCCCTTACTTGATTCGAATTAAGTTCCACATGAGGAATAACGTCAAAAGGACACATACTGTATCTTCCATGGACCCAATTTCAGTTCTTGTTTACTAACTAACTTTAACTTCCTCAGTCAGAAATAACTAATTTTCCACGTCACTCCAACTAAATTAACTAACTTCTGATAACAACCTTTTTCAATCCTCTGCTTTTCCCTCCCTTTTTTTCCCTCCTAAGAAAAACTCCACCTTCAACTTCTGAAAATTACCAAGAAACCCCATCTGCAATGGCAAACAATCAAAATTACGCCTTCTTGTTCGAATTAAAACCTGCCAGGAAACTGAAGCTTGCGATTGAAGCTCTCTGTAACCCACAGTTCAGCCCAACAAGGAGAGGAAAGATTGATGTCGATTGGAAAGGATTCGCAATCACGGCTTACAACCCCAGCAGTGATGTTCTTGGGCTGCTCTCTCTGACTTCTACAGGATTAGAGAACTTCTTCTGCAGGACTCCCATCATAGGGAATAAGTTGGTTGATTTGGGAGACATTTCCGCGCATCTGGTTCCTGATGATAAGGATACTGTAACTGTTTTTCAAGTTGAAGGCTCTAATCAGATCAATTTCATGTTTGGTAAAGCTCTTAATCTTGTTTTTTCTTGTCTAATTTCTGTGTTTTTTATGCAATTAGTTTTAGTTTGGTTGTGTTTGTGTAATGAACAATTTTTGTTCATAGTAAGTCAAGAAATTCCATCAATCTTCTTCCTGAAGTTTATAAATTCACTGAACTGTTTCAGAATGCTTTCAGTGAAATCTTAAGTATGTTTAATGTTTATGTCACTTTAATACAATGTTTTGCGATTGTTCAGTATGTCAGGAACTCTGATGCTCTAAATCAGAATTTCAGAAAACAGTTTTACGAGTAATATCTTATCATCATATACTGTTGTGTCATTGCCTGATGCTGAACTTAATCTGGTTTTACTGTCAATCAGAAGAATACGGATTCTTTACTGAACTCCTTGAAGACAATGGTGAAATTCCGGATTTTCCATATTTTTACATCCGCTGTCAGTTTGCTTTACCATCTTCTATGTCAGCTTTTCGCTTACACCACCACACAATGTCATACTTCAGTTCAGTCTACAAGAACATGGCTACCTGTACTTTCTGAAGGAAACAACTGAAGTACAGCCTAACATTGTCATCCACTGAGATTGTATCAAAGAAGACAATGCACCTATGTCTGTACTCTGAACTGATAGCTAATTAGCAAAATTCTCGGCTTTCTTAAGTACTTAAGTACCTTATTTCACTGCTCTGATACTGTTCCTATGTGTATATGTCAGCATATACCTCAAAGCTCAAATACATTAGTCTTACTCTATGAACTTACTAATAGGATATGTAAAATATTTATTTGTAACCTTTTGTATTCCTGACTTTGTAACGGTTTATCAGTATATATACAGTCTCTCATGATCTCCCTCATCAGGGGATTATCAACAGTTAACATGGTAATTAGAGCTTAGGTTAAATTTTTTTTACCTGGGATCTTGCAAACACACGCCTCTTCCCCACCACAGGCTTCGGCCATGGCAGGCGAAATACCAGTAAATCAGCAACAGCCACCCAAGGCTTACCACCCCGTCTATACTGTGTCGAACATCAATTCCAAGATTCGCACTCTAGACGGCGAGAAGGTCGTGTACTCAAAATGGGTGTGGCTGTGGGAAGGCCACGCCGAGGGCCATCGTGTCCTCAGCCATATTGATGGCACAGGACCTATCGAGAAGACCGATCCGACGTACGCGTCCTGGAAGGAGATCGACGCCATCGTCCTCTCTTGGATATATAGTACCATCTCCGATGATCTTCTCTCTCGCTTCATCACCGCCAAGTCCACCGCCTACGAGGCCTGGACCCATGTGAAGAAAATCTTTGTCAATAACAAAGGTGCCCGCGCTGCCGCCCTCGAACATGAGTTTAACAACCTCAAACTTGCTTCTCAGCCGTCCCTCGACGCCTACTGTAAGCGGCTTCGTGAGATCGCTGATCTTTTAGCGGAGGTCGACGCCCCTGTCACGGATCAACGCTTGGTGCTTCAACTCGTCCGCGGTCTCCCAGCCGAATATGACACCGTCGCGGCTATGATTCATCAAACATTACCCACTTTCGAAGATGCCCAAACCCGGCTCTTCCTTGAGCAGAACCGGACGACCGATCGCGAAGACCAATCGCAGTCCACCGCCCTTGTCGCCCTATCCGCGCCGCCTCCTCCTGCTTGAGACGAAAACCCTCAGGACCCACCTTCACCTCAGCCGACCGCGCGCACCACAATCGCCGCCACAATCAATCCAATCGTGGCCAAGGGCGGAACTATTCCGGCCCTCCTCGTGGTGGTTCGCATCCCAGCACATGGTCCTTTCAACCCACATGGCAGCCGAGTTGGTCGACCCCACCATGCCCTTTTCCGACCAACCCCGGCTGGTCTCCAGTGTGGTCAGCTCCGACACCGTCCCCACCTCCGGCATGGTCCCAGCCTCCTCGCAATAATGGACCGCGTGGAGGACGATTTACAAATCGTGGAATTGCTCCCGATCCTCTCCACTTTAATTCTCAGGGTCAAAGCAATTTTTCCGGACCATTTCATGGGCAGGCCCACTTGGTCGATTTTGATCCCCAGCCCACAGATTTTGGACAAGCATTTCAGGCCCTATCTATGGATCCGTATGGTGATGCAAATTGGTATATGGACACTGGAGCCACGTCCCATCTGACTTCGGATGCAGGTATTCTCACTCGCCCTTTCCTTAAAAGCAATATTCGTTCTATTTACGTAGGCAATGGCATGAGCATTCCAGTTGCGACTTCTGGTCACACTCAAATCACCCTTCCTGACCGTGCACTTCACCTCCGCAATGTCCTTCATACTCCTAAAATCATTAAAAATCTCATTTCCGTTCGTCAATTTACTCGTGACAATAACGTTTCCGTCGAATTTGACCCTGTTGGTTTTTCTGTCAAGGACCTTCAGACTGGGAATATGATTATGCGGAGTAACAGTTCGGGGGAGCTTTACCCTGTTTTGCCCACCACCTCGAGTTCGTCTTCATCTCCAAGTCAAAGTCTTGCAGCTCTCGCTTCCGATGTCTGGCACAGTCGATTGGGTCATCCAGGAGCCCCAGTCACTAGTTTTCTTCGGTCTCGTAATATTATTCCTTGTAATAAAGGGCCTAGCTCCAGTCTTTGTAACTCGTGCCAAATTAGCAAACACAAAAGACTTCCGTTTTATGATTCTACTTCCACTACTGTTGCTCCATTCGATATTATTCATAGCGATCTGTGGACATCGCCAATTTTGAGTAAAAGTGGTTTTAAATATAAATCTGAGGTGTTTAATATATTTTCAATTCCAAAATTATGTTCACACCCAATTTAATTGTAAAATCAAATCTTTTCAATGTGATTTAGGTCGCGAATTCGATAACACCTCTTTTCGTCAGTTTGCCGAGACTAACGGACTCGTTTTCCGTTTCTCCTGTCCCACGATTTTCTCTCAAAACGGCAAAGCTGAACGTATGCTTCGACGTCTTAATGAAATCGTCCTTACTCTCCTCTACCACGCTTCGCTTCCGCCCTCTTTCTGGGTTGATGCCCTTCATGCTACCACCCACCTTCACAATATCCTTCCCACTCGCCTATTACAATTCCGATCTCCCACCTCCGTCCTTTTCCTCAAGGAGCCTACCTATGATCACCTTCGGGTTTTCGGTTGCGCTTGTTATCCCAATCTCTCCGCCCGTCGTCCTCATAAACTCGCCCCACGCTCCGCTCGGTGCATCTTCCTCGGGTACCCAGCGGAGTATAGGGGTTACCGCTGCCTTGATCCTGCTACTGGCAAGATCATTCTCTCCCGTCATGTCACTTTTGATGAGTCGGTGTTTCCCTTTGCCGAAACTTCTTCCCCATCACTCTCCACCTACTCCTTTCTTGACACTTCTCCCTCACCTCCCGTTTTCACTGACCTTCTCTCCTCCTCTCTTCCTACACCTTCCACCCCACTGTCACCCCCACCTTATACTCCTCCTTATCGACGAGCCCCGCCCCCTACCATCACCTACACACGTCGTACCCGTGCCGCACCTGCACCTCCACCACCACCACCACCGCCACCACCACCTCCCATCCGTACCATCACCACTCGTGCTATGAATGCTATTTTTAAACCTCGCACTCCCTCCACTTTTCACGTTTCTTCCTCCCCCGAGGTCTCCCCCGTTCCCAAATCCCACACTGTTGCCCTTCGTGATCCCAACTGGAATACTGCCATGCAGGACGAATGTCGTGCTTTACAGGACAATAATACATGGGAGTTGGTCCCTCGGCCTAATAATGCTCATATTATCCGCTGTATGTGGCTCTTTCGCCACAAGTTTCACTCTGATGGTTCACTCCAGCGGTATAAGGCTCGTCTTGTGGTTAATGGTAAGACCCAGCAGGTTGGGATAGATTGTGATGAGACCTTCAGTCCGGTTGTCAAACCTACCACCATCCGCACCGTGTTGAGTATTGCTGTTTCTCGTTCTTGGCCCATCCATCAGTTGGACGTCAAGAACGCCTTTCTACATGGTGACTTGGTTGAGACTGTGTATATGCATCAGCCCCCTGGCTTTGTTGATAAATCTGCACCAAATCACGTTTGTCGCCTCCGCAAATCATTATATGGTCTTAAGCAAGCGCCTCGTGCTTGGTATCAGCGGTTTGCGACTTTCATTATATCTCAGGGGTTCCGGAGCAGTATCTGTGATCCTTCTTTGTTCATTTACCGTCATGGCTCGGATATGGCCTACCTGCTCCTCTATGTGGACGATATTGTCCTTACTGCTTCTAGCACTACTCTCCTCCGTCATATTATGGCTTCCCTTTCTAGAGAGTTTGCTATGACTGATCTTGGGACACTCCACCACTTCCTTGGTATTACTGTCATACGCCACTCTCGTGGTCTCTACCTCTCCCAGGAACAATATGCCAAGGACATCCTTGCTCGTGCCTCTATGAGTGCTTGTAACCCAGCTACTACCCCGGTCGACACTGATGCCAAGCTGAGCGCTACTGCCGGGCCCCCTCTCGAGGACCCCACCCTTTACCGCAGTTTGGCCGGGGCACTTTAGTACCTCACCATTACGCGCCCAGATATCACATATGTCGTTCAACAGGTCTGTTTATTCATGCACGCTCCTCGTGAGCCTCATCTCCAGTTCCTCAAACGGGTTTTGCGCTACGTGAAAGGTACTTTGGACCATGGGCTACATCTGTATGCATCCCGTGCTCATACATTGACTGCATACTCTGACGCCGATTGGGCCGGGTGTCCTGATTCTCGACGGTCCACTTCTGGGTATTGTGTTTTTCTTGGCGACAATTTGGTGTCCTGGTCCTCCAAACGCCAATCCCAGGTCTCTCGGTCCAGTGCAGAGGCCGAGTATCGTGGTGTCGCCAATGCGGTTGCCGAGACTAGTTGGCTTCGTAATCTATTACTTGAGCTTCACTTGCTTATCCGACATGCCACATTGGTTTATTGCGATAATATCTCTGCTGTCTACCTTTCCGGCAACCCGGTTCAACACCAGCGAACCAAACATGTTGAACTTGACATCCATTTTGTTCGCGAGAAAGTTCAGGTTGGCACCCACCGTGTCTTGCATGTCCCTGCTGCATATCAATACGCTGACATTTTCACTAAGGGCTTGCCACGACACTTATTTACTCGTTTTCGATCCAGCCTGAGCGTTCGTCCTCCTCCCGCTCTGACTGCGGGGGTGTAATAGGATATGTAAAATCTGTAAAATATTTATTTGTAACCTTTTGTATTCCTGACTTTGTAACGGTTTATCAGTATATATACAGTCTCTCATGATCTCCCTCATCAGGGGATTATCAACAGTTAACACTTACCATCTAATGTTTGTAAGAAATGTCTGCTCAGGAACTGTTTCCTATTTTGCTTTTCGGCTTTCTGCTGTTATACAATCATTTCTGATTTATCATCTTTGATATGTTCTGTAATTTCCCTTTTGGGATTTATAAATTAACCGTCTACTCTTCTAGGGCTGCGTCTTCACTAGAAGAGCACAACAGATGGCATTCCTGCCTGAGGTTGTAGGGTTTACTGGTTTAAATTGTTCAACTGTATGTCTGTGATACTAAGTTAAATGCATGAACTCAAATGTAATTCAGCAGATATCCTGACTTTCTAATATACTGTAAAATCTCCGGAGTTCCAAGGGCACCCAGCCACAACCCACAGGTATACCAATATACGTCACCAATAGGTCTAAATTGATCACCATATACGGAGTATTCTATTGGTGACATGAACATTTGGAGACGTTTTCTTCACCCATCTGTCACAAGGCTTTTGACTTATTGGTGACTTGTGGCACCCAAAATTTAGTCTTAAAATTACATGACTTATGACATGTTAAAACATCGAGACTCAACCAACGTAACTCGAAGTCTTGAGGTGCTAGCACGCACACTAACGTACTCATGAATCAATTCCGAAATTGAATTCTTGGGAAAGGTATGTCATGGTAACGGAAATTTAATTAATATCATTCCCTCTGATCAAATTTTTCGTTCCCCTAACGTACAAAATTATAGGATTATTTTCTTTCCACATTCTTCTCAGGCACATTTTTTTTTCATCCAATCATTTACGATTTATCTTTGGTTATACATGTGGAATGTGATTACGTCCCTTACTTAATTGCTCTCGAACTTGCTAAAAAAGTTGATCCAAAAGCACGTGAGAAAATAAAAAATAGTTCGAGTCAAGAGAGTATCTTCCACGAGTCGTTTCCAATATCGAGTCCGATTAGGGATGGCAATTAAGTTCAAATCCGATCCGAACCCGACTCGATCCGAAGGAAAAAATCCGATCCAAACCCGAGGCTACGAAACCCGAATCCAAACCCGATATCAAATAACCCGAACCCAAACCCGAAAGGTGAAGGCCCGATCCAAACCCGACACCGATCCGTAATGTGCCCGAGCCCGACCCGATCCAAATCTCCATCTTGGATTCTCGGCTATAAAGGCTACAAACAACAACAATTCTATTATAGTTGTCAGTATTTGACAATTAGGATAAGGAGTGAAATTGTGGCCTTTAAATTAGGATAAGATAAATTTCAACCATTTGATCTTTCTTAACCATGGTTAACAAAAGTTCCTATAGTGCACCCTACCACACCGGATTACAAAATATAATAATTTTTAATGTACTCAAAATATTTTTTTCCTTAATTAATTTGATTTTGTCTAACAATTATTATCTGAAATACATATTTATTAAGGAAAGATAACAGATTAATTCTCAAATTCACGAAGGAATACCCTTTCAAAAAAAAAAAAAAAAATCACGAAGGAATAAAAAATGAGACATTTCTCTACGCACTATTGAGTGCACCAAATGAATGATGTTTTCGATCCATTGTTGTGTCACCCTAGTACGAGTAGGGAAGTGACATTCCCAAAGACGACGAACGATGGTGAACCACGGGCTGGCGGTGGAGGCAGAAATGGTCGGAGTTGTGGTGGTGGTGGTAGGATGAATGGGTTTAGAAAAAAGAAATTAGATGCAATTGTTTGGTTAAATGGTAATACAAAAATAAGTTTCGATCAAAAATCAAATCAATAATCCCGCACTTTATTTACCAAGTGCGGCTGTGCATGTTTATGAGACCAAAGTACATTGGCTAAAAGATTAATTATGTGAAAAAACAAAATCCATATGATTGCGTACCAAACAAGAACGGGAGAAGAGAATCCATGGAAATGAGGAAGAAGGAGAAAATTAGTCGGAGGGAGGAGAGAGAAAAAACACATAAACAAAAATTTAATTAATATTTTTAAAAGATTGTGAAATATTTTATATTATTATTTAATTATTAACTAAGATTAAATCTTATCCTAATTGTCAAAAACTGACAATTACCATAGAATCATCGCTACAAACAAGGCTTGGAAGTTGCAAGTTGAAAGTTTTTCTATGTTTTGCTTTGTCTTTGTTAGACAATTACAAATTTTTATTATTTTATGCATTTGAAAGAACATTAAAACATCTAAGCTATTTATTTACGAGTGTAATACTATGAATTTATAGGTTCTATTTTCATTCATATTTATAGTCACACAAATAAGACAAAAATCTGTTGAATTTGAACGAATCATTAGGGTTATGGATCGGGTAGGGTCGAACTTTGGATCGGGTTATGGATCAAATTTGGGTCGGGTTATGGATTGGGTTTGGATCGGGTTTGGATTTGGATCATTAAAAAATGGCTTGGATAGGGTTTGGATCATGGCGTATGGATTTGGGTAGGGTTTGAATTACAATATGTGATCCAATAAGAACTTGGATCGGATTTGGATTATGCACGATCCGATCCGACCCCGATCCATTGCCATCCCTAAGTCCGATACTTTGTTAACCAACTATAACGACCCTCAATTATAAATAACTAACTTTTCCACGTCATTCCAACTAACAATTTTCTTTATAACTAACTTTTTCAATCCTCTGCTTATCCCTCACTTCTCTCTCTCTCTAAAACTTCAACTTCAGAAAATTCTCAAGAAAAGCTTCAACTTGAAGTTTCCCAGAAAAACCCATCAAGCCATGGATAATTTACCAGAAAGCTCAGTCACTGAAGGTTCACAAGAAAACACACCAAACTATGGCTTCCGTTTCGGACTGAAACCTGCCAGGAGACTGAAGATAGCAATTGAAGCTCTCTGCGACCCGCAATTCAACCCGACAGGGAGAGGAAAAATCGATGTTAATAGTGCTGGCTTCAGGATCACGGCTCGCAGTCCCCACAAAGTTCTTGGCCATCTCTGTCTGAATGCTACAGGATTAGACAACTTCCAATGCAAGACCCCCATCTTGGGAACTAAGCTGGTTGATTTGAGAAGAATTTTCGCGAGATTGGTTGTTGATGATCAGGATACTGTCACTGTTCTTCAGATTGATGGGTCTAACCAGATCACTTTCATGTTTGGTAATTCTCTTCATCTTGTTTCATCTTGTTTTAATGCAACTTAGTCATAATTTTGGCTGAAAAATTAGCAGTTTTTGTTCATAATATGTCAAGAAATTCCATCGATTTTTTTCCTGATCACTGTAACTTTACTGTATAACTCTTGCTGTTTCTGCAGTTTCATTAATTTTTTCTGTTTCTGTCAGTTACAGAAATCTTGTTTTGTGATTGTTCGAAATGTCAGAAATCTGGTACTCTAAAATAGGAATTTCAGGAAAACTGTTTTCATAGCATTATGTACTGCTGTACCATTTCCTGATGCTGAACTTAATCTAGGGTTACTTTCAAAATGCTGGAATTCTCCTAGTATAATCTTACTGATGTCACTTTAACAAACTTTTACTGTTTCTTTCAATTTGATCTGCTTGTTAGTTACATAAATCTTGTGTTTTGTGCTTGATTGATATGTTAGAATATCAGAAAGCGGTTTTCTTAGCATCGGTCTATAAGATCATATATTGGAATTCTGATATATTTGCTGTTCTAATTTTGGTTGAGTTATTAGCTGTTTTTGTTCATAGTAAGTCAAAAAAATTTATCAATTGTTTTGCTGAAGTGTAATCTTAATGAATTCCGTTCAATCAAGTTTTCTTTTTCTGCTATTTCTTCGATATAATCTTAGTGAAGTTACTGAAATTAGCCTTTGTTATTTCTTTTAATTTGATCTGGCTTATTCGTTACAGAAGTTTATGTTTTCCGATTGTCCACTGACCATTATGTTGGAATTCTAGTGCTCTAAATCGGAATCTCAAAAAAAAGTTTTACGAGTAGTATGTTAGCATCAAACTGCAGGATCATATACTGTTGTGCCACTGCATGATGCTGAACTTAATCTGCTGGTTTTAATGTCAATCAGGAGAAAACCCTACTCAAGAATTTACTGTTGGACTCTTCGGAAACAATGGTCAAATTCCAAGGTTTCCTAATTTCAGCAGGATCTGTGAGACTGCTTTACCATCTCGCGACATGCATCAGCTGGTTGATGAACTGTTTCTCAAGGGAATGCCTCAACTAGGTCCGTTTCTTCATGATTTTCAATCAAAAAAACTGAATAATTTTTTTCCTCGCGTACATGTTTCCTTTTATTTCACAGTTTTACTGCCTTCTCATGTTATCCCTCGATTTTTCAGTTTCTGTCAGCATAAAGAAAGATGAAGTAAGGATTGTGTTGGGAACTAGGAGGATATCGACTCTGACATATACTCGTGCCAGTCAAGATATGGTAATATTTCAAACTCGAAATCATTGCTTATGGAAACAAGACTGATTCCCACCTTGTATGTGTGAAATTTACTAATAAAATGTCCATTTCATATAAATTGTGCAGAATTTTGAATTTACTAGAGGATTGGGGGCACCATGGCAGAGGCACCAGGCATTCTTCTTTTGGCCTAATCCTGGAGTGTTGCAGAAATCAGCTGGTCTACTCCCTTACTACTATGTCGGCTTTGCTCATTCGCCACCAAATCATATCATTTTTCGGTTCAGTCTTCAAGAACATGGCAATCTGTTCTTTCTGAAGGAAGCAGTTCAACTACTGACCAGAAATAGAGATTGAATCAATGAATAAAACCTGTGTCTGCACTATGCACTGCTAGCAGATTACGTACTTGTGTACCGTGTTTCACTGCTATGATACTGCTCCTATGAGCCTTACTTTGTATGTCAGCAACTCAGCATACAGCTTTTTGATACTTAAGTCTTACTGATAATGCAGCTCTATGAGCTTACCAAATAAGGTCTGTAAGAAATGTTTGCTCAGGAATTTTCCAGCATTATGATTTTCGGCTTTCTGACTTGCTCTTTACAATCATTTCTGAGCTATCATCTTTGATACGTACATCATTTTTTTTGGTTGATTGGTAGGCCTGCACACTTGCATAAGAGCAGGAACATTTTTCATGGTTTCTGAGCATTTTACTACTGTTTACTAACCAACTTTAACTAACTTTTCAATCTCTTAAACTAATTTCCTCAATCTCTCAACAACTGGGCCAGCACGACGGCCTCATACTATTTACACAATTCATTGGGAATGGAATGTCCCTTTTCTTCCTGATTTTTGATCCAAAATTCTGTAGAATGTCTTCACCTTGCATAATGCATAGTTTATTTCCACCTTCTGAAACACACTTTCCAACAAACGCAGTCAGAAGTAACTAACTTGTCCACGTCATCCCCAACTAACTAACCAACTATAACTTCCTTAATTAGTCAGAAATAACTAACTTTTCCACGTCACTCCAACTAACTATAACTTCTTTATAACTACCTCTTCTTTTCCCTCCCTTTTCTCTCTAAAACTTCAACTTCTAGAAATACTCAAGAAAAACTTCAGCTTGAAGATTCCAAAAAAAACCCAACAGCCATGGATAATCCTCCAAACAATCCCAACTACGCCTTCCGATTCGGACTGAGACCTGTCAGGAAACTGACTCAGGCAATTGAAGCTCTCTGCGACCTGCAATTTAACCCGACAGGGAGAGGAAGGATCGATGTCTGTTCAACAGCTACAGTAGGATACTTCTCGATCACAGCTCGCAGCGCCGTGAATGTTTCTGGTCTTCTTATTCTCGGAGAGTCAGAATTAGAAAACTTCCAATGCACGACACCGATCACGGGGAATATGTTTGTTGACTTGAATCACATTTTCACGAATTTGTTTGGTCATGATTTCGATACTTTGACAGTTTTTCAAATTCAAGGCTCTAATCACATCACTTTCAAATTTGGTAATTCTCTTCATCTTGTTTTTTAATATCTGTGTTTTACTGCAATTAGTGGTTTTTTTGGTTGAGTAATTACCAGTTTTTTTTTTTTATGAAACTGTAATCTTACTGAAGTATTATTCTTGCTGTTGTCAGTTTAACCAACTTTTGCTGTTTCTTTCATTTTGATCTGCTTTGCTAATTAGTTATAGAAATCATGTGTTTTGTGATTATTCGATATCTTGGAATGTCAGTAAACGGTATTCTTAGCATCGAACTGTAAGATCATAAACTGTTGTAGTATCATTTCCTGATGGTGAACTTAATTTAGATTTACTGTCAATATGTTGGAAGCCTGATGCTTTATATTGAAATTTCAGAAAACAGTTGTCTTAACATCGAACTGTAAGACCATAAACTATTGTATAATTGCCTGATGCTGAACTTAATGTGGTTTTACTGTCATCAGGAGAAGACAGTTTGTGATTATCGATATGTTGGAATTTACAGAAATCTTGTTTTGTGATCATCGATATGTTGGAATTTTGATGCTCTTGAATGGAATATTAGAAAACAGTTTTATTGATCGAACTGTAAGATCATATTCTATACTGTTATACCATTTCCTGATCCTGAGCATCGAAAACAGCTTTCCGAAATGTTGGAATTTCAGAAAACATCGAATTCTAAGACCATATACTGATGTATAATTGTCTGATGCTGAACTTAATCTGGTTTTACTGTCATCAGGAGAACACCCTACTCAACAATTTACTGCTCAACTCTTTGAAAACAATTATCAAACTCCGGGAGGTAGAATCGAAGTGGTTCCCTCTATCAGAGATTTCTGTAGGACTGATTTACCTAGTAACGACATGCATCTGCTGGTTAACCAACTGTTTCAGAATGGAATGTTTCAATCAGGTCCTTTTCTTACTGATTTTTATTCTGTCTTCTTTTTACAGTTACACTAGAAGTGCTTCACAATGCATACGTTTTTCGTCTTCTTTTTACATTTTTACTGCCTTCTCATCATTGATTCTCTCACTTCTTTTACAGTTGCTATCAGCATAACGGAAAATGAAGCAAGGGTTGTGATTGGAAATGGACCGCCCATGACATACAACTATGGTAATATGGTAATATTTCTAACTCGAGTATATTGCTAAAGAAAATTAAGCAAGACTACTGATCCTAACTTTGTATGAAATTGATTGAAAATGTGTGCATTCATATGAACTGTGCAGTATCCTAATTTCACTGGAGGAATAATGTATCCATGGCAGCTGCACAAGGCAACCTTCTACTGGACTTATCCTTGGGTGTTGCTTAGAGCATCTCGTCTTTCCCCTTACTACTCTGTCTTCTTTGCGACTCAACCGGCAATGCATATCGTTTTTCGCTTCACTCTTCCACATGGCCGACTGTTCTTTGTGAAGGAAGCAACTCAAGTAATGACCATTGACCGACGGGTTTACGGGCATCTAATCAATTAATGAAAACTTGAGCTAACAGATTAGCAGAATTCTCGATTTGTTTACGTACTGGTGTAGCGTGTTTCACTGCTCTGATACTGCTCCTATGAGTACCTGCTGTGTGTATGTCAGCATATATTATTAGCTCAGATACTGTATAACTCTAGTCCTACTGATGCAGCTTTATGAACTTTTACCATATGGTGTCAGCACAGTAATGTTTCCTGATTTGCTTTTCAGCTTTTTCAGACTCACTCATTTACAATCATATCTGAATTTCAATCTTGATTCATATCTTTACAACTTATTAAAAGTATATTTCACTTGTAGCAACATGTCAAACTGAAGATTCCCCAGTGAGTATTATTTGAATTAACCTGTTCCATAATTTAGCCCACTGTTGACATTTTACTTATTGGTGAATGGTGATTAGTGGTATCCAAGATCAGTCACAACTTATGACATGTCAAAGTATCGACACTCAACCAACTTAACTTGATGTCTCGAGGCGTGACTGACCAAGTACACCAAAATAACAGCCAACTCCTTCCCATTGCAACTCAACCAGCCTACTCCTTCACTCAATTGTAATCCTCCTGTACTAACCAACTTTAACTACCTCAGTCAGAAATAACTAACTTCTAATACCACTTCAAAAAAAAAATTGCCAGTCAGAATAACCAAACTTTCCACGTCACTCCAACTAACTTCTTATAACTACTTTTACAGTCCTCTGCTTTTCCCTCCCTTCTTAAGAAAATTTCAACTTCAGAAAGTTCTTAAGAAAACTTCAACCTGAATTTTCCTAGAAAAATACCCATCAAGCCATGGATAATTCACCAGAAAGCTCAGTCACAGAAGATTCACAAGAAAACCCACCAAACAATCACACCAATGGCTTCTCTTTCAAACTTAAACCTGCCAGAAAAATTAAGCATGCAATTGAAGCTCTCTCCGACCCGCTATTCAACCCGACAGGGAGAGGAAGAATCGATGTCAATTCAAGACAGTTCTCGATCACTGCTCGCAGTCCCAGCAATGTTTTTGGTCATCTTAAGCTCGATCGATTAGACAATGATTTGCAATGCAGGACGCCAATCAATGGGAATAAGTTGGTTAACTTGAGTCAAATTTCCGCGTTTTTCGTTGGTCATGATGAGGAGACTGTCACTGTTTTTCAAGCTGAAGACGCTGAATATATCACTATCATGTTTGGTAACACACTGTTCTCCATCTTATTAGCTACAGAAATCTTGCAGTACGTTTAATGCCTGTGTTATAGTGGAATAATGAGTTATAATTTGGTTGCGTAATGTACAATTTTTGTTCATAGTAAGTCAAGAAATTACATCAATCTTTTTCTCAGTATGTACTTGTCAATTTACTTTTGCCGTTTCATTCAATTTTACCTGCTTTTCTAGTTATAGAAATATCGTGTTTGCGAATGTTCAATAGAAATATCGTGTTTGCGAATGTTCAATAGAAATCTCGTGTTTGCGAATGTTCAATAGAAATCTCGTGTTTGCGAATTTTCTTAACTATAATCTGGTGTAGCTTATGAATTTAATTTGGTTAAGTATTCTTAACTATAATCTGGTGTAGCTTATGAATTTAATTTGGTTAAGTATTCTTAACTATAATCTGGTGTAGCTTATGAATTTAATTTGGTTAAGTATTCTTAACTATAATCTGGTGTAGCTTAGAAAGTTCTGAAAACAGTTTTCTTAGCATTAAACATACTGCAAGATCATATACTGTTGTATGATTGCCTGATGCCGAACTTAAAGTGGTGTTACTGTCATCAGGAGAAGAACCAACTCCAAAATTTACTGCTGAACTCTTTGACAACAATGGTCAGATTCCGAAAATGCCGTTTTTCAATGGCTTCTGTGGGACTGATTTACAATCTCGGGACATGCATCTGTTTGTTAGCCAACTGTTTCGGGATGGAATGCCTCAACTAGGTCACTTTTCTTCCTGATTTTGAACAAAAAAGCTGTAGATTATCTTTTCCTGCACCAGTTTTTTCCTGATTCTGTCATTTTTTTTCTCAGTTTCTGTCAGCATAACGAGAGCTTTTGTAAGGGTTGTGATGGGAAATGAGCCGCCAATAGAGACTCTGACATACACCGATAAAAATATGGTAATATTTCCAACTCGAAGATATTGCTGAAGAAAACAAGACTGATTCTCACTGTGTATGAGATTAATTTATAAATTGTGCATTCATATAAACTGTGCAGTATCCTGGTTTCACTTACGGGATGGATGATCGTGACCCTGATCCATGGCGGAGGCATCAGGCATTCTTCTACTGGACTTATCCTGGAGTGTTGCTGAAAGCAGCTCGTCTTTTCCCTTACTATTCTGTCTACTTTGCGATTTCACCACCAAAACATGTCATTCTTCGGTTCACTCTTCAACAACTTGGCAATCTGTTCTTTCTGATGGAAGCTCAAGTAAAGTGTAGCATTGCACGGAGATTTCATGAATGACTAAAACTTGTGTCTGCAGTCTGCACTTCTGTTTAGGTACTGTTGTAACGTGTTTCACTGCTCTGACACTGCTGCTATGAGTCGTTCTGTGTATGTCAGCATACTGTTAGCATACAGCTTAGATATTGCAGTCCTACTGCTGGATCTATATGAACTTACCAAATAAACGATGTCTGCAAGAAATGTCTGCTCAGTAATGTTTTCTTCTGATGACTCACTTCTGAAAAATCATCTCTGATATGTTGCGTCTAGATGACTAGACGAAAACAATAGACGATTGATTTGTTGGCCTGCACACTGGCACAATAGAAGATCGCCCCTCCGTTGGCGGGAAGGGGTTACCGAATGGTGGTCGTCGAATGAATTGGTGGTGGTACGGTGGTGCCCGATGTGGTTGTACCCGACATGGTGGGGAACTCGAGGCTGCCGTGGTGGTCGGTTTGGGGTGGGGAGGGGGAGGAGAGAGAAATTAAAATGGTTTTTTTTTATGTAATCAGGGTCAAACCTGTCTTAGATGTGTCATTAGTCTAAAAACATAAAAAAAAAAAAAAAAAAAAAAAAAAAAAAAGTAATTTCACAAATCTCAGCCCATATTGGAAAACTCGAAAACTTGATGAGTACACTTGAAAATCTCAGGGCTTGAGAAATACCTGAAAATCTCAAGGGCATGTCGACACTCCAAAACATGTACATCGTTATGCCAGACCATCCCCTAATTCTTGGGCAAAAAAGTTCGGTGTCTGGCTAAAAACATCCTCAAACCTTAGCCCTAAAAACCCTAAACCCTAGAAGCCCTAAGACCGTAACCCTAAAAACCCTAAATTTATAACCCTAAGACCGTAACCCTAAAAACCGTAAATTTATAACCCTAAGACCGTAACCCTAGAAACCCTAATCCTAATCCTAACCCTAAAACCGTAACCCTAGAAACCCTAAAACCGTAGCCCTAGAAACCCTAAACCCTAAAACCGTAACCCTAGAAACCCTAAGACCGTAGCCCTAGAAACCGTAAACCCTAGAAACCCTAAGACCGTAACCCTAACCCTAGAAACCCTAAACCCTAAACTCTAAACCCTAAGACCGTAACCCTAGAAACCCTAGAAACCCTAAACCCTAGAAAACCTACGACCGTAACCCTAGAAACCCTAAAAACCCTAAACCCTAGAAACCCTAACCCTAAGACGGTAACCCACCCTAAGACCGTAACCGTAACCCTAACCCTAACCCTAAACCCTGACCCTACCCTAAACCCTAGAAACCCTAAGACCGTAACCCTAACCCTAAACCCTAGAAACCCTAAACTTCTTCAAACCCTAACCCTAGAAACCGTAAGACCGTAACCCTAACCCTAAACCCTAGAAACCGTAACCTTAGAACTCAAAACTTCCTCAAGCACTAACCCTAGAAACTCTAACCCTAAACTTAAAAACCTTAGAAACCCAAAAACCGCAAAATCCATTTTAGTAAATAAAATACAGTAAAAAATGATCGAATGTGAGTAATGTTGCAATCAATAAGAGTAGTGGCATTAGAACTCAGAAGACCTGCTATTTCAACCGTTCATTAACAATTCGCGTTTTAACTTTTATCACAACATTTACGTGTTAGAAATCAAATCAAACTTAAGTAATAGTAAAAAAAATGATAGATAGACAAACTAAAACCATTAAACTGTAGAAGATTCTTAATGCACAAAGATAAGAGATACGGGCAGTGGGCCATTGATCTATTCGTTCATTTTTTTTTAAATACTTTTTTCTCTGTAATTTAGTGGGTCCAAAATTTAATCTACTGTATTTAACTGTCAACTTTTTCGTTTTTTTTTTACCCTTTTTAATTTCTTTTACTTTTGTTCCATTAAATTCAACTGTCAACGTCGTTTTAATTTTCCCCAATAAAAGAAAAAAAAAACTGTCAAGTTTCCCCCAATTCGCAATGGCGGGAATCTATGGCGTCCCAAATTAATTTTGCATCGGAAAACAAATAAAAAAATGGAAACCCCCAAATTCCGATAACCGCTCATCGATTCAAATCCCCAATTAAACTGCTAATAATTAATCATAATGTTCCAATCAGCTTCACCAGAAACCCTAATTTTGTTCTACTTTTCATTTTTCCCCAATTTGTTGCATCCACTGCTTAATTATCTAATCAACGTTTGTATTTGGTTTAATTTAATGCCTCTGCTCCTTTTTACTTTCTCTTCAATTTTAATTGACGATTAATAAATTGGATGTTTTTTTTTGGTAGGATTATGGAATTGGATGAGGAGGAGAATAATGTAGCTTGTGATTCACATTTCCTTGATCACGTGCTTTCGTGGTCATCTTTTCTCAAGTCCAAGGTTTCTGAACTTATTCTTCCTTAATTTAACAGTCTCTTTTTCACATGTTGATGATTTTTCTTAGTAAAGTGTACTAGTATGTGACATTGTGACCCATAAGCTATGTTCCTAGTACGCGTTTTGGACACGAGTACATATCGTAGTGTTAGTATACTCACTACGATTATACTTGAATTAATATCGTGTTATGTTCTTTTAAATGCGTTTGTAGCTCATGGATGCGTGAAGGTTACTACTCCTAGTTAATAACGCAAATTGTGCGGTTTTGTTGTAAGGTCATTATTTATCATTTTTGAAATTGTGAATTTAGTTGAAAAAAATTCTTTAGTTCTTGTTGAAATATTATGTTGATGTTTAATTATTTTGCTAACTTCAGATTAAGAAAATCCGGGACACGTTTCAATCTACCACTGAATACTTTGAGTCATTTCTAATCTCATTATTATAGGAGACACGGACAGAGCTTTGCTCAAATTTGTTGTCGATATCTTCAGCAGATTTTGCTGCATAGTAATTTATATTGACAAGGCAAATTTTGGATCGTTACAATTATACCATATTAAGGTTGATCGTTCGAGGACAAGCGATAATAATTGGGACTACACGAGACATAAAGTGTCACCAGGAGATGTGTTTGCTCTTATGGAATCTAAAACTAGTGCAAATCCTGTTTTTCAGTCGGGACAAAAGTGTGTCTATGTATCTGCAGTCGAGTTGTCGAAGGAGTCTGATGATTCTAGTTCATTGATGTCTATCAAAGTGAAGGTATCCAAGGATGTTGACCATGAAAGTCGTAACAATAGTTCTCTTTTCATGGTCTACTTAAGTAATGTGAGCCAATTCGAAAGGATTTGGAATGCACTGCACAAGCGCGACAATCTAAAGTTAATTGAGAAGGTCCTGCAGAGCCCACCTTTGGTACGCGTTATCTATCTTCAACAAAGTTTCGTGTCTTTGCCACTTGTGTGCCATTTTGCGTTTGCTGTCATGCTCAGTTTATGGTACTTTACTGATCTAGGGTTAGGAATTTGATGAGTAAGATATCTATTTTGGTGAATATGAGGCCATTTAAGCAAACTTTAAGAGTGGGGCAGGGCTGGTTGAATATTTGTATAGCTGAGAAAAACGAGAAGAGCATAGAATTTGAGTACGATTTACTAAGTTTTGTGCTTTATTATAAGAACCAAATAATTAAGTAGAAAATTGATCTTCACTTTGAGTTTATTTTGTTGTGCTTTAGGAGGCTGTCATATACTGATTTTAAGTGTAAGGTACTAATTTATATGGAAGTAAGTGCTTCACTGGTATTCATTGTGTTCCCCTCATTTCTCATCGAAATCTTGTTTTGCAATTGTTCTGGAACAGTAATTTTACTGAAGTATTTGATCCGCATTTGTCAGAAAACGGTTTGTGATTGTTTGATTTTCTGTTCAAATATCCACATGGCATACTGTGCTTTCTGAAGGAAGCAACTCGAGTAACTACCATTGACCAACGGGCTAACAGGCATTTACTCAATGCATAAAACTTGAGTCTGCACTCTGAACTGCTAGCATATTAGCAAAATTCTCGATTTGTTTACGTACTGTTGTACTGTGTTTCACTGCTCTGATACTGCTCCTATGAGTAACTGCTGTGTATGTCAGCATATATAGCTCAGATACTGTATAACTGTAGTCCTACTGATGCAGGTCTATGAACTTTACCATATGATGTCTTTACAGTTATGTTTCCCTTTTTTTTCGGCTTATCAGATTCACTCCCTTGCAATGTTATCTGAATTTCATCTTGATTGATATTGTGTTTACAACTTATTTTGGGGATTCACGGCGTTCTCTTTATTGGCCGCGTCTTGACTAGACGAGTACTAGACCGCTGGCCTGCATACTGGCATTAGAACAGGAACTCTTTCATGATATTTTCTGTGCAATTTTGACAGAATAACATAACAAAGAGAACTTTGCTCATTAGGCAGTCCTGCCTGACTTGGTAAGGTCTGCTTTAGTGTTTGTAGGTCTGCTGTGTTTTTAATTTCGCACTCTATGTTGACTAAAACTTTCTGCACTCTGCACTGCTAGCAGATTATCAGAATTCTCGGCTTGTTTACGTACTTCTGTACTGTGTTTCACTGCTGTGACACTGCTCTTATGAGTCTTTCTGTGTATATCAGCATACTGTTAGCATACAGTTTAGATATTGCAGTCCTACTGCTGCATCTCTATGAACTTTCTAAATAAATGATGTCTGAAATGTCTCCTCAGTAATGTTTCTTGATATAAGTTGCAGCTTTTCTGATTCACTTCTTTACAATTGTTTCTGAGAAATCATCTCTGATATGTTTATAACTTGTATGTAGGAATTCATAAAATTTCGGTTATTCGCGTCTTGATTAGAAAACTATCGATAGATGATTTGTTGGCCTGCACACTGGCATCAGAACAGGAATCTTTTCATAGTTTCTGAACATTTTCATAGTTCTTAATTAGTTCTGACACAGAAAAACACAGCAAGCAGAACCTGGCTCATTAGGCTTGAGTGTTTGTACGTTACTAAATGCATCAGTTTAAATGTGAATAACATAAGATCGTCATTATTTGATATTAATTAAACTTTCGTGTACAATTGTCGTACACGAACTTTTTCCCTAACAAAAGACCAAAACACCAAAAAAGTTTTCCCTATAAGCCAAAGTTTGTTGCCACTACGTCAAAAAAATTTCTGACCATCGGTGATGTCAAATTCAGAGACATAACCCGTTGCGCCCAAAATTTCGTCTTTAAAAATTATTCCGTATATATTCGACTTATAGCAACATGTCAAACTGGAGACTCCCCACTGAGGCAATGAGTTTATTCCCACCTTCTGAAACACACTTTCCTACCAATGCAGTCATTGTTACTAACCAACTTTTAACTACCTCAGTCAGAAATAACTAACTTTTCCACGTCACTCCAACTAACTAACTTCTTTATAACTACCTCTTTTCAATCCTCTGCGTTTCCCTCCCTTCTCTCTCTAAAACTTCAGCTTCAGAAAATCCTCAAAAAAAACTTCAACCTGACTTTTGCAAGAAAACCCCATCCATCAGCCATGGATAATCTTCCAAACAATCCCAACTACGCCTTCCGATTCGGACCCAGACCTGTCAGGATACTGAGTCAGGCAATTAAAGCTCTCTGCGACCCGGAGTTCAATCCGACAGAAATAGGAAGGATCGATGTCGGTATACCATCAGTCAATTCAGTTGTAGTAGGGTTCTTCTCGATAACAGCTCGCAGCGTCCTCAATGTTACTGGTCTTCTTTATCTCAGAGCTGTAGAATCAGACAACTTCCAATGCAGGATACCGATCTTGGGGAATAAGTTTGTTAACTTGAGTCAAATTTTAACGAATTTGGTTGGTCATGATCAGGATACTGTGACAATCCTTCAAGCTGAAGGCTCTAATCAGATCACTTTCATGTTTGGTAATACTCTTTATCTTGTTTAATATCTGTGTTTTAGTGGAATTAGTTCTGATTTTGGTTGAGTAATTACCAGTTTCCCTGAAGTATAATTCCTGCTTTTGTCACCGAAATCTTGTTTTGTAATTGTACGATATGTTGGAATTTTGATGCTGTAAATTGTTTGAACTGAAAAATCTTGCTGTAAGTTTTTGTGTTTTGTGATAGTTTGATTCGATATCTTGGAAATAGCAGAAAACGGTTTTCTTAGCATCGAACTGTAAGATCATATACTGTTTCCTGATGCTGAACTTAACTTATACTGTCAATATATTGGAATTCCGTGTGCTGTCATTTTAATTAAGTTTTTATCTGTTTCTGTCAGTTTGATATGCCAGTTACAGAAATCTTGTTTTGTGATTGTTCAATATGTTGGAATTCTGATGCTCTTGAATGGAATATTAGAAACCAGTTTTATTGATCGAACTGTTAGATCATACTGTATACTTTAGTGTTACTTTTCAGTATGTCAGGAATCCTAAATCGGAATTTCAGAAAACAGTTTTCTTAGCATCGAACTGTAAGACCATATACTGTTGTATAATTGTCTGATGCGAAACTTAATCTGGTTTTACTGTCATCAGGAGAAGACCCTACTCAACAATTTACTGCTCAACTCTTTGAAAACAATGATCAAACTCCAGGGGGTAAAATCCAAGCTGCTCCCACTTTCAGCGCATTCTGTGGGACTGATTTACCAAGCCGTGACATGCATCTGCTGGTTAACCAACTGTTTCAGAATGGAATGTTTCAACCAGGTCCCTTTTCTTCCTGATTTTTAATCCAAAATTCTGTAGAATATCTTTCCTTGCATAATGCACACGTTTTTCGTGTTCTTCTACGTACAGTTTTACTGCCTTCTCATCACTGATTCTCTCAATTTATTTTTCAGTTACTGTCCGCATAAACAAACATGAAGCAAGCATTGTGATTGAAGATGGGCCGATAATGACATACACCGAAGACATCATGGTAATATTTCTAACTCGAATACATTGCTAAAGAAAACAAAACTACTGATTCTCACTTCGTATAAAATTGATTGAAAAATTGTCAATTCATATAAACTGTGCAGTACCCTAATTTCACTGGCGGAGTAATGTATCCATGGCAGACGCAGAAGGCAACCTTCTACTGGACTTATCCTGGGGTGTTGCTGACAGCAGCTCTTCTAGCCCGTTACTAATCTGTCTGCTTTGTGACTGAACCAGCAAATCATGTCGTTTTTCGGTTCAAACTTCCACATGGCACACTGGGCTTTCTGAAGGAAGCAACTCGAGTAACTACCATTGACCAACGGCCTAACAGGCATTTACTCAATGCATAAAACTTGAGTCTGCATTCTGAACTGCTAGCACATAAGCAGAATTCTAGATTTGTTTACGTACTGTTGTGCTGTGTTTTTACTGCTCTGATACTGCTCCTGTGAGTCTACCTGTGTATGTCAGCAATTCAGCATGTATAGGTCATTAGCTCAGATACTGTATTACTGTAGTCCTACTGATGAGTGTCTATGAATTTTACCATATGATGTCTGCAAGAAATTGTCTACACAGTAATGTTTCCTGGTTTGCTTTTCGGCTTATAGATTCATGAGGTCCCCTCTAGGGCCGTGTCTTGACTAGACGAGCACTAGGCCGCTGGCTGCACACTGGCATTAGGACAGGAACCTTTTCTTGATAGTTTCTTTCTGAGCATTTTTTTAGCATCTTTTGACAGAATAATATAACAAAGAGAATTTTGCTCATTAGGCAGTCCTGCCTGACTTTATAATGTCTGCTTTACTGTTTGTAGGATACTAAATGCACGAGTCGAGACGTGACACAAAAAAATTGCTAGTATCTGATATTAGTGAAACTTGTGTATACAACTGTCGTACACAAACTTTTTGCTAACCGACTACCCAATTCACCTTAAAATTCCACCAATAAGTCCAAATTTGTCGTAAAAAGTTAAAGTTTTAATACCATCGGTTATGTAAAATTCGGGGACAATAACCCGTTGCACCCAAAAATTTCATCTTGAAAACTTGACTAGACGAAAACTATAGATAGATGATTTGTTGGCCTGCACACTGGCATAAGAAATTAAGAGCAGGAATCTTTTCATAGTTTCTGAACATTTTCATAGCATCTGAGTCCTGACACAGAAAAACATAGCAAGCAGAACCTAGCTCATTAGGCTTTCCTGCCTGACTTTGTAAAGTCTGCTCTACTATTTGAGTGTTTGAGGTCACGGAGTACTAAGTACATCAGTTTAGATGTGAATAACATAATACCAACAGTATTTCCCTATCGGAAGATCGAAACACCAAAAAAGTTTCTCCAATAAGCAAAAGTTTGTCGCCACAACGTCAAAAAATTCCAGACCATCGGTTATGTCAAGTTCGGAAACACAACCTGTTGCACCCAAAATTTCGTCTTTAAAAAATATGTACTCCATTTATACAGCAACATGAGACTCCCCGGTGTATTTCCACCTTCTGAAACACGCTTTCCTACAAATACAGTCAAAAGTAACTAACTTCTCCACGTCACCCCAAACTAACTAACCAACTATAACTTCCTTAATTAGTCAGAAATAACTAACTTTTCCACGTCACCTCAACTAACTAACTTCTTTATAACTACCTCTTCTCAATCCTCTGCTTTTCCCTCAGCTCCCTTCTCTCTCTGAAACTTTCAACTTCTGAAAATCCTGAAGAAAACTTCAGCTTGAAGATTCCAAGAAAAACCCATCCATCAGCCATGAATAATCCTCCAAACAATCCAAACTACGCCTTTCGATTCGGACTGAAACCTCTCAGGAAACTGACGCAGGCAATTGAAGCTCTCTGCGAGCCGCAATTCAACCCAACAGGGAGAGGAAAGATCGATGTCGAGTCAACAGTTGCAGTAGGATACTTCTCGATCACAGCTCACAGCCCCAGCAATGGTTTTGGTATTCTTAATCTCGAAGGTTCAAAATTAGACAACTTCCAATGCCGGACACCGATCTTGGGGAATAAGTTTGTAAGCTTGAATTACATTTGGGGGAATTTGGTTGGTCATGATGAAGATTCTGTGACAATTTTTCAAGCTGAAGGCTCTAATCACATCACTTTCATCTTTGGTAATACTCTTTATCTTGTTTAATTTCTGTGTTTTAATGGATTTTGTTCTGATTTTGGTTGAGTAATTACCAGTTTTCTGTGAAGTATAACTCCTGATGTTGGAATTCTTATGCTGTAAATTGGAATTGACATTGTAAAATCTTGCTGTCAGTTTGATATGCTACTTTTGCTGTTGTCACTTTGATTAACTTTTGCTGTTTCTTTCAATTTGATCTGCTTTGTTAGTTAGTTACAGAAACCTTGTGTTTTGTGATTGTTCGATATCTTGGAATGTCAGAAAACGGTTTTCTTAGAATCGAAGTGTAAGATCATATACTGTTGTAGTACCGTTTCCTGATGGATGTTCAACTTAATTTAGATTTACTGTCAATATGTTGGAAGCCTGATGCTCTAAATCGGAATTTCAGAAAAACAGTTTTCTTGGCATTAAACTGTTGTATAATTGTCTGATATCTTGTAATGTCAGATCATAGTATCGAACTGTAAGATCGTATACTGTTGTACCATTTCCTGATCCTGAACTGAATCTTGCAGTATGTTTGATGCCTGGTTCTTTTTTTTTTTTATAATGGAATGAGTTATAATTTGGTTGCGTAATGAACAATTTTTGTTCATACTAAGTCAAGAAATTCCTTCAATCTTCTTCCAACAATGTATATATCATTTTAAAAAACTTTTGCTGTTTCGTTCAATTCGATCTAGCTGTAGAAATCTTATGTTTGCAAATGTTCAATTACTGTATTATTGATTTATTGCCCAATGCTGAACTTAAATCCAGTGTAACTAACTTGTCTATTTAATTTGGTTAAGTGATAAGCAGTTTTTTTTGTTCATAGTAAGTGAATAAATTCATCAGCTTTTTCCTGAAGTATAATCTTACTGAAGTCAATATAACTAACTTTTGCTGTGATTGCTCGATACCTTGGAACTGTAAGAATATAGAGAGAGGGTATTCATAGAATTACTGACTTGATTCATAGTTAACATGCTAATGTGAACATAATAGGTCTAAAATATATTTTCCTAATATATTTTCCTAATACAACATTATACTATATCTCACGATCTCATATCCTCCAATAGGAACGTCAGAAAACGGTTCTCTTAGCATCAAACTGTAAGATCATATACTGTTGTGGTACCGTTTCCTGATGCTGAACTTAATTTAGATTTACTGTCAATATGTTGGAAGCCTGATGCTTTAAATCGGAATTTCAGAAAACAGTTTTCTTAGCATTAAACTGTTGTATAATTGTCTGATGCGGAACTTAATCTGGTATTACTGTCATCAGGAGAACACCCTACTCAACAATTTACTGTTCAACTCTTTGAAATCAATGATCCAAGTCCCACTTTTAGCGAATTCTGTGGGACTGCTTTTCAAAGTCGCGACATTCATTTGCTGACTAGCCAAATGGTTAGGAATGGAATGTTTCAACCAGGTCCCTTTTCTTCCTGATTTTTAATCCAAAATTCTGTAGAATAGCTTTCCTTGCATAATGCATAAGTTTTTCGTGTTATTTTACGTACAGTTTTACTGCCTTCTCATCATTTTTGTTTTTCAGTTACTGTCAGCATAAACAAATATGAAGCAAGCATTGTGATTGGAGATGGGCCGATCATGACATACAACGAAGACATCATGGTAATATTTTTAACTCGAATAAATTGGTATTTGGTAAAGAAATATAATTGAGACCACTGATCCTAACTTTGTATGAAATTGATTGAAAAATTGTGCATTCATATGAACTGTGCAGTATCCTAATTTCACTAGCGGAGTAATGTATCCATGGCAGACGCACAAGGCAACCTTCTACTGGACTTATCCTGGGGCGTTGCTCAGAGCAGCTCGTCTTCACCCTTACTACTCTGTCAGCTTTGGAACTGTACCAGCAATGCAGGTCATTTTTCGGTTCACTGTTCACCAACTTGGCAATCTGTTCTTTGTGAAGGAAGCAACTCGAGTAATTACCATTGACCAACGGGTTCACAGGCATTTGATCAATGCATAAAACTTGAGTCTGCACTCTGAACTGCTATCACATTAGCAGAATTCTCTGAACTGGTGTACCTGTTTCACAGCTGTGTATGTGAGCATATATTAGCTCAGATACTGTATAACTCTAGTCATACTGATGCAGCTTTATGAACTTTACCATATGATGTCTGTAAACAAATTGTGTGCTCAGTTACGTTTCCAGCATCATATCTGATATTCATCTTGATTCTTATGTTTTACAAGTTCTTTGAAGGGATTCTTGAGGTTCCCTCTAGGGCCGCGTCTTGACTAGACGAGCACTAGGCCACTGGCCTGCACACTGGCATTAGAACAGGAACCTTTTTCTTGACAGTTTCTTTCTGAGCATTTTTTTTAGCATCTTTTGACAGGATAACATAACAAAGAGAACTTTGCTCATTAGGCAGTCCTGCCTGCCTTTGTAATGTCTGCTTTCCTGTTTGTAGGATACTATAAATTCACGAGTGGTGATGTGACACAAATAATTTCTAGTATCGGATATTAGTGAAACTTTTGTATACAACTATATCGTACACAACCTTTTTGCTAACCGACTACCATTTCACCTAAAAATTCCATCAATAAGTCCAAATTTGTCGTAAAAAGTTAAAAAGTTTTAATACCATCGGTTATGTAAAATTCGGGGCCAATAACCCGTTGCACCCGAAAATTTCGTCTTAAAACTTGTAAACTGGAGACTTCCCCCAATGAGTTACATTTCCACTCATGGCGCCTTCTGAAACACACTTTTCTCCATCACTGCCATTGCAAAACTCTACAAATACCCAAAATTGAATTCTTAATTTTTTGGGCAAAACTAATTCTTCAACAATTCTTCTCTTTCTCTCTCCAATTCTTCTTCTTGTTTCAGGTAATTCTTCTCTTTCTCTCTGTTTTTCGTGTATGCATAGAAGCTGTTCGATGAAATGCCGTGTTTTTGCTGAACTTCTAGTTCAAATGCCAGCAAGCTTTTAGTTTAATCATGCTCTCTTTTTTTTAAAATTATTGGTGTTTGGGTCTCTTGTACAATGATCATCATCTTCAATTATATTGCATTATTACTGCTTTCGTGAGGTAAATAAAGGTGCAGACTTTATGCCCAACTTGGGGCATTTCGTGGTTTCTCTTACTTGTTGGCTTAATAGTACTTCTGAATCGCTTGCTACGGCTTATTTGAAAGGATGAGTTCGGTTGGTCTTATTTCCGACTATCAACCTAGGATGTCATACCTACATTACATAAAAAAGGGGGGGGGGCGCTGTTGGTATTTAGCACCTAGACTGATGTTTTTATTTCGTAGTCGATGTTGAGTGTGCCTTGTTTTGTAGGTAATGATCCTAGAGAAAAGAAGTTATATTCTTTGCTACTCCCATGAAGCTTGTGAGTTTTTCCACCCTTTTTTTTCTACTTTTGGTGTTTGCTGGATGTCAGTGACACAGTTAGTGATTTGAGAATTTGAGAATTTTCGATTTACAGACTTGTCTAAGCAAGGGTCAGGGTTACCATTTTCCGCCATGTTATATTCTAGAAGTTGGTGGATTTCGTATCTTGTTGGATTGTCCGATAGATCTTTCTGCCCTGTTGGTTTTTGCTCCTGTTCCGGCTTACTCTGATAGAAGCCTTGAAGAGGATTTTGATTGTTCATGCTCTATGTCTTTGGAATCTAGTTCTGCAAATCCTAAGAGGCAAAAGGTCGAAAAGTCTCTGGACACATGTAGTTTAATTCATGCAGTCCCGTGGTACAAAACTGTCAGCAAGTTACACCTTTGGGATGTTGCCTTCATTGATGCTGTGCTGATCTCGAGTCCCATGGGAATGCTTGGACTGCCATTCTTGACTCGGAATAAGAGTTTTTCAGCCAAGGTACATGGTCATTCATCATTCACCTTTGTCTTCTTGTTTTACCGGAAATTACATTTTGTATCCTCGTTCATTTAAAACAGACTGCTCTTTTGTTGTGGTGTCCTATTTATTAGATTTATGCAACTGAAGCAACCACAAGAATAGGACAACTTATGATGGAGGAACTCGTTTTGTTGCATAAAGAGTTTAAGCAGTTTTATGGGCCTCAAGATTCGGCTTGTCCCCAATGGATGAAGTGGGAAGAGCTTGATAAACTTCCATCTTCACTCCAAGATATAATATTGGGCAAAGACGGAACAGAATTAGGTGGTTGGTTTCCTCTGTATAGGTAATTACTTCTACTCAAAAGTCACTCGTTTTGGTGGAAGTAAGCTGACATGCAGTGCAATTGCCAACTGTAGTACTTCGTCAAATTCATATTAGTGCACAAGAGATTACTAGTCATCTGAATTTCTTAGCCTTAGCTATTAGATTGCGCCCAAATGCCCAATCGATTTTGCCTTTTTTTTTAGCTCAGAGATTAGCTATTTCTTTCGTTTCTTCTCAAGTCACCCCTTTTGAGTGTCTCTCAGTGCAACTGATGCAAAGGAGTGCGTACAGAAGGTGCAGTCTCTTAAATATGCTGAAGAAGCTTGCTATGCTGGCTTGTTGATCATCAAAGCGTTCAGTTCTGGCCTTGATATTGGCACATGTAATTGGGTGGTTAAAAGTCCCAAAAAAGATGTTGCCTGTTTGTCTAGCTCTGTGCTTTACCCTACTCAAGCCTTGAATTTTGATTATCAAGCTCTTCAAGGCTGTGATATTTTGCTCTGTACGGATTTTTCTTCTCTTGATGATTTTGACGACGAAGAACAAAAGGATGACTTAGCTCCAATGTAATCTCTGATCCCTTTTGAGTTTTAACTTTTTTTTTGGCATTTGATTCTTGTGCTTGGTTTATTATCTTTATGAGAAAGTAATATACATCTGATATCCATATTATTTGATCTGATGTATAAAATAGCTTCTTGATCACCATATTCCAGGAACGAAGATGCTGATGCACTATCGATTGAGGCTTTACTCAATTCTGAGGAGAGTTTGGAGGAGGAGCAGAAGTTAGCTTATATAAGTTCATGTGCCATTGATTCTCTTAAAGCTGGAGGTTCGGTCTTGATTCATATTGGTCGAGTTGGGGTCATGCTGCAATTGATGGAGCAGATTTCATTGTCTCAAGAATTTTTGGATTTGAAAGTATGTGAACCATTTTCTGCTCACAGTTTGCATTCCTCTAATTTTGGATGATGATTTCATATTTTCATGAAATAAAACAAGTTTTGAGCAAGGTGCTTTATTTAACCTACCCCCCTTGCGATCACAATGAAGGAACAGATTGTTACAGTGCTCATTTATGGCAATCAGGGTATAATGTGCTTCTGACAAGGCCTATTTCTCAATAGATTAGTTTTTGCCAATTGGCTCTTTAGAAGTCCCACTAAAGTAAGATAGGCCTTCAGCAGGTCTACAATTATGGTTTTTGCTGATGTTCTGGGTTTTTATAATCTTGACTACATAATTTTGAAAAGTATCTCACAATACGAAACTGACTGGTGCAGGTCCCTATGTTTTTCATTTCACCTGTTGCAGAAGAACTTTTATCTTTCACAAGCATAATACCAGAGTGGCTATGTATGCTCAGGCAGAAAAAGGTATATTATAAACAGCTTAATTCATTATTCATCTGATATATGTCATCATTATCATGTTGTGCCATCTGCGTAATACTATATGCTTCATTTTTACTGGGTGCAGTTGTTTGCTGGTGAACCATTATTTGCACATTTGGATCTTGTCAAAGAGAAAAGGCTTCATGTACTTCCATCAATTGTTGCACCTGATCTACTGTAAGACATACAATTCTTCTTCGCTGCATATATCTTTTTCCTTTGGTCTAGTACATACCATTTTTCATTTCTGCGAAATAAAAGGGATTAATAGGTACAGCTGCAGACGCACTTGTTCTTTTTTTTTTTTTTTTTGAGGTGCACACTTGGTTTGTTATGGACTCATAATTTCGGACACTTACACTACGCCTGTTGGATATTGGTTTGGTTGTCTTATTAGTACTATGCATCTTAGTATTCTGGTCTGATAGCCTTTTGGCACTACCACATTCTCTAACTAGCTAGTCAGGTTTTGTAGAAAGGTATCTAAGAAGTGACATCTATTTTGGGATCAAAAATATAATGTGTGAGACTACATAGCGAAATTGCCTTATGTCCTATGACAATTCTTGTAGGAAAATTTGGCAGGAGCCGTGCATTGTATTTACTCCTCACTGTAGCCTGCGGCTTGGCCCTGCTATTCATTTGCTTCAGCGGTGGCATGAGAATGAGAACTCATTGCTTATACTAGAGGTGATTTTATTTTCGCTGTTTCATCATCTAAGGTACTTAGAGGTGTAGTAATGTTTATTCAGTGCTGACTGACAAGAATAATGTAGAGAGGGCCTGATGCTGATCTGCTGCTGCTTCCTTTTAAACCTATGGCAATGAAAGTCCTTCAGTGTTCATTGCTTTCTGGTATAGGGTAAGCTTCTTTCTTTGTCTTTTATTTATCGTAATTACTTCTTTTATGTTTCTGCCTTTATTTCCTGGGTCTTCTAAGTTTTAGCTTGCTTATTTTATTTTCTTCTTTCTTCCCTTAAAATTGTTAGCTCCTGTTGCCCTTTTTCCATATGAATCTTCCTGTCCTATCATCTTTACGACTGTTCATTTGGGGAGCTCATTATTAACATTGTAGTTTCACTTTGCCGAAATCCTGTATCCACCTTAACATTCCTGTCCCTAAAGGCTGAAGGTACTCCTGTCTGTTGCTTACCATCCAGGCAGCTATGAAACGATTTTAACGAGAAAAAGACTGGTTTCCTGGGCTTCTATATCTAGAAATCCTCTGTTGGTATAGTCCAGTAGTCCACAATGTAAAACTACATTTTGAAACTTTGTTGTGCAAGTAATCGGATATGTCATAAACAATTGCTGTCCTTCAGAAATTCTCTGTTTGATTCTGATTCTCTTTACTCTGTCTTTTGACGAGTTTTCTGCTGCTTCAGATCAAGTAAAGCTGCACCATTGCTGGCCAAGTTGCATCCGAGACATGTTTTGGTAATATTCCTGCTCATATAGCTGAATTATGTTTGGTTTCGCGCTGTTATATGACATACTAAAAGAAGTGTTTTACCTTGAAATAGTTCCCTGAAGATTTGAGGAGTCTTGTTAGCTTTCCAAACTCAAAGCCATTCTCCGTCAGTTACTACAATGAACACAATATGTTGCATGTTCCGAGCTTAAAGAAAAATGCAGAACTTGAGATTTCAGCAAATTTAGCCTCGCAATTCCAGTGGATTACTTTCAAGGAAGATGACTTGAATATTACGAGACTAAAGGGTGAGCTCCGTGTAGAACAAGGGAAATATCGGTTGCTCATGGACAATGATTCAAAGCACGCACAAATTGATCTGGAAATGCTCTTGGCATCGTTTCATAATATGGGTATTAAGACAACCATTGATCAAGCTGCTGCAAGTAATGAGTCGAGTAGCGCTTTTGTGTTGCGTGTCCATGAGCCTAGTGAAGCTTTGGTTGAGGTTCAGCCAACAAGGACACTAATCAGCACATCTGACAAGGCCTTGGCAACTCGCATTTTTAAAGCTCTGGATAGTTTCATGTCTGTCACCTAATCAATAGTGTTCTGTATACAGTTGTACTGACCGTCTAAATGAATCGTCTCTGATACATCGTGCAGACGACTCAGAAGCTAGACAACATTAGATTGTATATGTACATATGATATGAGCAAGCGGCTTTATCACAATTGTGTTGGGCATAAATCATTATGGTCTCTGATATTCTAATCGTCGTTTTGATTAATGGTTCTAAATCTGAATCGTCCTAACCCAAACGCGCACTGACAGTGCAGGTGTGCAGAGTACCTCATCTTGATCCAAACCCGAACTAACAATGCAGGAACTTCTTTAGAGGATTGTCGAAAAGAACCAAAGATTTCCCAGCTACATGATTATATTGGTTTACGCCAGTAACATTATTCAAATGATAATCCGCTTGCATTCACACAGAATAAATAAACCCACAGATGGTACAACAAGCAAAGGATAACAGGCCTGTCAGGCCACAAAGCCTTGCCAGTCTTTCACAAACAGTAATGTACGGTTTCCCTCTCAATGCGCAAATGAAACCAAACAGGTCAATAGATGACCGTGAATTCAAAGGGATTTTCTGATGTTTAATGGTTCTCGCTTCCCATAAGAGTAAGGAGGAAGGTCTCATAGTCTCCACGAGTCTCCTTAGCGACAGCGTGGTCCAATGTCACGCTGTTCCTCTTATAAAACAGTTCCTTGACCACTGCCAAGTCTTTCTCAGCCCTTGTTACAATCACTCTTGTAATTGCATCCTCATCAGTTCCGCGCTTATGCATTGCATCACTCAGAACCTAATTACAGAAACACAGACATTAGTCACATTGCATTAGATTTGTTTCAATCAGTCTACTGACTGCAAAATACGTGAAGAACGACAAGTTACCCGTTCAAGATACTTCTGAGGAGACTTGATGCATCTAATGGTAGTATGAAGTGCAGATACAAAGTCCTGATCTTTATCAGAAGCTAAACTCTGCGAAAACACCAGTAAAATACACAGTCAGGTTTATGGCAATATACTCATGAGCATGCCTGATGCTGTTAATTTGCACCCATTGATCATTTACCTTGGCTATGGGAGTGCCATAAGCATCTCTGTAGCGAAAAAAGGTTGCAACAAGCTGAGCCTTGCTCCTTGTAGTAAGGATCCTTACAATCTCTTCATGATTATATTCCTTGTCCTTAAGACACTTCTCCAGGATTTCGGCCTCTGCCTCGGCCAACTTTGCATCTGTCACCTCACTCTCATACCTGTATACACTCACCAACAGAAGGAGAAGCTGCAACAGTTTGAAACATTCACACAATCAGACATTTGAGGGATTCTGGCTGCATAAAAGCCGCTGATTTGATCAAAATGTACAAAAAAATGGACTTGCCTTGCGCAGATCACCAGAGAAGTGTGAAGCAACATCTTCCTCCAAACTGTGCTTGTAACGAGCCTGATAAGCACGCTTGAATGCCAACAAATCCTCAGCAGAGTCAATGCAGGAGAGTTCAATGATAACTCGGTAATCCGACTTCTTAAGAGCAACATTCGCTAAGACTGCTTCCCGGTCAAGTGGGTCCAACATCCATCGGTACACAGCTCTCTACATTACACAGCAGTACACACCACAGTCCATAAGAATCTCATTCACGTCAACATTAGACAAATCGCTTTTATCTATACATTAGACCTCTAAGAACGTCCATTTCAAAACAATGTGATTAAAATATGCAATGATCACAAAAATGTAAGATAAATGGGGGTGAAGAGGTAACAGCTTTAAACCTCAAAGTCCCCGGAAAGTTCCTTTTCGAAACGCTTACAAAGATCCTCATCGTACTGTTGTTGATATGCCTCCTTAATCAGCTTCCTTTGGGCTGCAGTTCTATGCCCAATGACTTCTATGATACCCTTCTCATTTGTTCCCCATCCTACAAATAACAAAAAAGAAATTTATGTTCAATTGACCAAATTATTTGATTAGATCGTCACCCAAAAAAAGAAAAAGCACATATTCAACGACTGTAATTTTATCCAACTCGAATCTAGTGACAATGATTTTCCTTGGGCATGAATGGTAGCTAGTGGTGTAACAAGCACTCTACCAAGTACCAAGTACCAAGTACCAACAAGTGTAATGACAAATCTTCTCACTAGAGTTTTGCTTACTTAGTGAAGTTTTTGTCCTTTTGGACAACAAAGAGGTACAAAAGTCGGTAATCACACATAAATGTAAATCAACTATCTTCCTATCTTAATCATAATCAATTTAAGATTTGAATCAAGAACTTCTACGTATATTTTACACGATTTTTCCATTTTAACAGAGTTGAAAAATTGACCACAAAAGTAAAATGTTGTCATCCTTCTTACAAAAGTTCAAGAAATTGGTTGTGTGTCATTGATCACAAGACGGGTCGTGTACTCGTGTTGATGTCACGCAGATATAAACTACGGAGTACTAGAGTTTAGAGTACTAGTACTCTATCGGTTTCTTTAGATTGTTACGTTTGGTTTAAATATACGAGAAAACCAAACTAAACTTAAACAGCCGTAACAAAAGGATCACCAAAGTTTATTTACAACCAGATTTAACACAAGATCAAGTAAAAATGAGCGAAAATGAAATTCTGACTAAAAATCGTTCAGACTTCGTTAAAAGTAGACGATCGTCACAAGGATCTTTTACCACTATAACAAAAAAGAAGGTCAACGAATCACAGTAAAAAAAGAAGGCAGTAAAAAAAATCAGGCAAATGTAAAACTTTTAGAAGAATGTACGTAGATGATCGTGTCAAGTATTACCTTGGCACGCCTTTCTAAGGGCTTCGGCATCAGCGATAGTATCAGCATTTCCTGGGGCAATCAGGGTCGCCATTTTTTGAGAAGCTTATTACAGAAGATTGATTATTGGAGAGAGAGAGATGTGTCACAACTCACAAGTTCCTACTCTCTGACTGCTATATAAATAACATTAATATAAGATGATACGACTTTATTGTAACGTATTGATTTCGATATCACCCTGATCATATTTTAAGTTCGACTTGGCTGGCCCTATCAAATAAGAGAAAGTCTTAATGTATATTCCTAATTTTTTATCCATATGCCCCACCATATTTCAATTCTCTCTCCTCAATTTCACCACATAAAAATACAAAACATACTCTTACTACCCCTCATATATGTTTAGTAATGTATATTAGACCTGTCAAATAGGTCGAGTTGGGTCAACCCAACCCAGGTCGACATATAAACGGGTTGGATATCCTATGACCTGAACCCAACCCGTTTATCAAACGGGTCAAGAAGTTGCAACCTGAACTCAACCTGCCTTATAAACAGGTAACTCAACCCAACCTGCCAACCCATTTTAATAGGTTCTAAACGGGTCAAATGGGTCAACCCAACCTGCCAACCCGTTAAACAACCCGAATTGACCCATTTTTGACCCGTTTAGGTGAATTTTCTTTGTATTTTTCATTTTTTTTTCTCGTATAAATGGGTCAACCCGGGTTAGACCTGACCCATTTTTGACCTGTTTATGTAAGCGGGTCAGATCGGGTTATTTTCAGGTTGAAAGTCAGAACCTGAACCCAACCCATTTATCTAAACAGGCTGGGTAGGTCAACCCATTTAGTTAAACGGGTTTGGAGCCATCGACCCAAACCTACATTAAACGGGTCATTTTCAGGTCGGGTTGGCGGGTCGGGTTGATTTTTGCCAGTTCTAATGTATATCACATATACAAATAGCCTTACTCATCAAATAATGGACGGATAGGTTGTCCGTATCAAAGTTAAATAGTTTGCATGCTCGTGTCATGCCCGGACTATATATTTATATTGTTTATACTCATCCTATAACAAAAAATGTTGGCTTATCTTTGTTGTAATAAATTAACATAATGATTATTTTCCATAAATTAGCTAATATTATGCTACGGCTTATCTTTATTCTAATAAATTATCATAATAGTTATTTTCCATAAATTAGCTATATTATACTACTTGATGATAATTTATTATCATGTCCTAATCGATAATTATATTTAATGCTATTTTATGTTCTATCCAATTAAATAATCTAGAGGACGTGCATTAAATAATTAGGATTAAGATTATACTAAGGCCATGTTTGACAGGACTGCATCTTTCTGAACTGAACTGATCTGAATGATTCTGATCTGATCTGAATTGGTTGAAAACTTGATTGAATTTCAACGAATTAATATCAATTATGGACCAAATACATAGATAGTTATTTGAACATTTCTGAACTGAACTGAATGATTCTGATCTGAATGATTCTGATCTGATCTGATCTGAATGATTTTGATCTGGTCTGAATTCATCTGAGAATAAGTCCTATCAAATAGGGCCTAAGACGGGTTTTGTTAACCTCATCACTACATAAGTCCGAGCACGCATAAGTTAGTGACTAAAGAAACAGGCTCGTGTATGGATAGTGTTTTGTGCGCGTATTATAGTTCATCCTAGTCTGAATGTAAAGAGAACAACCTGAAGGCTGATCGAACCTCTTCGAGCTACACGATTATGTTCATTATTTACGCCACACAGATTCATGACACGATTACTGACTCAGGTTCACATAAAAATAGCCCCATAAAAGATTAAAAGGTACAACAGTTAATTATTATTATCCTCTAAATGAGTACATGAAAATGAAAACAAACAGGTCAAGAGGTGACACTTAATTTGAAGGAACTCTCAGAAGCTTAATGATCACTCTTTCCCCATGATAGTAAGGAGGAAATTCTCATAGTCTCCATGAGTTTCCTTAGCGACAGCGTGCTCCAATGTCACGCTGTTCTTCTTGTAGAACAGCTCTTTGATCTTGACCAAGTCCTTCTCAGCCCTTGTTACAATCACTCTTGTTATAGCGTCCTCATCAGTTCCGCGCTTAAGCATTGCATCACTCAGAACCTAATTACAGACACACATATACAGACATCAGATTAGACTTGAACTAGATTAGTACTTTCTGACTGCAGTCTGCAGAGCATTTGGAAGAATCAGAATGAACATATTAATTACCCTTTCGAGATACTTTGAAGAGGATTTGATGCATCGAATGGCAGTATCGAGTGCAGATACAAAGTCCTGACCTTTCTCTGAAGTTAACATCTGCAGACACAAAACCAAACAGTTCAGTTTTATGGCAATTAGGAGTACAGTACAGTACAAGTTTTCCTGATGCTGCTGAAGTCGCGCCTGTTGTTCAATTACCTTGGCAATGGGAGTGCCATAAACATCCCTGAAGCGGTAAAAGGTAGCAATAAGCTGAGCTTTGCTCCTTGTTGTGATAATCCTGATGATCTCGTCGTGATTATACTGCTTATCTTTGATACAGTTGTGCAGGATTTTAGCCTCTGCCTCGGCCAACTTTGCATCAGTCACCTCACTCTCGTACCTGTGTACACTTACCAGCAGAAGAACCAACTGCAACAGAATGAAAAATTCAGACATTGTGATTTAAGTATGAGGGATTCTGGTTGCGTAAAACACAATTTTATCAGAATGTACAATCAGATAATGCAGTACTGTCTACAACAGGATCAGACTTGCCTTGCGCATGTCACCAGATAAGTGAGAAGCAACATCTTCCTCCAAGCTGTGGTTGTAACGAGCCTGATAAGCGCGTTTGAATGCCAGCAATTCATCAGCAGAGGGGATGCAGGACAGTTCAATGATGACTTTGTAATCAGACTTCTTAAGAGCGACATTAGCTAAGACTGCTTCGCGGTCAAGGGGGTCCAACATCCACCGGTACACAGCTCTCTACATTCATTTATAACAGTACATAATCAAGATTTGTAAACTTATAATACAAGTTGAGAAGTAAAGGAAAGGGGAAAAGTCGAAATGAAGCACAAGATAAGCAGAATTTAAACCTCAAAGTCCCCTGAAAGTTCCTTTTCGAAACGCTTCATAAGATTTTCATTGTACTGTTGTTCATAGGCCTCCTTGATCATTTTCCTTTGAGCTGCATTTCTGTGGCCAATAACTTCAATGATACCCTTCTCATTTGTTCCCCATCCTACAAATATATATCACCAAAAAGAAAAATCAAAAGTTGAATCATTATTTTGATTAAATCATGCTAATGATTTTGGAAAAGACGAAAAATGAAGTCTCATTATGTTTGTACAAATTCACTAATAACCGTAGGATTATCCCATCGAAATTTGAAAAAAAAAAATCGAAATTAATCTCAAAGAGTGGATATTAAACAACGGCATGTTCAGGAGATGAGAGCACGTACCATTCACATTCACGGCTTTAGTAAAACATGTTGCTAAGTCTTAAACCCTTTTTGTCAGAGAGTGTTGTATAGTTTAATGTTTTATGCAGAGTACTACTTTTAGGGTGTGTTTGGCCAAACTTCTGAAGTGTTTCTGAACTGTTTCTGGGTCCTACAAATTGAAAACTGGCCAAACACCCAAAACTGAGAAACTGTTTCTGGTTTCTGAGAAGCACTTCTAGTGTAAATTTGTTCTTCACAAGTAGAAGCTCCAACCTCCAGAAACTATTTCTCAGAATCTGTTTCTGAGAAGTAGTTCTGCAGAAATTGGAGCTTGGCCAAACAAACACTTATACTATTAATATTATTTATTTTATTTTTTTGCGTAAAATATTAGTTAATCATTAATTTAACTTTAAATTGTTTAATTTTATTATAACTATATTAAAAATTATGAAATCTGACAACTGGTTTCGATAACTGTACTTTGATTATTTTAAAAAAAAAATAACATCAAACATGCTCTTAGCTTTCGTAGTCGATGAATTAATAGTAGTGACTGGTGAGTGTGATTTTCGTTGGGTATGTAGTTGAGTGGTTTACCTAATACTCTAGAAGTAGAACTATAGTGAAGTTTTTGCCGATTTAGACAACAAATAAAGATGTTCAAACGTCACAAAAATATATATGAATCAATGGAAATAAATGATGGACATAAATTATCTTCATCATAATTATCGATCGATTCTAGATATAAATCAAGTACATACTCATAATTTGTACCAAATTCATGCATAAAGATTGTACTAAAAGGTAGATCGAAATATCGAATGAACTCTAATGAAGTCTAACGACATGCATGACATATACTCCCTCCTACCCAAAGAAAATTTCATGTTTCTTTTTGCAGTTTTGAGTTGCCATGTTGGGAGTTATATTTAGACCAAATGAATCGTTTACTTGCTTTGAAAATTCGTAAGTATTTCATTCTGCATTGCAGTCAACCAACTCTACTTGATTTCAAGGTAAACGGATCTTTCATTTAGTCTACAAATAGTCCCCAATATAACAACTCAAAACTGCAAAAAGAAACAGAAAAATCTCTTTGGGTAGGAGTTGTATACAACATTAAGACATAATTCAAGAGGTAATAAATGGTAATATATCTTCATCATATATACGTGATTTATATGAGTTGTAAAAGACGGTATAAAGAGTAGTAAAAGTCAGTAAAAAAAGAACCGTAAAATGTACGCAAAAGAAAGAGAATGTAGGTGTATATTTTACCTTGGCAAGCCTTCCTAAGGGCTTCAGCATCAGCAATTGGATCAGCATGTTGTGGAGCAATTAGGGTAGCCATTTTTTTTTTTTTTGAGAGAGAGTGTTTTTGATTTGTAATTAAGAGATGTATGTGTGAATGTGTGATCAACTCTCAAGTCCTAGCCACTATATATATAGTACTAGTAAGTAGTAATTAGTACTATTAATATTAATAATAATAATACCACTTATTTATAATAATAATAATAATAATAATAATAATAATAATAATAATGATACTACATTAAAGGTTAGTGGGTTTGTTGCATTAAAAATATGATATGAATCATTTTATACGTGGAAAGGATTCATGGAAGTCATGACCTTCTTTAATAGGTTTCCTTAAAATGTGATTCTCTACTTAAAAAGCTAATATGTATATTTTTGAAAAAAAATTAATAACGCCAACTAAAAAGTTGTCATATACTAATCACAATTAATTTTAATACTTCCTTTGTTCACATTATTCAACCTATTTGGTATCCCCACTCTAATGACCGATTATATTGTTGGGATTCATGTTTACACCAACTGATAGAAAGACTCACTGGTTGGGATATCAGAATGCGAGAACAAGGAATTCGCAAATCAATTTTTACAGCGAGGGAATGGTCTATTATTCATTTCAGAAACGTACTCAATTCAATTGGTTATAATTTTCTTTTTAATATGGCGAATTGTATATAAATCGAAGCATAATAGTTTATTGATTGGTCGAAGAACTTTTTTTCTTCTTTTTTTTAATGAACGTTACAAAAGTAAGAGAAATGGACAAATTTAGTACTACTAAAGTACTAATAATGTGATGTCTACCTTTCATTGCTAGACAACGTTTGCTTAGTTAGCATAAACAACGTGATTTGGAGTATTTTAAGTAAGTCATTTTTTTGCGACCTCTGACATGCATTGTGTGAATGCACGAACAAATTAGCGTTTCACAGTACGAGACGCGAGATCATATATTCGTGTTCACTTATTTATTCATTTATACTCTCTTCGATATTTTCGATAAAAAATCCTCGTAAGCAGAAATAATAATTAAAAACTATGAATTATGTATTGAGTAAAGATGTCACACGAACAACTCATTTTAAGGATGATGGTAGAAACTCGGAAGTATATATGATTGCTTAGGCTCGGGGTTTGTTCAAATTTAATTCTACAATGTCATCACGATACTAAGATTACTAATAGATTGGAATAACATCTAAATTTATAATTACCAATATCGTAACTACCTTTACACTAACCGACTTACGTGTCATGATTTTAGTGGAAAAAACCAGATATTTTAAGAGTGGTAATCACAAATTGAACTGAACTTCATCATGCACAAGCAACTTGAAATCGACTTGATCAAAGCTCTAACTTAAATTTATAGTTTAGCTCCAAACTTTCATACGAACGTTATTACTACATACGAAACCAAGGTAGATGCCACCAGCAAGAAAATGCATGCATAAATCCAAATAGAAAGGTGAAGTGAGACATTGGGTAGGTGACTGACTACTCGTATACGATAAGCTGCGAAAGGAAATGGTGCCATTTGGCAATTAATGGCATACGAACGTTACGATACGAAGTAAAGACGACAAATTTAAATTTGTGCACTATTTTCACCTGCATTCGTCAGGTATCTATATATGCTCTGCCCTTAATTTGTTTCCATTGATCAACTTCAATTATTTTATGCACTATAGTCATTTTCCTTAGACCGGCCTCTGACATTGTGTGAACGCACTACGCGATATGTTAGCCACTTCAATAATGTGTGCTATGGTTAATTGGTTATGGTTAGACTTAGCAATCAAAGTTCACATATCCAAAAGTCCGATTTTAAAAATGTGATCTCGAGACATACAGGCGCATTATAAATTGGAGTATGATCACCAAGAATCGAACTGCACTTACATACATATATACAATTTTCACACATCACCAATTAAATGGTTTCACCTCACTATATTTTGAATTTAAAATGAAAACAAATGAGTATTCTCTAGGGTGGAGGACTAACATGAAATAAACTGACACCTAATAATGAAAATATAGAAGATTCTATACCATCAGACGTATATATAGTCAATCTGTGGATGTGATCCAGGATTCACAATACAACATGTTCCATGATACTTCTGGTGGAAATTGGACTCGATTTGACTCTACCCAAACCTGCTGCAAAATGACTCGAGCTTACGCAAACCTAGCTAGTATGACTTCACATATGCTAACTTGCAAAGAAGTATTTTTTAGCCACCAAAGTGAAAGGGGTGGTGTCTAAAAAACACCAAAGTCGTAATTGGTACTTATAAAACACCAAAATTGATATACTTATTTTTACAACACACTTTAAACTAATTGGAGATTTATTAAAAACCCAAACAAATTAAAAAAAAAAAAAATTATTTTGCCTCTTATAATATTTTTTCTGCTTGAAAAAAAAAAATTAACCGAACTACCGCGTCCATGCTTCCCTCCTCTATGTTATAGTTGCTTGTTCATCTTCTTCCCCAATTCTCCGTCATCGTGCTCTGCCACCTCGTCCTTTCTTATTCTGATTTTCATTCAAAGTGCAACTTGGATCTTCCAATAGCAATAGATTGCTATTTTGATGATCATCGATCAATTGGACTTTTCTTGCTCTGTAAAATCAAGAACAAAACAAAAGATTAAAAATCAAGTATGTCAAGTCATCTACATACGCACTATATTGAAATAAGAAAAGAAGTGTACCCTTGGATTCTTCACTTGTTTTGGTAGTTGAGTTGGATTCTCACAACGTGCTCGATTATGACCATTTTCGCCACAATAATCGATGACGGAGAATTGGAGAAGAAAATGAACAAGCAACTATAACCCTAGAGGAGGGAAGCAGGGTCGCGGTAGTTCGCTTAATTTTTTATTTTATTTTTTTTAAGCAGAAAAAAGAATGTAAGAGGAAAAATAATTTCCTTTTTTTTTTTTTAATTTGTTTGGGTGTTTAATAAATCCCCAATTAGTTTAAAGTGTGTTATAAAAATAAGTATATCAACTTTGGTGTTGTATAAGTATCAATTACGACTTTGGTGTTTTTTAGATCCCACCCCTTTCACTTTGGTGGCTAAAAAATACTTCTTTGTGCTAACTTGACCCATAGTGACTTGAAAGATCATTAAAGTTATGATTTATACTTAACCAGAATCAATCCAATCTTAGACCTAATAAAATTAACCCGACTGTTTCATTGTCAAGTCTAGGCAATCAAGTGGCTTTGCGGACAACTGAAACATATAAAATACCATATTTTATTCATTTTCAAACTTAGTTCTTATTTTTATTTTCGAGTATTGAATAACCATGTTGTAAATTATTTTTAGAGCAAATGAAATGCTCTACTCTCTAATGAAACAGAAAGCTTAAAAATGAATGCACGAAGTACATATCTTCGTTTCTTATCATGATCTTCATTAGTAAACCTTTCTTATGCACTTGCCGTCACGTATATAACCACCATATCAATCAATTGACAACCGAGTCTAACGAGCTCACTATAGAATTCAAGTCTTCTACCAGAGCGCCATTCGCAAAACTCAACTTTGATTTATACATGGTACATTAACCTTCTTTTTTCTCAATAACAGTAACAACACCTGGACGTAATAGCACTTCGGCCGCTACATTATCTCTCCGTAATAGTGTCACTAAAGTCGTAATAATAATAATACACCAAAAATAAAAAATGATCCCCTACCACAAAGTCACAAAAACCAACGCAAAGTCCTCAAAATGACGTGGAAAATGAGGATCAAATACTCACCAAACAGCCCATCCACGGAGGAAAAAACAGTGGGGTCCAAATCACAGTCTAGTTGAGTAGAGTGAAGAAGAAGCCAGAGCCCCATAAAATCACAAACACAAAAAAAGAAAAAAGGAAAACTAAAAGTAGAAAAGCCAATAACAAGACAGGAAATGATATGTAGTATGGGGGGTATTCTGACCACAAGCTTAGATTCTGGCAATATCACACGTGTCAAACTTTCCCTCTTTCTCTTTCTCTCTCCACCCATTTCATTTTCTCCTTCACTCTTCTCTCATTCTCTCTCTCAAACATCATCAAAGTTGACAGCTTTCTGCCTTTTTGTTGCCCAAAAAAAATCAAGCAGATTTGTTGCTGTTTTACTCACTTTTTTTTTCCATTTTAATCTTGTTTTTTGAAGTGGGTTTTTTCCTAATTTGTTGTTTTGAGTGATTTTTTTGGGATTTTGGAGAGGTTTTTAGGGTAGAAAGATATGGGATAAGCTTCTTTTTTGTTTGTATGAAGATGTTTGATTGGGACGACCAAGAGGTAATTTTCTCTCTCTTGTTTTTTTTTTTTTTTTTTTTTTACTGTGATTTGGGTATTTTTTGATGCATGATTATAGAGTAATTAATTAGGAGAAATTGGTAATTTTGTTTGTGCCCATTTACTCAATCGGCAGTGAATAGTGATGCAGACAGGTTTCGGACCAGGTCTTCGGGTTTGGGGTTTAGCCCGAAGACTTACTTTACCAGTTAAGCTAGCTGATCTTTGTGGTTTTGCAAAGAGGGGTTGTAATGGACTTAATTGGGATTGTTTGAGTAGGTGGTGTACGCGTAATCATATACGCCTTCTCGTTGATGATCTTAGCTAATCTGTCCATTTCTCAAATTATTTGAGCTAAATACTCCATCATTTGGTAATGGTGATCAATGATCATATGGTACCCAAAGTAGCTCTAATGGTAGAAAATCGAGTTCTTATTTGTGGATATTGGGTATTTTGTGATTGTAGGAGTATGTAGTAGTACAACAGATTTTCAGGAGGGGTGTGATTTGTTATTCAGCTGAGGTTGTATTTTGCTTTTGGTCAAGCTAACTTATAGAGTTATAGATTCTTGAAAATTGGAGAATGGGTGTACGTTGAAGGACCGCGATTTCTTGAGATTGTGGGAAGGAAGATGCTAGCTCATTTCATAAACAGTGGAATAATGTTGTCTTTGTTGAGGATTTTCAGATATGAGATGTCATGTAGGGGACTTTTTCTCACTAATTCGAAGATTAAGCATGTTACAATGTATTTAAGGAGCGCAAAGAACAGGGTAGATTGCACAAGCTCTGCAGATAGGTCCCCAGATGGCCCCTCTAAACTCATTGCCCATTCAGAAGAGAATATGTCTTTTTTTGGGGACTAAGATTTAGAAGGAGACATTTAGTTGTCATATGACCTATATAGCGATTGGTTTTCCCTCTCTTAAGAGCGATACTTTAAAATTTTGTTGTATGAGATGAAGCCGTGTCCTTAGTGTTGCTCGTTGTACAAATTCGTGAAGCTCCCTTGACGACTTACATTGATGGTAAAATTATAAGACATCAGTTACTTAGAGGTGGCTATTTAGCAGGTGAGGTCTATTTTGGGACTGTGATGTGTTAAGTTATGGGTCCAGCTGAGTTTGGATCGGGCTATTTTGGGTTTAGAATCAGCTGGTTTTTGCCTGGCTTACTATTGGGGTATTGCTGGTTCATTGTTATCATCGAGGTGAGGCGTCTCGGCTAGCCTTATTCACAGGCCATAACAGGTGTGGTTTCGTCTCAATTTTCTCGGGTAAAATCGGGATGTCAACTCTAGCCAAGTTCCTTTCAATTGTTTTCTTGGTACAAGTCAACCACTGGTTCATTCTCGAGCACTAATATTTTTAGCAAGTAATTCAAATATGGATGTTGACATTCTAGTCTTCATACGCCAATGTAAGTATGTAACTAGTGGGACAAAGTAAAGGCCATACAATACCATTCCTTAAATTAGACCAACACAAGGTGCGAGGTGCTTGTGATCATGACACTTCTTTCTGGGCGTCATGGACTCAAGCTGGGGGTTTCTTGCGGGCTTGGTTACCTCTATCCCTTTAGCTTTCTAGACGGCTGGCATGCAACCTTCGATATAAATATTTGAGATAGAAGAATATGCATATATGTAAGCTGTTGGGCATGTAGGAACTTCTTGAGTTCAGCATTGTGGAGCCTCTCTGCCCCTGAATATATCTGGGTTGATTTACATTTGACCTGGGCTAAGAGCTTAAGACACAGCCGGTTTATTAGGGCATATTTTTATTACAGTTCTTAGACACAATCGGTGTAACTTGTAAAAGTTTCCTTCCGTAAGGATTCCTTTACTACCGTGGGCTGTACTGCTGTACTCTTATTTGTTCATTGAAAAACTTTTCATATCCATTATAAATTTTTAAAACTTCTAATGAGCATGTCAGCAATACTCCCTCTTTCTTTAGTAGAATTGTCTTTCTTCACACACCAGCCTATTAATTTTATTGTTTGAACTTGTCTAAAAAGTTGATGCTGTTGTTTGGACTTCGTTTGCCATCAGTATAGATTCCCTTGAGATTGGCCCTATCCTCAGAACAGGTCTCCTGCAGTCCTGCGTCTTTTCTGTTACAATCTTTCCCTAATAGCCTCCTGGAAAAGACTCTTTAGTTGCTCCTGCAAAGCTGCACTTTATTTTCAAAGAACCACAAATTAAAGGCAATACCAATGATTTTATCATTATATTTGTTCAATGTACAAAATAGCCTCTTGCAGTATGTAAAGCCATACTGAAAACATTTCCTGCAAATTGAACTTGAGTTTTCATGATTGCTGATTTGGATAATTCTTGTGTATAATTTTTGCTTTATTATGGTTACTCATCATATGACTTGTGACCGTAAAAAAAAAGCATATGACTTGTGAACTGCACATATAGCATGTTTGACTTTCTTGGTGCTTCTTCTGTCAATGAGTTCCAGTTTCTCGATGCATTTTTTCAGTTGCTAGACTAATTGATCTCTCTTATGTGTATTCAGCTAGCAAATATTTTATGGGGTGAGGATAGAGAAGCTGATGATCACATTGTGCCTTATCCGGAAGACGATGAGAAAAAAGATCAGCCGGATCATGGAGAATTTGACAAGAAAAAACTGAATGAGGAAGGCACAACTACAAATGTCGCTGAGAAAAGGTTGAAGTTGTTTTCGGATAGAGATATAGCAGAGAAAAATGATGGTGTTTCTGCTTCAGGAACTTTTGCTGATCCTCAGCTGGATTCACCATCATTTGCAACTTTGAAAACTGACGACAATGCCATAGGTACTTAAATGTTTTTCCCATCAAAGTTAAGGGATGTCAACAAAATGGGTGAGGAAAGCATTTGGCCACACTCTTTTGAGAGGGATAGTGGATGTGAGGTAAAATTTTCACAAAAAGACTTGGGTGATGGGTGTTAAAAGTCCATGATTAGAATTTAGCATAGGTGATGCTATATATCTTTGTACACATAAGGCTTCACTTCTGCAATTGCACCATCTGCTTATAATCACCATTTCTTGTGCTTTAGTGCATTCGGGTAGCTAACTACACGAGAGACTCTACTGTAAACTTTTTTTTCTTATGCCCCCCTCCCCCCACGCCCGCAATAGAGGTACTATAAGCAAGAAATGTCGCACATTGAACTTCAGGGCTGCTGAATGGGAAACATTGTCCTTAGGTTCTAAGTTTTATCCTTGTCTGGCCACTTGTTAATGGACAGTGTTCTATATTAGGCTTCTGTTCTGGATCCTATATACCTTGGCATCTTGTGGTCTATTTTCTTGATATGTTCCAACACGCTCTACACACTCTTAAGTCTTATCTAGCCATATCTGCCGCTCTGGTCATGAAACTGGTCCTACACCTTCCTTTTGCCATCCCTATCATGATTAATAATCGTCTTTAACGTCCCCTGGTATGCCAAAGTGTTATGCGATCTCTAATTCTCGTATAACCAAATTTTCTGTATAGCTAAGAAGACAGAGCTAGATATCTGTCCTGAGGTTTCTGGGAATCAGGATGAGGACAAGGAGCTTGGCGAATTTGTTCGCAATGGCTGGGCTAACATTGGAAGTTTTGATGATCTTGACCGAATTTTTAGGTAATGCCAAATTTATTGCTCATGGTGGCTCTTGCTATATGTGCGTTTCTATGACTCTTCCTTGAGTGGTACATCATATATTCTGGCGCGGCACTGGTTGAAATCGTTCTCTTAACCTTTTAATTATTTTCGGTTACATTCTTGTTTCATACCTTTATTTTTTGAATTTTACTTCCTTAAACTTTCAAGTTTGCGGGTACCTCTCTTTTTATTTTATTTTATATATATATATATCTTTTAGGTACATTTCTATGGTGAGGCAAATAGTTTCTAAATAGTCTCTTTTATCTGTAAATGATTTCTCAAATTGCAACAACTTTAGAGGTCATCTATTTTGTGTGGCTGTTTCTATCCAACCACATGTCCTTCAGATTACAAAGTTTGTTTTTTCATGTGTGTGTATGTTTCATACTAATCTTGGACCAACCAAACTATGAAATCTTGTGATGCTATTCATCTGACAAAATATTCTCACAAGTGATGATTTTGCAGCAATGATGAACTAGATGGCCACACTAGTCTTGGGAGAGGAGATGACCTATGGTTGTCATCTAAAGACCTCATGAGTGGGGTAGCTAATTCTTCATCTGGAGCTGTGGGCTCAAGAAGTTGGGAATTTGGAGCCTTAGGAAACACCTCTTCTCAAATTGAGTTCAATTCTGAATATATGCACGATGAACATCCCCCTGAATCAACAAGTTTTGAATATACTGGCAGCATCATGTCTAACACCCGACATAAAACTACCAGATTTGAGAAACAACAAGAATACACAGCAGATACTTCAGGCCTGACTGAGGAAAAGGTAATAGCATCTTACATTAAATTTTAACATATTATAGTGTAAACTTTCAAGTACCTGAGTTGGGGTTCTGTGAAGAAAACTAACAGGAAAGTGGGGTCAAAAGATTAGGTCACATGCTATTTACATGAGAATAGGTTAGGGAACTCGGATAAACTTTTTTTTATCAAGAAATGGGCTCAGGTTCCACAATATGGGTTTTAAATGTTTTTGGTGGTTCCGAAATTGCACAAGTCAATATGAGATAAGAGACAAGCCATAATGTCAGTATTGCAAACTTTTATTTCTTGTAGTAGACTGAAAGGGGGTCCCGGGATTGCTAATAAAACACTTTCAGCTTTTTATTTATCAACGTCATCATTGCAAGCTATTGTCGCATGGGGACTATGGTTGATCACTGGTGCATGCATTTGTAACATTTTTCATTTGATGAGCGGGAAACGGAATAAGAATAATCACAGAGAAAAAAATAGAAGAACCTCTATAGCTGTAGATCTTATATTGCATGATAGCTATTCTAGTGCTATGAATTTAATAATCTAAACCTTTTACAGTATGTAATAAATGTGCAACAACATCAGGGGTAAAATACACTTTTCTTTTGTTAATGATGATCTTTTCTCCTTTTTCCTGCTACAGGATGATTGGTCTAAAAGTCAGCTAAAACATCAGCAGATGACGGATATGATGACTGATTCTGTGCTGTCAGAGGATGTATATGACACATGGCCATCATCTGCCACGATTTCAAATTTCTCAGCTTCGGTCCCCTGTCAGCAACAGCTGCCTCATGAATCTGGGCCAATAGCATATCAGCGTTTTCAAAATGCTTATGTTGCTCCTTACGTGTTCAGAAACTTTCCTCAACAGTATTCAGCCACTCGCATGCTTAATCCAACCAGTAATGAACATCAGTCTATCCGTCCTGGCGCCGAAGTTAATCAAGGTGATGTAATATCCTTTAACAAACATGCGGAGACGACTGCAAGAGCCATGAAGATGACACCCCAAGAAAAGATTGAGAAGTTGAGGCGGCGTCAACAAATGCGAGCAATGCTTGCTATTCAGAAGCAACAGCAGCAACTAAGTCATCAAGCTTCTGTTGATCATCCTCTTAGTCAGGAGAGTTTGCAAGAGGATCAGTTCTTGCACATGGAAAAGGCTGAATTAGAAGCTGACGAGTGTTTGAACAATCTGCCAGGCTGTGATCCAGGCTCTCCTAATAAAAAGGAAGATCTTTGTACATTCTCGGACATAGATGAATGTTCAGCGGAGGACACAGCTCTCTTCCAGCTTCAGGATATTATAGCAAAAGTAAGTGATATTATACTATTATCTTGTCCTTCCTTGAGTCCAGCTTCAATTTACACTTAATGTCTTCAAACATGTCTGCAGTTGGATACAAAGATAAGACTTTGTATAAAAGACAGCCTGTATCGGTTAGCTGATAGTGCAACACAAAGACACTATGCAAGTGGTATGAATGCTGCCAAAAGGAGTAGCACTTCTGACTCTGAGATCATGAACGAAGACATAAGTAGTCATCACAGGTTAGTAAGTTATATTTGATACTTTATTTATGCAGTCATCTATCAGGACTTACCAAATCTGGGCGCTATGGCGTAAATCAAATTGTTGTGCTTAAAGACTTCTGCATGATTGATGGACTTAATTTGAAGGTCTAGGGAGGATGTTAATATACTTGCTATCTCGGTACTCCTTATAGATGTCAGCTACATGTGTGGCGGATGAGAGAGAGGGGGGGGGGGGATGGGAAATCTCCTTGGAGCGTATGCCTTGTAGTCCAATTTGGTTAGCCTTCTTACCCAGGAAGACATAACATGCTTTTACAGAGATACTCTTATATTTTTGGTTGCCATGTTTAGTCCTTCATCAAGTTGGCCATGCTTAACCTTTGATTCATGGAACCCTTAATGTAGCTAATAAAGCTAATTTCATTGCCAATTCTGCGGGAAAATCTCTGAAGAATGAATTAAATTTTCGTAGTCAGTGGTTTGAATAACATTGGACTTCAAGCCATACCAATTCTTAGCTGCTTGCTGTGCTGAGAAAGTCGGGAAAATTTCAAAGTACCTGGTATAATCCTAGGACAGTTACCAATGAAAAACATGTTTTCTTTGCTCAACACTTGGCATAATTTAATTGGATTATTGAATTATTTCTTGATTAATGTTGGTTATTGAAGTATTTCTTACAAGGTGTAAATTATTTTGCTTAAAGAAAGTCAGCGGTAAAGTTTTGATAACATTTGGCTACATTTAAAGAAGTGGCCAAAATAGAAAATGGCAATAGCAAAACGCTATACTCCACGGTTTCTAGCCCAAACTGGCCCGAAACAAAAAACGGTTTATTTTTTTTGGGAAGGCCATAGGGGTAGTATTATGGTTTTGATCTTAAGATTAGAGCCAAGAGCATATGGAAGGTTGCCAAAATTGGAACGGGTAAACTTTGCCAAAGCGGTTTAAAGAACTCCCCAAATGTGGGAACCCGCCTTCATATCCATCAAGGGCCCTCCAAAGGTGTCCATGGTAAAGTTTTGAAAAGTTTTGACTATTTTCAAAAACCTGTGTAGAATTGGCCAAACAGAAGTAAATAATCCACAGTTTTTGGCCCAAAGTGGTCCGGGAACAAAAATGTTCAAATTTTTTATGGTTGCCCCTATTTGTCATATGGTGTTTTTTTTGGCAAAAGAGCTAAAAACCTATGATAGGTGCCCCAAATCAGCCAGAAAAGACACTTTTGCCTGAACGGATGACATGGTTGCTGTGTGTGCCAGATGGGCATAAAGCACTTGTCACACTTGGGAAATCAAAGTATATAATTTACGGTTTTTAACCTGTTGTTGGTAATAGACTCACAATGAACTCATGAGAGAAAGGCTTGGGAAGAAAAGTGCATCTGTATGAAGTTTGTTTCGTTAGCCTTAGAAGGGCTTGCAACCTTTTACTCTTGATATAATCATTTAGCATGAAGAATGGTCTACATCACTGAACATGATGTTGCTAAGATCTGTAGATCTGTGGGAAAGCAAGCAAAGCTTCGTAGAGCTGCACAGCGTGAACCATGTTTTGACTGACTAGTCATCATTATCTCCATGAAAACAACCAAGTCTAACTGTCTAAGTGAAGTGAAAAATGTGTCAGATAAGTCTGAATAGGATCTATCGAAAGGGACATTGACTTGTTCTCCTTTTCAGCTTGATCTCATTCGTGATGCTTCATTTGGTCTTTCTTGAGTTGGTGAATTTGAAATTAATTTCATTCCCATTTTTCAATTCTATGAGCTGGTGATTGTATATCAGCAGTAGCATTCAGAGATAACAGTTCATGTTGAAACTTTCTATGACAGAGTCCATGTGCTAAGATAATTAAGTGTTTGACATAGTATGATGATAGAATTTGTTTCCCCCATGAGATATGAACAAGACCACTGCAGTTGGCGACTCTTACCACTAACTATCTGCAAACCATAAAGCTTTTAACTTTTGAGATTCCTTTGGAACTTTCAATTGCTCGTTCAAGTAACTGGATTCCGTTTGGCTAGATAGTGGTGCATATTCAAATACTCCGCAGAAGCTGTTTGTAACTGAAAATGTGGATCATTTCAGGCATTTATCCCGTTCCTCCACATTTATTCTTCATTTCTCAATGTTTGTGGGGTGTGTATTTTCAGGACTGCTGGAAATGCAGATATGGAAGCTGAGACCAACCACATAGACCGAGCTGTAGCTCACTTGTTATTTCATCGACCTTTCAAGTCATCGGTTAAACCTGCTGAGACACCAGTATCGTCAACATCCAATAGAGCCTGTGCTGAACAAGAAATAGCTGGTAGCAGCCTACCAAGTGTTTTATTGTCCAAGAGCTCCGAGAAAATTTGCAATCCACCGTTGCCTGAACCCACAACCCCGCTTCCATTTGTAAATTCTTGTCATGAAGATATGCTGAAGGACGTTTCTCAGAATGAGACGAGTCTCGATCAACAAACAGAACGTAAGATGGATGAGGATGATGACTAAACTTCATATATAATGCGGATAAAAACACAAGGGTAATTCTTTCCTTTACCCCCTAGTCTTTCATCGTTTCTCCTTTTGTTAGTTGACCTTCCAGATTACTTGTAATTTGGGGGGTTTTCTTTCATTGTCAGCCAACTCAATTACACACAGCGAATGGCGAGGAGGCTACTAAATTCCTGCTGCAGACCAAGGTGGTTGTCTACATAGCTGAAGCCAGTGATCTACGTAATGATCTGAACCCGGCTAAAGTTCACGATTACTGAGGATTTAATCTTAGGCAGAAGTTGTAGCACCACCTCGTTTAAATTGAAATGCAAGGGTTTTGTAGGCTGTTAATGCCAGCCTAATCAAAGGCCAGGGTACTAAATCTCTCGCCATTTACGCTTCCCACTCCTTGAGATATAGTTATTCTTCTGTTTCTCCCCCTTCTGTCTTCATTTTGCTTATAATATACGCCATCCAGGTATATGTAGTTACAGGCTTCTAGCTTTGCAGCTGTGTTAGCAACCTCCCCGATTTCGAGTGTTGATGGTCCGATGGACATTTTCAACTGTACCATACCGGACTCGGCTTAAAGCCCAAATGATAAAACAGTTTATTGTGCCAATGTGCAGTAGAGGATGTCACAAGATAGAAAACGCACCACGTCTATCAACGATCTCAATTTTGCATACCTGTGTGTCTGGTTCGACTAAACTGATGTCTAGTGCATGTGTGGTATTATGAAATTGGGTTAACAATTCCACGCCATAAAACAAGGGTTCAATCCTCGTTGATTGTGTTAGGCGCGTGTGCCACCCGTAGAACACATGTCTTTTGGTATAGTCATGACAACAAAAATAGGTGTATATTGTCCTATACATCTATTACATACGATCTACACGTAGTCATACGACCAAGCACAATGATGCCGTCGAAATTAGAAAAAAAAAGAAAACAAGAGAAAGGAGGAAATGTCAACAAAATGAAGTAAATAAAAAGCGCGTAATGATGACGCTGTTAATTAATCTCTCTCTCTCTCTCATCTTCTGTGTCACGCAACACAGTAATTCCAACTCAAACAAAAATGTACGTAGCTTTCTCTCTCCCCTTTCTTGTTCTTTTCTTCAATTTTCTCTCTCTATGTTTCTTTCTTCAACCTGTAAACCCCACCTTATTTTTGCTTTCTTCCTAAGTCTTCCAGACCATATCCCACCTCACCTTTACTCTTCCTCATTTCCCCAAAACAAAAAAAAAAAAAAATCAAAAATCAAACATACTCTTCAAAAAATTCAATTCATCATCAATTCATCATCAGTATCATAAAATTCATATATAATCATATAATCTATAGTTTTTATTTGGTTTGATTGTATTTGTTTTGGTTTGATTGTAATTCAAGGTTTTAATCATGGCGGAAACTTATAATAATAATAATAATAATAATAATAATAAGAACAGTAATTATGATTATAATAATAATAAGGCGGTGTCGGCGGTGTCGAAACCGTCGTTGTTCAGTCGGTCAATGACAGTCCACGCCGCAACAGCCGCCGCCAGCAGTCCTTTCTCAAAGCGTTCCTCTTACGTTTCATCAACCGATCGAAACGTTTCGGCGAAGAAATGGTACGAATCGGCCGGAACTTCGTTTAAAGGTAAGGTTAAACAGCTCCGTACGATGTTCGAAACGCCGAAATCGATCAATTACTCCAAGATTGACGAAGAACAAGAAAAAAGTCAACCGCCGCCGCCGCCGTCGTTCAGCCACCACCCGGCGTTTTCGCGGTTGCGGCCGGTGAAATCATTCAGCAGCGACTTGAAGGACGTGTGGTCGATTCTAGACGGCTCGTCGATACGGTTTCCAGGGACGGAGGACCGCGTGGTAGTGTATTTCACAAGCTTGCGCGGCGTACGGCGGACATTCGAGGATTGTTTCGCGGTCCGGATGATTTTCCGAGGCGTAAAGGTGTTCGTCGACGAACGAGACGTTTCGATGGACATTGCGTACCGAAACGAGTTGCAGGAGCTGCTAAAGGGGGAGAAAAACGTGGCGTTGCCGCAGGTTTTTATTAAAGGAAAGTACGTAGGTGGTGTGGATTTGATCAGACAGTTGAATGAGACCGGCGAGCTTCGGAAGATTCTACAGGTGTTGCCGGTGAGAGAGAGGAGGTTCGTGTGTGACTCTTGTGGTGATGTTAGGTTCGTTCCGTGCTCGAATTGTAGTGGCAGTAGGAAGCTGTTTGATGAGGACGACGGTGTGGTTAAGAGGTGTTTGGTGTGTAATGAAAACGGCCTCGTTCGTTGCCCTGAATGTTGTCTTTGATTGATTGGGATTGGATTTTGCCGCAAATTTGGGTGACATGATGAGTGTTATTTGTTTAGCTCTTAATTGTTGTGTGTTGTGGAAGTTTTTAGATTATATATGGTTTTGATTGATTGATTGGTTGGTTTGGTTTGGTTGTGCATTGCTTGTTCATTGCGCCATATGATAACATTTGAACAACAGATATGAAAGATGTCATTGGAAAATATGTCATTGATACTAAGAAGAAGAATTTAGTAGTGTGTCACTCCTCCTTTGGTGTAGGAGGAGTTATAATTTTCGAAAAAAAAAACAATAAAAATCAAACAGAGGAGTCGTTATTTGAGTGCTCCATTGTAGCTTTGAGACGAGATTGTGTCTCTCTTGGTTTTACAATGTACATTGGCTGTTCTGTTACTTCTGTAAATATGAATGAAACTTCTGTAATCATATGTTTTTTTTGCCCAATGGAATGAAATGGGGGATTCTCGTACCATTTTCGAGTTAACTTTCAGTGTTCTTTTGTTATTAGTACTTTCTTTACTCTGCATTGTTCTCTATTTATGCTTGTAGTACTCGTTTTCTTGTGTAAGTACTTAGTTTGGCATGAGCATTTTAATCTGTGAATTTGGCAGTAATATTCGGTGCTAGTAGAGTTGTAGTATGTGTTTATGAGCCTGTAGGCTTGTAGTGACTAGTGAGGTTAGATTTCGAGCTATTAGTACATTTTGATGAGCTAGGCCAGCTAGCTATGTTGATTGGTTGTACTTGGGACTTGCATTTCGAGCACTGCGTATGTTTTGATGAGCATTGAGCAGTCCCTTGGGACTTGGTTTTCACAGTATGTTGGGGAGTGCTATGGTGAAATTTCAAGTATTCTTCATGTCTGTAAGCCTGTTTGGGGTGAACTTATGGCTTTGACAGTTGAAGGAAGCAGATTTACTAATAATGTTTCCATTTTTGGTGGAAAAGAGTTGCTAATATGATGTTCACTGAGCCTGCTGTTCAGATTTTAGTGCACTTTTACATCTGTTAGTCACTGGCGTCTGGAGACTTTGTTTGGGAGTATTGGCAGAGATTACATGGACTTGGGTATGATCTGTGTCAAAATTTGTACATGGGTCATTTGTGTTTGTGTTTCACTATTGCTATCTTGTCCTGTAAAAATGTGAATAACATTGGGCTGCTGCTGTGCTTATACTGTCACCGAGATCAGTACCATGTGTGTTGAGGTTGTTGGTTTCGGTATATGATTGTTCAAGTGGAGCTGGAGATCGAGGAATGAGTTTCGGGATTGCACGTCTGCAGAGTTCATTCTCTGTACCTGCTAAACGTCAGGAGGTTGAGTATACAGTAATGTTCCTACGGAATTCCTATTTCTCAGGTGTTGGGAGTTCAAGTGGGTGGTACGAGATTGCGTAGTTATGCAGCAAAGCATTCAGGATTCAGAACACAGATTTTGAAATTTCAAGGTTTGAGGAATGAAATCTGATAGTCTGATACTGTTGTTGTTGATTGTGCAAGAAAGAAAGAATGTGTAGTTTACGATTCATGGGATACTCTGCTTTTGCATAGGGATTGCCTCATAGTACCTTTATATATATATATTGTCTGTGGAGTATATACTTAGGTTTCTGCTCACTTTTAAATTAATTTAACCACATCTCCATGTGTGCACAACTTTTCAGTTTGTACCATGTTTGTGTCTGCCTAGGCAATGTTTGAAGAATTTATTGACTTCCATTTGTCTTTGACTCGTGGTGTTAAAGAAATTATTTTCTTGTTAGGCGCAAGTTCGATTATTATTGATATATCCTACCGTGTCATTAACATGTCAAAATCTACAATAAAACGTCGGAGTTGAGTCTCCAAATGTATACAAATCAAGCACCAACGTGTCCAGTCAACCATATGAATGATACTATCAAGTAAGCGCTCAATAGAGAACAAGAATTACGAGATACAAGTAGTTAGGCTTTGTTGAGCAACTCCGCAACCTTCTTCCCTTTCTTCCAAACGTAAAATGAAGTCGCCGTTGACTTCCCATGCAAAATTTATTAGAATTGTTTTTACATCAGACCCACAACAATAACAACCAAGTCTTATTCTATAAAAAAAAAAATGCTCCTACATCCGCAACAACCATAGTGTGCTACAAGGTCGTACCCAAACTGAGTTCCCGTATCGTTTTCCCTTCAAGAGTTCTCTTAATTAATTGGTGATTGTGGTTGTTGTTGTGGAAAGATAAGGAGTCACAAGACTCGCAACCTAATGATATGATTTCAAAGGCAAAAACAACAATAGTTGGCGACTACAACTGCATTGTGCATTTGAACATGTCATCTCAAAATTGTTATAAATCTGGGTCGGGTCATCTTGTGAGATTGCCTTGTAGAAAATTGCAGATAGCGTGGAGATTACTAGAACATTTCCAAAACCCTCAGTTTTCTGTCATAATTCTAAACTTCTAATCCATACTTCCATACAAAAAGGGAGAATAAGTTACAAGAGGGATACATTTCATTTTCGGTAAGCTCGTAGCTACATTTCCAATCCGGTGATGACATTGAAGCTTACGCGTCTCTGTGCAAATACAAGTATTGGTTCTAACAAGTGATGCTTCAGAGTTTTTGCACTTATCCTCTAGCAAGTTCAATGTACAGTTTACAACTTCAGGAGGATTCGGTATCACCTGTTATTGAGTGAGCGGGACGCATTCAAGGTCGAGGTCTAAGACTCCTCTTTCAACATTCTGCAGCCTGATTGACATTTGCTGCTTCACGACCCCATTTGCAAAGGATATTATGCTGTCTTTAACGAGGGTGTTGTCTTTGCTCGCTACCCATTTTCCAAGGTGTGTTTCTTCTTGGAGTGATGATCGTTCAAAAGCTTTGGCAGCAGACACGAGGGGTTGGATGTCAATCTCGGCTTGGCCCATAAAATCATCGGTGGTAAAGGTATCCTTGTCATAAACAAGCTGCAAAGCTAACAAGAATCAAGCTTTCCGAATATAAGACAGAAGAGCTTAGGGAAAACAAGACCGAAATGAATATTGAACAGAGAAGGAGACAAATTTCAAATATTAAAGACAAATCTTCAGCTAGAAGGCGGCTTTTCATGCTCTAAAAAATGTCCCTAACTGACAAAAACTTAACAAAACCTGTGAAAGAGTAGCATTTGTGTGACTCGCAATAACACTAATTCAAATGCAAACTTATTCAGGCTCTAAACATATTGAGGTGGAAAACTAGACCAAGAGATGATAGAATAGAAGAAAGAAGAACACTGGATGTATCTTGTTTACGTTAATGACGCAGTTTAATAGGTGACAAAGAAACCTAGTGAAAGGATTTGTTTCATAAAGCAAAATCCAATGTAAAAGGTTGACATTAGCCTTCAAGGAAACTGCAACAAGAAGATTCAGTGACAAGCTGACTGTAATACTCAGATGACTGGAAACATTCATCGAACCTTTGATCAGATTTATCATAGATAATCAAAGTAACTCACCAACTTTAAGGGAGGGATACACTCGGGAATCGATAGCATCAGCTTCTCATTCCACACTGGGTTCAAGTTGTTCTTTATGACACGGGTCTTCACCGACTGCAATAAAAAGTAAGCTAATCGTTCTTAAATAAAAGGGAAACCAAAACCATGAGTACTATCAAATTTAAGAGCAAAATGCTTACTTGTTGACCCAGAGAGAGGATTACATATGGATCACTTGTTACAACATCCCGGACAGCTAAATTAGTGCCTTTAACAACATTCACTTTAATCAGCCCAACGAATTCAACCATACCTGGCTGTTAACAAAAGATTCAATATGATATTAGAATAGAGATTGTATAAAAGATATGAACAAATCTAACAGACTGAGGACCTTCCAATATGCTCTGCCTATGAGTTAAAAAACATGTATGCATAACTTGGCCAGAAGGCCCAGAACAGTGGATGATCAATGTCTTCACAACGATTCAAGGGACATAAAAACATGCTAATTTACTTTGCAAAGCCTTCAATAGCAGTGATAATAATGGTAGGGGTACAATGTAATGTACACGAAACTTGAGAGGGTAGGCGGTAGGGGGGATCCAACAACATAATAATATTGCTGCTTGAAGTTGGAGGATTACCGACGTATCCCCCTTTTTGGAGCCTTTGATCTCGTCTTTTCTTTTCCAGCTATTGCGGCTGTTGCGAAACGCATGCCCAAATCCCGAAATACGAAGGCTGCTTATTTGTTTGTCCATGTGTTTCCTGTCTAATGCTAAAACTAAACTTTTGTTTGACGAGCACATATGAGATGAAGTGGAAGGGTGTGGATGCGGGCAGCTCATATTGTCATCTGGGTACATAAACTGTTGCAGCTCATACTTCCTCCTGCAGCAACAAAAGGTTATAGAAGCTGTTAGCATGCCATTTCTTGACAGATTAGCAAAATTCCATTAAGATATCGAAGATCACACTACCTTATAAAATCTGCACGCTCCTCTATAGAGGAATCTGGTTTAAGTTTCGTTATGTTTCCAGGGATGGAGGCTTCATACTTTTTGTTGGCTACTGCATTTCCTCCCATTTCTGACAGGCTAGCTACTTGATCATCTGTCCATTCGTCCAATTTTACTGATAAAACCTGAAAAATATAGAGAGATTAAAAAAAGTGTCACCATTCTGCTGATGAATAACAGAAACTACAGTTTAGTCACCACAAAAACTACACACACCCTTCTCCAACACGGACTATCAAAATGCACTCTGACTAGCTTTTACTAAAAAATAACTTACAGGTCCAGAAATTCTAGTAAGAGTGAAGTCCTAGTTCACTAAAGGGATATATTCTAGCAAATTAAAACATTATCGCTGCAGATAGATGGGGATAATGTAGGACGAGGCATACTCGAGGCCCAAAGAGACTTGCCCTGTCCCAGGCAGGCCTTTCATAAGAAGAGTTTTTGTAGACAAGTATTGTCACTGGATTACAATCCACAAATATGTTGACAGCAAAATTCTTCTCCATTGCGTAGTTTAATTTGTAAAAAGGAAACCATGAGATACTATAACCACAGTACAGTTTTACTGAAGAACATAATAAGTGGAACATCAATCTAAATGTGTTTTGGACTGTGCTTCGGATAGAGTGAAATAACAGGATATAGAATGAAGACAATAAGAATCTTATCCAACCACAACATGAATTTCCAGTTGCAGATAAGTGAATTGCAGAATTGTGACATGGTACCTCACCTTAGTTATATGCACTCCTAGGCTTCTGTGAACGCCGGAGCACTTGATACAGATGAAGACTCCAACACCCAGGGACCTGAATTAACAGACAAACATAGTATTCATCACTTGTAAAGTTGTAATCAACTTCCATCTAAAAGGATTTCTGTTACTCCTTGTTATTTACTGTGTGTACTGTATAACTACTATGGCATCAGGCCAGCAAACCTCAAAATCGCAAAAAAAAAAAAAAAAAGAGAGAGAGTGAGAGAGAGAAAAAAAAGAAAGAAAGAAAGATACTTACACCCATTTGGGGTTTGGGGAGCCACAGTCCGCACAGTGCTTATTGCCGGTATGAGATAGAAGTTGCTCTAATTTCTTTAATGGACCTGTTGCATAAGAGTAGAATGAAGAAGCATAAGAGTAGAATGAAGAAGGTGACTTAAACTAACATGCAAAAGTTAAAGTAAAAAATGGGGCACAATCAAAAGTAGTTCACCAACAAACTTAAAACAAATAAAGGTAATTTCTTATTGAAAATCTCATGTAAGGACTTAGAAGTAGGCACAATTTATGAGAAAATTTTCAACATGCTATCAATTATCAAAATTTATATTGCTATTAATATTTTGGGGACAGAATTCTGCCAGTCAGGGGCTTACATAATCTACATTTTCTAAATTCAATTAATCTGCCTCTTTTGTAAGCACAACAGATATAATAATTTCCTGTTAAGGAATCTGACAACTAGAACTTGTTTTAGTTTGTCACATCTCGAGAGGTGAAAGGGGCAGGAACAATGATGATCGTGCAACAGCTGAGAATTTGTGATGCTCCGTGAGTGCTAAATGATACTATTTCCAAAATTCCCGGTCAGTCAAATGAAAATTATCTATGCCGCTGCAGATATATGGATCATTGTGAAAAGGCTTGACCGCTTGACAATGGAAAGGCATACGCCATCCGCAAATATATACACAGCAAAGGAAAACATCACAGCAGAAAAATCATTTCATCAAATTAAATGTAATGAGAGTACGTCTATACAACATTACAACAACACATAAGGGGTCGGATGGAATATAAACAGAGTGTGAGAGGCAAATAAAGCATTACTCTGCATTATGATCTTAACGTGCCAAGAGTTTACTGAATGTAAAAGATACAAATGAGAACTTAAATTATATTATTAAAAGTTCTAATACCACATAAGAAAATCACATTCAAGAGAAGAAGTTCCATCTACCTGACTTTTCTTTTCTCGATCTGAAACCTTTACTTGATTTTTCTGGCTGTGGCTTTCCATGGTCTTGTCTTTCTGGTGAATGTTTCCCCGCCTGCTGTTTTTCTAATTCTAGTGTTTCTGCCTGTAGTAATTCATAGAGAGAGGACCCTGTATGCACGATCATTTCAACATTTAGTATAACAAGGTTTCAGCATTAAAAGGACTTATGGTTTATGAGACAGGAGCCTATCGGATATCACCACATGCCTGCTTGGCTAACTAACATATGACCGCGAAAAGTGTAATAGAGAATAGAGCAGTCATTAACCTTTTAGAAGTCAAAGAGATAACATTATCTCACTTCAAAAACGAGAAAATTTAATCAGAGTGGATAATTAACCTTAAACCTATTATATTAAGCTCTCTAAAGCATCAGCGCACTGGAGAAAACTAGGATGTTACATATCATAAAACCTAGTCTGAAGTAGATGAGAAAAATAGAATGGACCATAAGAGAAGTTTATGTCAAAAATCAGAAGCACATCCTAAACTCTATTCAAGTAGCTCTAAACCGAAAGTAAAGTGTCACATCAACTCAAGTTATCAAGATACAATGTAGATTAACTTGCAAGAATAGATCATACACAACCACAAGAATAAACCCTTTGCACAAAAAATGGAAAAAGGTAAAAACTTTCATGCTATAAGTTACTAGTATGTTGCCACAATTTGTTTAATTCACTTTACGCATAATTGATCGCAAACAAGAACCTTAAAACATACGCTATGCTTCTGACATATGATTATATGAAGCCTAAACAAATTTCCCAAGTTCTGACCAACAATGAAAGTATGAAACAACAACAAAATTGCGAAAATCGTATCCGCCTTTAACCCCCTAGTTCTCCTGCAATCCATTCCAATGCAAGTTTAAATCTTTACTGCACAGAATTCATCCAAGCTCCAAATTTTTACATTAGTCAATTTTCTAACAAATAGTAAATGCAATTTCATGAAGCTTCCAAACCCAACAAAACCAACCAATTATTTCCTGATCATTTGACCAACATTAACATAAACAAGATGAAATTGGCTGTATAAGGAAGACCTAAAACCTCAATATTTACCTCAAAAAAAAAAAAAAAAAAAACCTTAAAATGGAAGATTTTTTTTACCTCGGACATGATTTGTATCTACATTATCTGAATGGGTGGTCATCTCTAGCCTCCCTGGATCGCAACACGAAACCATGAAAACTTGGCTAACCTTAAAAATTAAAACGTAATGATTAAGCAACCACCATTTTTATCCAAGCTTTCTTAATCTGCAACAACAACAACAACAACCCACAAAATGGGCAAATTAAAAACTCAAATTAATAGCTGCCCACGAACAACAAATCAATAAAGTACCATAATTTGGCAACTACCCACATTATTAGAACCAAACAAATCGTAAAAGAGAAGGTTCTTGCAATTTTTTAAAGTTTCTGGAAAAATTAATTAAAAAAGTATCAGAGAATTAGATTCTCTAACCACTCATTAAAAACCATAATTATACTTTGTATAAATTTTGGAATAATTTTGAATTGTAAAGTTTACGTGACAAAGATTTGAGATTCCTGGGAAATTGAGTTGGGGAGAATCTCTTCTTTGGTTTTTTTTTGGGTAAAAAATTCAAAAAATAAAAAATAAAAAATAAAAAAGTAAAAGAATTCAATAATTTGATGATGATGGAATTTGTTTGTTTGTTTGTTGGGTTTGTTTAATTGAGAAAAAGGGGTTGTCTTAATTCTGTTAATTAGTTAGTTAATTAATTTGATTAACAGATTAATTAACAGGAGAAGACAGCCATTAGCCACCACAGCGTAATAAAGAAGACAACAATGCTGTGGATTTTTGGGATTATTAACATTCTTCATTTTATTTTATTTTAATTTTAATTTTTTCTAGCATGAAGAGGTCATTTTGAGGATATTATTTTCTTAATTTTCAAAAAGAAAAGAAAAATATTAGTACTTCATTTTAAATAAAAAAATTGCAACGATAATATTTTATTTAATAATTTTATTGATTATTTAATTTTTGATATAGTAGTGGATAAGATATGGGTAACTATAAATAACTACTGTACTTATGTTATAAATTAATTTAATAAATAAGTATAGTGGGTTGGTGACCCTTCATTTTCAGGGTTTAATCCCACCCCACTTCTTGAAAATCTATGGGTCAACTAAAACGTATCATGTTATCCGGTTGTTTAAATATTGGGACGATGGTAAGTCGAGTTAGTACATATTCCTTCCGATCTAAATATATTTTTCTGTATTATTTTACAATTTTGAGGTGTTATGTTGGGGTTTATTTTTAGACCAAACGAATCGTTTATTTGCTGCAACAGTTAGTAAATATTACATTCTGCATTGCAGTCTACCACCTCTACTTGATTTTAAGATAGACGGGTTTTTCATTTGGTCTAACTAGAAAATCTCTTTAAGTATAATATCAAAATCGATCTTATGACAGCTTATCGGAGCATGACTCGAGCAAGTGAGCGATGTTTCGTCGGCGCAAAATAGTGAAATACTGCCACAAAAAGCATTATATACTCCTGAAGTGGACGAATGTATCACTTTATTAATATCGTGGACATGTAATAGTTGGTACAATTTGCCACCATGATAATCTCACAAGAGGGACTATTTCAGACATTACAGATGATTACATGAGCCAATTTTTCCAGACAAATCCAAGATTTCGGCCTTGAACCAACATCAGATTCATTGTTTTAAGCCAAAACCTGAATTTCTGAGCTGCGTAGGGGTCACATATTTACTTTCAGATCCCTGACTCATTGAATCACAGCATTTTACAATCTGCAGTTCCTAGCCTACCAACCGCGATACTGAAGGGCCAACACTGCTCCAAGTCTGCGATAATAACCTTCGTTTGTAAGAGGGTTCCCGTTCTTTTCTAGAGGTTTCATTGCCAACAGTCAGTAATAGGTATCCTGCTGCCGTCCATTCAGATTTCTGACAATAATTTCGTGATATTTCATGCTGTAAACACACTCAAAGGGGTGTAATGATTTCTGCTTCACTAACATCTTTCTTTCTCTTTGATTTAGGAGTCGACTGACTTGATCTGCAAGAGAGAGCGAGAGAGCAATATAGAGCAAATCAGAATGCACCAGAAAATTGCTCCAATGAAATTTATCTATACACAAAGAGGTTGTTTCCAAACGACCCAAAATGATAATTATACTAAAAACAAAAAAATTGCAATATAATTCAGAACAGAAGAATTAACACCAGGTCATCTTCAAGATTACACTGGGCAGAGAGAATTTTCATTTTATATGACGGTGATTTTAAAGCATAATAAAACCCACGGAATAATGATCAAAGTAAGAGGACTGATGAGCTGATTCTAATAGCTAAAATGCATGTTACTCTCGACTTTTAGAGTAGACTTACCTTGATCCTCTTCGCCTTTTCTTTTGAATCTTTTCCATCTCCATAAGTGACATTAGATTCTCATGACAGAAACTCTGATCAGTGTCCTTCGGATCCACTTTTAAGAAATTGCATTCATCCAAAATTTTGTTCAAGCCATCTACTTCTGTCAATTGCAAGTCATCTATTTGGCCTTTAACATGTTGCATCAAGATAAAACCTGCACAGAACCCACATATGAAGTAAACTACAGTATTAGACCAAGAAGTATGCTAAAGCAGAAGAGCGTTTCAATATTAAAGCTATGTTTACTCAACAGCATGTTTGAAGGTCATTCAAACACAAAACCACTAGCAATGAATCTGATATAAGATATGAAACATTGACATCTTACAACTAAAGACCAACAACTCAGAGCCATCATGTTAAAATATTCAAATTTCTAAAATAAGATATCAGTGCACTACTACTTCTTGACAGCCCTCTATAATTTGACTAGACTTCAACCCAGGCTGTTTATCTCTATCACGGAAGTAGAAGTTAATTGACTTAGTAGTGTAGTTAACAACGGTGGATGGTGATCTATAAACATGCGACAAAAAAGTGTAGGACATCTTAGAAGATTTATTAGTAAACCGATAAAACATCTGTCCCATAAAACATCCATCAAGTGAAATGAAGATGTTGGCAAAAGAATTAACAGTCAAAAAGTGTCTTTGCAAGAAGGATATGTATGAGACAATTAAATATCCCTTCACGATGCACACACACGCAAAAAAAAAAAAAAAAACAAAAAAAAAAAAAAAAAACTTTTGATACAGGAGGGGTGTTTCACAAGAGGTGTTATCAGCTAAATGCCTTCGATTCATGTGGTGGGAAGTAGTAAAAAATCTCTTAAAACTACCCTCTGCAATAGCGCCCATAATGAAACTGAGAAAACAAAACTCCCCCGCCGAACGAGAACTTCAGTTTCACTATGAAAAGTAAGTACACAAGGTCATCATCCTTATCCAACTCCGCAGCTGTAATTTGTCTAATTCAACACTGATTTTCGCTTCAGTGAAAGGGAAGACAGACAAACTACAGGACAAGGTAATCACACCCATATAGTTCATAACCAGGAGATGTCAAATGAAAAAACCAGACAACTGGTTACTAAAGATGCGCCAAAACATAAAAGAGTTACAATTGATGGAAAAGGTCAAATGCTAATAATAGTAATAAAAAAGAATAAGCAGATGAAGGAAAAGTAGAGTAGGATCATACTGAGGGCACGGAGCAATCTTAGATCAAATTTCTCGGCCAAATTTTCATGCCCAACCACTTTTGCCCGTTGTAGCGCAAGCTCCTTCAGGCTTATTAAGATGTCCTGTTAAATTGTGCATCTCAAAAGTTAGTAAAATCTATGAACCATGACAACAAATGCTTTGCTAAAACCCATAATGTAACCAGAGGTGCTTTCGACCACTTTTTTTTTTTAATAGACAAAGATTCTCAAAACTTTACTAGAGACACCCTTGGAGTACCCTGTTGTATATGAGAATTGATTCTTCCGTTCGGAAAGATCTTTAAACTCTTTGGGCACACGTAACCCGTTGAGATTAGCGTGCTTTTCTTATTATCAATTTTTGGACTTACCATAGGTTTTTGGCTCTAATATTTTGCCAAAACCCATAATTTTTTCCTTACGGGCTTTCATTGATATTGAGGTCGTTTTTATTTTTTGAGCCATTTTAAGCCAAAAATCGTGGACTATATACTTTGCTTTTGCCGAGTGTTGACCACTATTTGAAAGTAAACAAATGTTCTTAAATCTTAACCAAGGATAGCCTAAAATTACCCATATTAGATGTGATGGTTGCTTCCTATGTTAGGGATATTTTTTAAGCCCTTACGGCACACGTCATCTGTTGAGGTTACCGAGCTTTTTTGTCGATTTTTGGGTCCTGCCATAGATTTTTGTCTCTAATGTTTTTTTAAAGCCCATAATATGACGCCTAGGGACATTGACAAAAATTTGACCCATTTTCCGGGACCATTTCGGGTCCCCAACGGTTGATTATATATACTTAGATTTTAGCCAATTTTGACCACCTTTTCATAATAGCCAAATGTTCTCGAAATTTGACCCTCGATACCCTTGTTGGATATCACGGCTGATTCCTCAGTTTGGAAAGTTCTTTGAGCCCATTTGCACATGTCACCTTTTGAGGCTAACGTGCGGTTTTCGTAGATTTTGGGAACCCATCACAGTATGGCAATAATCTTATGGCTAAACACACATAGCATTACCCCTTGGGGCTTCCACAAAAATTTGAGCCTTTGTTTTTGTCCAATTTCTGGTTTTTTGGCCACTTTTTCTAAAGTATCTAAATGTTTTAAGAACATAACCAGAGATTACTTGGGAGGGCCCTTGATGAACTTAAGGATTACGGGTCTTTTAAACCCCTTGACTGCACCCCATGGTATCCATTGAGCCTAGTGTGTGCTTTTGGTCATTTTGGGACACCTATCATAGGTGTTCTGCTCTAATATTAAACACACCTATCAAAAAACGTGGATCATATACTACGGTTTTGGTCAATTTTGCACACCTTTTGGAAGTAACCAAATGTTTTCGAAACATTACTATGGACACCTCTGGAGTGCTCTTGATGGACATGGGGGGCAATTCCCATGTTCGGAGAGTTCTTTAAACCCTTTCAGTACACGTCACTTGCGTGCTTTTTGGAACCTACCATGTTTTTCGATTTAATATTTTAACAAAACCCATTACAGTACTCTTAAGGGTTTCCGAGAGTAAAAAAGAAATGGACCAATAGCCTAAATAATGTTACTTACAGAATTATGACTAGCAATTAGCCAAAGGGCGAGACGAAAGGGGAATCAATGGTTTTCAGTTCTTGTGACACATAGCGAAAACAATTAGCTATTAACTATATATAAAGCTAAGTACATAGAGAGATTCTTTGAAATAAGCCATTCCTCTTACACTTAAAAACTATGTCAACTGTTGATCTCCGTCAATTAACCCAGGGAGCAAACTCTTTCAATCCAGACATAAAAGTTTAGGAAAGGGAAGATTTGGAAGACGAAAAGGTTACAAAAGTTAAGAAACTAAAAAAAGATTTGGAGAAAGAACTCAAAATTACACAAATTTCTGGAAAGAGGTTTTAACAAGAAACATGAACTTCATGACGCCAATGCCCTCATCATGTATGAATTAGGGAACATAGGCAAGTTCAATAACCAAGGTAAGTGAAAATGGAAGACGTGCCAATAGAAGCAACCCTAATAATTCATCACTGAACGTTTGTCACAAGAGAGTTGTCATCCAGATACACACATGATAAACGCGCGCGCGCACACACACACACACACAAAGCCAGAACACACACATACACACAAACAAGCCACAATACACACACACACACAATGACACAAACAAGCAAAAAAAAAAAACCATAAATCACAAGACGAGACTGACAAACCCATAAAACACGAGACTGACAAAACTTTTGTAAAGGAATTCGATGGAAATCAGCAAAGATCTGGGAATCATTAAAAAAAAAAAAAAAATTACAATGTCTTGATAAGAAAAAAAGATAATTTCAATTGACTTACAAGCTCTGACTCAGATAGTGAATAAAGCCATTGAACATCTTCAGGTCTATTCTCTCCAATGAATACTCCCTCATCCATGTTAGCTTTCGTTTCTTGTATATAGTGTGGGTCAAACCACGTGATCTGTAAGATTATAGCCAAATTAGTTGGAGGTGGAAGAATAAGAAAGCATCAAATTTCTATGAATGCTATCCAACACCACGAGCAATTACTAATACCACCAACGTGACATATAATCAAAACGCTATTGCCAACAAACAAACTATTGTATGAAACACACACCCTAGGAACATCTATTAGGAAACCAGAAACATCTTTCAATCTCAGACTCAATTCACGCCTAATCAACTAAGATAGAAACAAATGTAAATCCTCCTAAAACTCCACTCAATTAACCGTCAACATACGATAATCTCAATCATTATTTTACTTAGTTTGCCACTAGAAACTCATAAAAAGAACCAATGAACGTATTCGGCAATATCACTAACACCTAAATCTCCACGAAATACTTTTACGAGTTCTCATCAAACAATCAACCAAATCCCAAGCTTGTAATAAAAAAGTTACAACTTCAGCACTTAAACCGCAGCTCACATACATTCAACTAGCATCATATCAATTATCAATTACCAAAATTATCAAGCTACCTCGAAATATTCGAACCAATCAATCCGAAAACCAAAATGCAACCAACCAAACGACAACCTAAGGAAGCGCAAGCGTAATCAGTACGATAATTCCCACACATAACATTGAAGCACAAGTGTAAAGAAACAGAAATAACAAATATTAACTAAACTTAAAACCTTATTCCAAACCTAATTCATGAATTATATAAGAACCTTAAAAAAAATCAAATCTTTAAGAATCAATCTAACCTTACACAAAATACCCACAAAATAAATGTCTATAAATTGAATTAAAAACATAAGAATCATAATATAATGTTTTGATTTGTTAATTCAATTCAATTCAAAAAAAATGGAGGGAGAGGAAGTACCGGCGTTCTGAACGGTGGTCGTCGGAGTAAGGTTTACGCGACTGTCGGAGAGAGGCTGCGGCGTGGTAGCCGGCGATTTTACGGCGGTGGTTGCGGGGGGAGAGCAGGGGAAGGAAAAGAGTGGAGGGCTTTTAGTGGGTTTAAGAGGAGAGGATGGACCGTGCGTGGACCGTTCGCTTGGCTTGACCACTGCTAAGTTTAGTTCATCTTGGTTCGGGTTAGACTCGAGTTCGGATTATTTCCGTAATACGTTGATTTGAGCGAGGAAATATTTCGATTTTAGAAAAGGCGTATAAATTAAGAGAGCATGAATGAATGGGGTATATATTGATTGAGGCACTATGACCGTGTTTGATAGGACTATAATTTTTTTTTTTAATTTGATATAATCACAGTGTAATTGATTTTTAATGATTTTGATTGGATTTTATGTGAATATATATATTGAAGAATTGACAAATAGAGTAAATTCATTCATTGTTATTTTGGATAGTTTTGATTGGATTAGATATGACTTGATTTGATTGAATATGATTTGGTATGAATTCAATATTTTTTAAGTTCAATCATATAATAATCATATATACTGTGATACTGGTATGTCGTACACCACATAAGTGAGAAATCAGCATAACGGTGTATCTTAGTCTCTCAAACTTTGAATAACGTCACAAGTCATAACCCCATTATCATATTCGTGCACCAAAATAACGTATGCTTTATCTTAACCACGAGGACGAGACCTACTATAAAGCTTTCAAAGTTTTGACAACTTTGGTGAGGTTTATACCACTCACTCAAAAACCCCTCCACAAAGCAAAAGCATCTTGTTCCTCACGCATCACCATTTCAACAAACCACCAACAATGGCGGCCGCACCACCATCAATGGAATCCCTAATCCTCAAACTCCACGAGATCTCCGCCGTCAAATTCGGTAACTTCAAGCTCAAGTCAGGCATCTCCTCCCCTGTTTACATCGACCTCCGCCTCATCGTCTCTTACCCTTCCCTCCTCTCCGACATCTCCCAAACCCTAGTCTCCGCCGTCCGCGCCGCTACCCCTCCGACGTCATTCGACGTCATTTGCGGCGTACCGTACACCGCCCTCCCTATCGCCACCGTCGTCTCCGTCGCCAACAACATCCCCATGCTCATGCGCCGGAAAGAGGTTAAGTCGTACGGTACTGGTAAGGCTATTGAAGGTGTCTTCTTGCCGAAGCAATCTTGTTTGATTATTGAAGACCTTGTTACTAGTGGTGGTTCTGTGCTTGAAACCGCCGCTCCCCTCCGTGATTGCGGCCTCCTTGTCACTGACGCCGTCGTTTTGATCGATCGGTAAACCCCCTTTTTTTTTACTTTTTTACTGTGGTTGTTCATTCTAGTTTTTTTTTTACTGCATGTGATGTTACGGTTTTACCCTTAGAAATGATATCTTGTTGTTGTTGTTGTTGTTGTTGTTGTTGTTGTTGTTCTGGTTTTACTGTGTGGTAATCTTTAGAGTATGAAACAAGCCAAGTTAACCACTTTATATTGAGTGATTGCATGGAATTATTGATGTTAACCCATTTTTGCTTCGAATTGTTTGTTCCATTATCTGAAGATTGTGAGAGAAATTCGAATTAAGCGCAAAGAAATGAATGAAATGGACGGAGAAGCGTAGTTGATACTTTTCGGGTCATTTCAAAATGTTAATTGAAGTTGTGTATTGGAAGGAATCTTCTTTTGGAGATGAGGGGTTAAGAATGGATTGTAATTGGGAGTTGTAAGGGTGTGGCATTCTGAATATATGTTTCGGAATATGGACAAAGTTTTAATCTTCATTTGCGGAGTGCAATACATCCTAAGTTAATAAGATATGTTTGGCTTGTATATGAGTTTGTGATGGGCTACTTGTTGAAAAGATTGAGACTTTTTCATGTTGTGAGATTTTTTGTGTATGTAAAGTTGATGAAAATGTCGAGTCTTTGAATTTTTGCATGATAAATGGTCAGACGTTTGGTTTGAATGGAAGTTGTTTGTAGGAAATTTTATTATGCTAAAATTGCATTGAAGCACGGATTGTCTATAAGCAGATTTTCGTTTAAAGGGTTGTGGCTGTTGTATCCACTGTCCTCAAATTTTGAAAATAGGCGATGTGTTCTTGATATGTAGATAATTTTCGTCATTCTTGGGTGACATTCTGACATATGTCAGTATGAAATTAGCATAAGGTTAATAACATATTTTTATGATTGGGATTGGTTGTTACATTCCTGTCCATGGTTCTTATTCTTACGACAGTAGTGGTGATTGCGCTATACAGGGAACAAGGAGGAAGGGAAAACCTAGCAGACAATGGGATAAGGCTTCACTCATTAATTAAGCTGAGTGAGATGGTTGGAGTTTTGAGGAGGTTGGGTAAGGTGGAGGAGGAAACTGAGAAGATGGTCCTGAAGTTCTTGGAAGAGAACAAGAAAGTATCTGTACCAAAGGTGGAGAAGGATGCAGTTGCACTGAAGCTGAGTTATGCAGAGAGGGCCAAGCTAACTAAGAATGAGACTGGTAGGACATTGTTTGAGATAATGGTTAAAAAGGAAACCAATATGTGCTTGGCTGCTGATGTCGGTACAGCTGCTGAGTTACTGGAGCTCGCTGATAAGGTGATGCATCTTTACCTTTTACTGTATCAGTCTGGAATTTTGACCATTGTTTTTTGTATGAGTAGATTGTGTGCATAGAGTTATGTTGTCGTGATCAGATCCCAGTGGCCCTGTTGAATTTCTGTAGGCTCTCATATCTTCTGTGAACTGTCGACTGCGAATTCTGCGATACTTTTACCCAGTACTAATTTGCACTCCCGTACAAGTGTGAAGTTGTAAAGTTGTATACTGTAATCTGTTTCACGATCTTTTCCAGTTTATTATTATCAATTGCTGGAGATCCTAATAATTTGCTATGTCCGTGATGATCAATTCCTTGTGTGACTAACTGAGTGCTTAGGCTATCTCAAGTGAAATAATACTAAACATTGTTCTTATTACTTCAATCATGTGTGCACTCTTACCTTGCTGATAGTTTCTTGACTTCTGATACTTGACAACAGATGTATTTCTTTGTGGCAGATTCATAGTTGTGTACTTATTTTCGTTGGGTTTTGTATTACAGGTTGGACCAGAGATTTGTTTACTGAAAACTCATGTAGATATTTTTCCTGATTTTACCCCAGACTTCGGTTCAAGACTTCGTGCGGTATGATGTGGCCTACTGGTTCTCTATTTGGATTTTGGTCATCATGTTGTTCCTATTGTACTTAGTCCTTGCTGTTTGAGTCTTAAACAGCACTTTGAGTCCATTTATGTCTCTGGCTTGAATTTCTAGATACATCTTTCTGGTCCACAATTTTCATGCCCCCCAGTGCTTTCACGATTTGCGTTTCTGTAATTTGTGCTCTTCATGCTAATCTAATATTGGTCATTGAACTGATCAGATTGCAGACAAGCACAACTTCCTTATCTTTGAAGATCGTAAGTTTGCTGATATTGGCAACACTGTCACCATGCAGTATGAAGGGTAAGAGATCATAACTTCCTTATCTTTAAAGTTTGCAAGTTTTGGCATGTCTTATCTCATGCCCTTCAGGCTTACCCCCTTATTTTTGTTGTAGTGGCGTCTATCACATTTTGGAGTGGGCAGATATAGTCAATGCTCACATAATCTCTGGCCCTGGGATTGTGGATGGGCTTAAGTTGAAGGTTAGATCTTTGGATATTCTTTAGGCTCTAACATTTCGATTTCTTAAAACCGATAACTTTCAGAATTTCTGATTATGTGTCCGCTTAATTTTAGGGCTTACCTCGAGGAAGGGGCCTGTTGTTGTTAGCTGAAATGAGTTCTGCTGGTAATCTTGCTACTGGAGATTACACAGCAGCAGCTGTCAAGATTGCCGCGGATCATTCGGATTTTGTTATAGGTTTTATCTCTGTCAACCCAGCTTCCTGGAAAACTGGACCAGTTAACCCAGCTCTTATTCATTGTACTCCTGGAGTGCAAATGGTTACTGGGGGCGATGCCCTTGGCCAACAATACAACACTCCACATTCGGTAGGCTAAACTTCCCTTTTGTCTTTTTAAAGTAGTTTCTCCTTGTGCCTTAAAGTTCGATCAGAGTGAGTTATATCAGATGGAATTGTGAAATAAAACTTTTGGTGTCCTCCAGGTTCTGGTACTAATCATTGAAACACACAAAAGACCTAACATTGTATTTGTGCCCCTTCTGGGAAAAGTGAAAGTGTGAAACTGAGATACAACATGATACCTTCTCTTCTTTTTGTGACTCCACAACAGATGCCACGCTAATTTGAAAGAAATTTCCTGTATTCCTGTGTCAGTATGAATGTGCTGAAAGGAGTCGATTTGTGCTAAAGTGATCAGGGAGCTGCTTGCATCCCTCACCCATTTTACTTTGTGAATTTGTCCGAGTATTGATGGTTGTGTCTTACAGGTCATCCACGACAGAGGCAGCGACATGATAATTGTTGGCCGTGGAATCATCAAAGCAGCAAATCCTGCAGAAGCTGCTCGTGAATATCGGGTCCAAGGATGGAATGCATACTTGGCGAAATGCTCGTAAGACATTTGCTCAGTTTTGCAGTAGGACAGGCGAGTTGCTTAGGAACGCTGGTTCTTTCCCTATGGTTAGGATATTCTGTCTGATAGTCCAACAGTAGGGTTTGAGATCCTGAGAGGCATTAGATTTGCCGAGTTGTTTGCGGATTTGTACCTTAGACATCGTCTTTGAAACTTTAAGCTGCTGTCTTATTGCTGAATAAGGCTCTTGCCAGACGGCAACCCTTGTATTATGTATCTTATTCAATACGCAGTATCGCAGTATACATAATAAGAAAGGGTTTTCCGATGATTGCTCACTTGGTTGGTACGCAACTTTTGCTCTTTAGATTGGTATTTTACCGTGGTTCTGATAGTGCTCGACTACGCGGTGAAGTTTTCTGTCAACACTTGTAAGAACAAGGAAACATGTTGTTTGTTTTGGCTAAATAGGCATGTTAAGATATAACCAATTATTGGGCCTCAACCATCAGTCTAGACTTTTGGTTGAATTGACTCTTTAACAAGGCAAATGGTTGGTTAATCATTAACCACATCCGACGGCCAATTTATAAACAAGTGAGATGGTTTTACAACGTTTTTCGGATTTGTTGACGCCAGATGGTCGATTGTTCAAAAGGATCCTCTTACTGTCTTACACAGGAATGCGGTTCCAAAATTGGTATGTACAAAGAAAACAATGGGAAACTAATACAGATCAAATAACAGAAGGCCAGAATCAGATCTTCCAAATTGAAGTTGATAGGCGTATATATATGTAGTGTCATCTACAATACACTTTTTTTCTTGCCAAACGACAATTCTACGGTACACCTAAAGATCTGTAAACTCATCAGGCAGCAACAAAATGCACAGTATGCTCCAACACAGGTTGAGAGGGCACTTGGTGCGTACTGCGACTGGAGAGCTCAGCTTTTATAAGTGGCTTCATCTACAGGCTCCATCTCTTGTATATGACAATACGAATTCACAGAGCCGATTGCCAGTCGCTAGTCTGTCGAGCTTCTTCCTAGTCGCCAATGTTGTTGAGTTTACTGATCACACATGAAAGGGATACACTTCTGACTTACATAATGACACTATTGATGGCTCCTATAAGCAATCGAAAAGTATCATTTTTCGACAAACATTCATCTTTAAGCAAGTCTTAGAACGTCTCTTCACTCAAGTAACTGATGCATAGGTCAGCAAAGAGGGTTTGCTTCGCAAACGCTCAAGTTACATGAAAAGAGGACTACTGCTGACGCTAAACCAACGGTAATCTAGCTCTTAAGTGACGATTTAAGACTAAATGGGAAGGACTTCTGAGAGGACTATTCTTTCCAGATCCTTCCAGTTATCCTCAACTTCAATTCCTTCCTGTCACCCCCTGAGAAAAAGAGCGCCATATTTCGCTGGATGATGAGGCCGTCAAAGCTGTCACGCACTTTGCGGTGACTATCCCTGACGCTTCTAGGGACACCTTGCCATATCATCTTTCTTCCATTCCCTCCTACCTCAAGGCTGTAATTGTAGTTCTTTGCCTCGTTGTCATCTCCCATGAATCGTAAGAAAGCTATGTATACAGGAGCCATGCCCAGCTGGAATGCTTCAAAATGAAGGCAAAAGTATTGCCCAAAGCAGCTGAAGACCTGAAGCACGGACGACCAGAATGGTATTACAAAACAAGAATCGTATGAATCAATCACGAGACCTGCAAATAGTACATTGCTTGCCCTTCCCACCCTTTGAATCCCTTCATAAGTTCCCAGCTTACCGTAAGCATCCAAGTCGCATTTTCGACCTCGTGAGGATTTGACTTCACATAGCGATGATTGAATGTACTTCCCTCGTGCATGTCAACTTTGTGATCATCCTTAAGGTGCGCCACCAGATAGGGGATGTCTCCAATGACAGCACATTCTGATCCAGCATAAGGGCAGTTGTAGGGTCTAAAGATACACTGCGATTCATGCTTCAGTTTGCTATAGTAAGGGTATATCCCCACGCATCCAAAGCTTTGATATTTACAAGGAAGCTCAAGGGATGCAGCCACCTTCTCCAATGCAAGACATCTGATATTCCCAAGTTCATGTCTGCAAGTTGGGCACCGATTATGAACTCTGGGCTTGCAACTGGAACATATTGTGTGGCCATTTGAACACTGCACAAAAGAAATAAGGGCACAATTTTGTTACACACTACTTGCAGAACATGAAAAGAAGATGCACATCAAAGCAGGAACTTTTTTTTTTTTTTTGGGTTGAGGGGAGTAAACAGTGGTTCAATAAAGAAAAAGAAAAATATGAAGGCAAATAGGAAAAGAAGATGAGAACATAACATGAAGAACCCACCCCTGAGAGAAGCGAATCCTTCATTTTCAAGTACAAAGAAAAAGGGAAAACGGCCACAAAAAAGTGAGTGGGAGTTGGAACTAAAGGAATGCGAAGAAGTTGCAACCGAAAAGGAATCAACAGCACCTTCAGTAATCAAAGAAGAACCTTGTAGAAGGAAAGGATGAGCAATGAAATCAGCAACAGAAAATATACTCGTAGTATGGAAAGGGGGCTGATTGCTGAGGAACAACAGGAACTTAACCAATCTGACAACCACCGGTTAAGTATCATCCTATTGACTATTGAGTAACAAACTAACACCTTTGCCGGAAACTATCTTTTTCAGCAACAGGTCAGCTTTAAACTCTCTAAAAAAGCACTTTCCAAAGTGGATAAATGCATAATCTCAGAATGAGAATTGTTCTCTAAATATACTCGTAACATTATTACAGCAACAAAGAACACACATGGAAAATTACACTTCAAAGTTTCAAAAGCCAGAATTAACCGAATTTTCAAGAAACGATAAATAAGCAAGACTAGGTAGCACAAAAAGCATCCTTCAACTAACCTGGTGTATTGGAGGGTACATCGCAGTTAAGCACACAGGGCATTCCAGCAGTTCATGGACACTACTCGAAACAGTCAAATTAGGCTTCACAGCACTTGGTGCAGGATCTACGACATTTTCAACAACGTCCGTCATCTCATCGCCTGATGGAGGATCAATTACTTCTGGTTTCGCCCTGATATCATCAAAGAATGGACTTCCAGTTGCCATCTTTTATGCAGAAAACTCGGCTGAATGCAAAAAGACAATGTCACAATCAACCTTAATTAGTAACAGACTCAATGCACTATCAGTACTTGTTTCCTTTGATGTCAAGCAACACCTAAAAGAGACTTGTCGTCATTGAGTACCAGTTTACCATTACCAATAAGTTCAATTCTACTGCTATAAATTCACTACCAGCTTTAAGTATCACAGACAACTTACTTCAGAGGAAACTATTACCAGAGTTTAGTACTAGACTTTCTTGAATTAGACTACAGCTTAAATTGTACATTTTGTCGCAGAAAAGCGTCTTTTTGTATAAATTCATGACAATGACTCATGTGTAAGTACATGTTAATCTATCCCCACCGCCAAGCACATTAATTTTGTTATTGGTGTCCATAACCAGCTGCAGGCATGGAATCTGCAGTATCGTCATTGACTTATTGGTGAAGAATTGGAGATGCATTACGATTGACAGTCACATGGCACATCACACATTTATGAACAAACACACATGTGCGCAGCGCGGCTGCGCCCACACTCAATTTCAATACAATAGAGTAACACCTTATTCTAACTCTCCGTACAAGTCCAAGAGTGTTGTTCATAATCTCAGAAATGCTATAAAATAGGACCAAGCATTGCCCAACAATCTAGATCAGAACAAGTCACAACCCCGATTTTAACATACTTCATCCAAAATTTTCGAATAATTCTTTCACTGAGGATAATAAACAAGCAACCAATCCGAACTCAAACATCAAAAACCTACCAGCAAAAAGGCCCTCTTCAAACCCTTTCGTTTCGAAAATGATCCAACTGAACTGATTGCAATTTCCTTACCTGCAGATCAAAATTCACAGAATTTTATGTCTCACACTAAAAACTCATTTCATCATCATTGGGAAAATTAGTCAGACCCAAATCAAGCTCCCAATAGTTAATCATCATGACTTGTGGAGCACACCTTATACATGAACTACAAAGCCTTGATAAAGACAAGAATTCATGATAAATTTAGCACATGACACCTCAAATATAGACAATATAAGTTCACATGCCAAAATACACTAACATTCCCTAAGCTTATCATTGCATTTGCAGAAACTAATCACCCGTACACACTCCGGTATTAATTAACGTTTCGTTTGAATTCCTCTCGCTTATTAAAACCAAACATTAACAATCCGAAACGCGAGTGAGTACTAGTATAACGTAACAATCACACATTAACAATGTATGTGAGCTCATAAATGCAGAGATTACCAACTAAATAAGCCTAATAAAGAGGACAACAACAATCCTAACAGTACTACACAAAACTAAAAAAGATCAATTCTTGGTGATATTCAAAATAAAGTGACAAACTTCTCCAACAATCTTCCATACCCAAGACAAAAACTTTATCAGAGAGCAGAAATAATGATGAAAATTCAAAAAAAAAAAAATCCCAACAACAAATTTCTAATCTTTTTCCACATTAATTGGCACACTTTTTAATAAAAACCCCATAAAAAATGGATCATCAACAAAAATATAAAAAAATCAATCCATGATCATTATTAACACAATTAAAATAAAAAATACTTTGTAGAATATCAATGTAAATGCACAATCACCCAAAAAAAATTAAAATTCAAAAGACAAGAAATTCAAAAAAAAAAAAAGTGGGATTAGTACCTTAAATTAAAATAAAGGGTTTTGAACTTGAATTCAAAATTCAAAACTCCATGGAATAGTAAGAGGGAAGATACCCAGAAGAAGAAAAAAAAAAACCCTAAAAGAGAAGACTTTTAGAAGAAGATGAGAAAATGGAGCCCCTCAAAGAAGGAACTAATACTACTACTCCTACTACTACTTTCTTAGGTGGTCAAAAACTATAAATATGGCCGTCCAGATAATAAAAAAAAAACTATATATTATGTGATTTGTTGGAATTAATTGAACCGTCTTAATAATAATCAAATGATATGGGGTTAATTATTTTTACAGTAGTAGTACATAAATGAATAATTATTATTATTATTGTTGTTGGAAGATGAAATAAATTTGTGGGATTTATTGAAGAGGAGGAGGAGCGGGGTTAAAGTTTGAGTTGAAAACAAAAAGTGAAGAAGAAGAAAGAAGAAGAAGAGGAGTTTGCGAGAGCGTGTCGTGGTGATGGGTTGACAGAGTCTTCTTGAGATAATACAAAAATGAAACTCTGTGTTTTCTTTTAGTTTGTGGGACCCCTTTTAATCTGAAATTTGAAACTTATCTTTGAAGTTTCGAAATTTGGCTTTGCGGTTTGAATGGGGGAAGTAGACTAGTAGAGATGTTGTAAGAATGTAAGATGTACTACTGTGACCTGTTGGTTAACTTTGAATTCGGGTTCGGAGTGAAAGTTTCGAGTTTCGGTGGAGATCGATTTGGTAACGGTGGTTTTTTTTTTTTTTTGTTATATGGGCAATACGGCGATGGTGGTATTTGAAATGTCGGGTTGTGGAAAGTGGTAATTTGGTGAATGATAAGTTTTAATTTTTTGTAAGAGTTGATTCCTTTTTTTTGTTTTAAATAATGGATAAATAAAAGGGCTACTAATTTCTTGCAAAAAAAAAAAAAAAAAAAAAACAAGGGACCGTCGAGCAAAACTAGGTACCAACATAGTCATAGACCCTTGGCAAGTAATCAAATAGATATAAAATAAAATATTCCTCTACAAGCCTAAATTCGACATAAACTATGACAAGTCGCAGGAACGAAGGCTGTCGTAGACCCTATGAATCTAAAGCCGATCAATATGAAACAAACACTGAAACGGCCAACATGAAACCAAGAAATCAACGAAAGAGGATTGTAGAGTTCGGTCCGTTCTCCGACTGTGAGTACAATGCTAAGAGTTTGTTTAGATAAAGAGAAATGGAAAGAAAGTCCTCCAACAATAATGTGTTATCTAATTACGATTAGTAATATACTTGAGATATATTATTTAGTATAGTTTGTCAGTTGATTAACGTATACCTGTATGATTGGCTGGTTAGAGTTTGACATTAACGTCGTTTGACAACGATAAACAACTGATCCCTCTTGGTCCAACCGATAAAGATAATTTCTCCAAAAGATATTGTATTTGTATTTTCCTTTTTAAGAAAATTCTTATTTTGGGTGACCAAGGTTTGTATAATTCCATTTTGGGTACCCAAGATTTTAAAGTCGTTCCATTTTGGGTACCCAAGGTTTTAGTATTGTTCCACTTTAGGGGCAGAAGACTGGATCAAAGCCGAAGCACAGAGCAGAAGAGTCAATAAAACGCTAATCTCCCATTAAATCAGTAACTCTATAACATTGTGTATTGACTTTAAAAGGGCCAGAAATACCACACACTAGACTATGATATCAGAGCCTCATATCAATACATACATACGATTTTCCACAAGAAAGAGGCCGAATATTGCTGCACTGATCGACAAGAGTTGTTTGCCTAATAATGTACCTGATCTCCAGTGCTCCCGGAATCTGCACAATTCATTCATTTACCCAGCAACATTTGCAGATTATTGCTCCACCTGATGGCACTTTCGACAGTATTTTGTTGACGATGACCACTCTACTGATCTCTACTCAGACCTCCTTGATAGACAAATACCTGTATATAAAAGTTTGCTAAGTTGAGCTCAGCAACAACGCAACACAGCCCATCAACAGCGGCACCATAAGTAAATACATTTGGTTCACTTTTCTCAGAAAACTTTACCCTGAAGTACATTCAGGCAAGTATCCTTCTCCTCTCATTCTTGCATAACTTTGGCAAGCCGAATAGGTGCCAGATTTAATTTACAGTAACCATTGTTCAAAGCGGTATATGTCACAACCTTAGGTGGACAATCATTCTCCACCATTTCATTGAACAAGTTACGTGCCTGGGCAATAAGACCGGCACCAACCTTACAGTAACCATCCATTAAGGCACAAAGCCCTTGTAGCTTCTTGCTCATCATTTCTTGAACAACATTACAAGCTTTCTCAAATTTTCCAGCCTCACAAAGGTACTTAGAGACACTGTTGATGTTAACACTTACCCAAGGTCAAGCACTCTCTGCTACTTCCAATTCTACTGACCGGGCAATCATTCTTGCCACAGATTCCCCCAATAAAACTTCCTAACATATTTCTAGTCGACAACAGCGTTTAGTTCAAGTCACCTAAAAGATGCGATAAGTTTACAATCAAGTAACTCATACTACTATACCCAAGTCAAGGCATAAGCACCAATCCAGCCACTAATACGTAAACGATGGTGAGTACTTATCAATGTGAAGCACAAAGCTTTGTAATTAAGAGGATGAAATCAGAACCTCCCCCCCCCCCCCCCCCCCCGCGCGTCTGAAACCCAACGTTCTCAATACCTCAATCTTAATCTTAATCAGAAGGTCAAGATTCGATTGCCATATATTACACTTCATCAACCAAAAATATTCATAACACAGCTCATCGCATATACATTGAGGTAACAAAACCTATTAAAACTTAAACATCATCATGTCCTAGCCATAATACAGTAAAACAAAACAAAGTAAACAAGTAATTAAAAAGTTCATTCCAAAGACTAGCAAAAAATTTAACCTAATAGGATCTGAACATAAGCCTATAAACTCATTAAAGTCCATTTTTCCATCTTAATTTTGATCAAACGCATTAAGCACAGCCAGCAGAGTCGTCACCTTGACGACTGCTCCCTCCAGTTTCTTTCTTATGTACCAACAGACAACAGTTCAACAGTATCTCATCAGCCAGTGCTCGAAAAACTGTATTCAACAGACTATATATGATGGATTGATGGTGTTTCAATCTCCCATTGGTTTACAATACTAAATAGAGTTAAGACAATCACAAACACACTACTATACCAATGCGGTGACTTAAATGAATCAGGACGGGAACGAGACTTCTAAAATGCAAGGCCTGAATGAGCCAATGAAGCAGCCAAAGAAGCATATTACTCATATTTACAGTTTTATAACACAAGATTATACAATCCCATTAATACAGCTTTGCTCAGGAGTGTTTGAAACAAGAACTTTAACTGAGAAACCGTACACATATAGTAGAATTTGAAATAAGAAGCCCCTAAACTGAAACTTATTTTACTAAGACGAGGCGGACTACCACAAGTCCTAGAAAAACTAATTGAAAGGCTGAAACATGCACAATATACAACATAAAGAGAAAAAAAAAAACACCAATAAATGAAACGTTATTGAGGTACCTAAATGTTACAACAGCTCACGACAGGAGGCGAAGTATCATCATTGATGCTCCACTTCAAACCAGAAAAGCACCGAAGAGCGACCATAAATCACTCGTACATTCTGCAATACCAGTGTCCCACTGGTCAACACGGCTTTCGCCCCTCCTTCAATCCGGGAACGAGAGACCGTAACACCATCTCCTAGCGCCTTTGAAAGAGGAGATACAAGTTTCTTAGCCCCGGTTGACATGCACACTATTGGACATGATAGATAATCCAGAGGATTCGTCTCACATTGAAGTACACATGTATCAACAAACAGCCTTCCGCTTCTATGAAGCAAACAGCAACCCAGTTCCGCCTTTACGGTCAAGTTCGTTATTTTGCAAGGGGAAAGAAACTCCAAAGCGCTGTGGAACAAAAAAAAGAAAAAAACCACACATGCCAAAGTTGTCACTTCCGTTCCAAAGAGAAATAAAAAGGGCATATTTTAGATGCCCAACCACAATTTAAACTAGAACTTGGTGGTTGATCCCAGTAACAGCCTTTTCACTCGCCTTCCAAATTAGTAAGGCGTAGGGGATGTACATTTGGACCTCCACAAGCCATGAAAAGGTCCATACTAGACCATTGTTCTCTGGCTCACTGTGGCTGGTTCCAATGGAATGTGTTTTGGAGGAAGTGTTCAATTGATGGGGCAAGAAGTTCCCATAATCACAATATTTGTAGCTAATAAAGAGTAGTTTGGATCTCAAAAAATGCTGGTCTTACAACTGACAAGGTATGGCAGGTTGGAGAAAGCCCACCCCATAATTCCATCATTCAGCAGTAGAAGGCACAACAAAGAAATGTCTGCAAACCTGTCAGAGCCCCGGGAACATATAAGTGTTGTTTCTTCAGGAAGATCACCTCCACCAACCTACACAAATTAGAGGCTAAGGGTGACATCTATGAACACACACAATGAGATACAAAGGTGGAGAATCTGCATATTCATCTTCGAATCAAACAACCATGACTATGAAAACACTCTTTAAATTTACTGCATGACCAATTGAACACAGACAAATCCTGACCGGACAGAATATGCACTCCAAAGTATTAGACGACAACGTTGAAATTCAAATGCCTTGCTTACTGGCAACCAATCAAAGGACAAACACGAAGAGAACATGCAGCCATCATGTCTTCAAGCAAAAAAGGTAAGCCATATAGATCATTCATGAGGAGAGAATTCTGACAAGAAAATATGTCAGACTGCCTTCTTAGAGTTTGGAGAAAACTCAAGCCATATATGACATCTAAGATTGGGTTTATATACCAGGCAGAGGGGCTTCCTGATTTGAATGTTAGAAGTGACATGATCTCCTCCAGCTTCAATCAAGATGGTCTCCCCAGGCCTACAGGACAAGAAGTCTGTCAATTTTAGTGGCCCTCTGAAACAAATCAGCATACATGAAGTTTAATCAATACGCACTTGGCAGCGGAAATTGCAGCTTCAATGCTGGGGAAAACACCAGGCTCAGACGGATCCTTAATAGTTCGATCAACTCGCAACCACAGGCGTGGGTGGCATGCCAAGAAACACCATCTGTGGCAAACGAGGGCGGTGTTATAACGATCTGCAATCTCAGGAACAATATGTAAGAACAGATAACTGACTGACTAGGCAATCATACTCGCAGGATCTACAGCCTGAAGCTGGTAGCTGCTCTTAGGAATACAAAGGTACTGATGAACACACTCTCTAGTCCCTACATGTTAATTCAGATATGGAGCCTATAAGTCTATAACTCTGGACAAACAAAAGTAATAGCCATAACTACTTGAATCTATAAAACTGCACCGTACAACAACAATATAACTACCCAATAGCTGTTCACAACTCAAGGAGTGTTCAGATAATGGCAGATCAGCAGAAATCCATTTGATTTTGCATTCGTTCCCGAATCAAGAGTAAGAATCCAATGAAAACCCACACTGAGCCATAAGCTCAAGAACCAATCACAATAAGCTTATTCATAAACACAAATTACTCATACACAACCTCAGACTACAAAAACGAAAAAAAATCAAACATGATGTAGACCCAAATTGAAGGAGTTTCAGAATAAACCAAAAACTCCTTTCCACAGGACTGTCACTAAGTTCAGTCAAGAACAAAGAAGTCCTGCAGCACCCCGAAAAAAGTTTGATCTTTTCAATCTCTGTAAACAGAATCCACCACAACACAAAAGAGCCGTAGGCTGTGCGGATTGTGCACGGGGGGTCTGGACGGTTAGATCATTTGGGCCAGTGGTTGCACTGCTGGGGAGTTTGACGGAAGAGCTTTCATCTATCATTTTGGGTCTGACGCATATCCCTTCAATCCAAAGGACTTGTTAGATGACAGGGTTTCAACTTTGAGGTCACTCATAATAGCAAAATTCTTGGGTGTTGAGAATAATGCTAGCCTTGTTCCCGGCTAGAAACGTAAACGGGTGTCTCACCTCAAGAGCCATGATGTCCTCCTCTATTTTGCCTCCTCTCGTATATTTAACCCTCGTTTCCATCAGGAGTTCCGTGACTCTTACAAACGTATCAAGAAGAACTATCCTAACACTGAGGTGGTCTTTGATCCGATGGATCAGGAGTTATCTGATAATAAACAAGTGGCTAAAGTGCTTTGGCCGAGACTGCCTCATCCCATTCCACGCCCCTATCCGAAGATGATCCTTAGACCTGCTCGAGTTTTTGTGATTGCATTTGGAACCGACAACAAAATGAAATCGATTCATGCTATTGAGAAACTGGAGGACGATGAAGAGGGGATTCTGTTTGGTGATACTCTCCGGGATGAGATCTTCCACCACTTGAGTTACCAATTCGGATGACATTGAGAGTAAAATCCACTATTTCACAAGTACTTTGTCTATTATGACGATTATTCTGCCTTGTGTGTGTGTGTCATTTATTTTAATAATATATGCACAAATGCTGTATTTATACTTGGTCATAATAAGCATTACTGTAGTTTACACAATCTTAATGTGCTTATGCTTATCACGACCATAACGTGCATGACTCATCCACTGATATCATAATGTGAAAGCTATATCAATCCAGCACTCCACTACCTGGCATAGTTAACAAGGAGCCTTAAAAAGATCCAATCTTACTAGCTCTTATGACCCCGACGTCATAGCAAAAAAATGGCTGAGCAAAAAGCAAGCACTAATTCATTCGCGACTCTCAAGACATTAAAGCAATGGCTATCGAACAACAAGATCCAAATTACTCCCCAATTTCAAGATAAAAATCCTTCTCTGCCAAAAACCCATAATAGTTCAGCAAAACCCAATCGCATAACAGTCTCTCGCCTTATTAGATTCTCGATTTCCCCATATACACATCATCTAGCTCAAAGTTTATAATGGGTCATCACGAAACAATCTCATTATCTTACAGCGAAGGGCCAATCACCAGAATCACTCTCCAAATTCAAGCTGTTACAGCAAGAACCACCCAAAACAACATGGTATATCACTTACAACCACGATTTCATAAAAAAATAACAATTCATTCCAATTCGCCACGAAATCCCCAAATTCACTCTCCAAACAGACAATCCATTCCAATTCGCCACGAAATCCCCGAATTCACTCTCCAAACAGACAATCCATTCCAATTCGCCACGAAATCCCCGAATTTACTCTCCAAATTAAGGATACAATCCCCCCCCCCTCCACCAAAAATCACAAACAACCCAGTAAAATGCAGCTTAAAACTTCCAACTTTTTTATCAGCTCAATTTCACAGGATCAACTCAAAATCAGCACAAATTGCAAAACCCCCAAATTCATGTGATTAATTAGTAATTCTAAACCCAGATACACAATCCCATTTATAACAGAAGGCAATCATTATCCAAAGCTAACATACTCAAAATGAACCCAATTGAGCAATCATTTATTAGAATTCAACAGCAAATTTAGGGTTCTAATAAACCCAGAAATCTAACCAAGTTCAAATTAGAAAAATAAAGGGGGGGGGGCAAAAAAGAGGGGAAAACAACAGACCTGGAATAGGAGAAAGAAAACTGAAGATATGCATAAGACAACCATCATCTAAAGCATTGAATAGGGAATCTTCTGAAGCGTGTTGAGAAAGTCTCTTCCATTTGCTCCTCCTACTCTTATTATCGTACCTTCTACTATAAGTTTCCCCCATTTTGGGGGTCCCCATGAGCTCTGATGATGAGTTCAGAAGCTCTTCTTCCGCCATTAAAATCCCCACCAAATTCCCAGCTCAAAGCTTGCTTCTTTGACTGAAATGGCCACTTTTAATTCATGGGATTTTCGGACTTTTTTTTATGATTATTACAAAAATGGGAAAAAAATAAAATCCCCTTCTTTTTTATGTGCAGGATTTTATGTGGACCGTTTCTTCTTGATCTTAACCGACAACTAGAAAGCTTCAAGCTTATGTTTGCCGCCATGGGCTTTCCCGCTTCTCGGGTTCAACATCAGGTTGACCCGTCAATAGGCTGATCTGAGTCCTCAAGTGGGCTAATCGCCCCGAATACCTTAAACGACTACAAAGAACCACTCTTTCTGATTTTAACAATCACGTTCTTTTCATTTATTAAAGTTAAAAGATGATGAAAATAAAGATCTGATATAATTATCGAATAATATAAAAAGACTATGCTGTTTGGAGTAGATATGATTTGCTCCAAATTACATGTTAGATCAGTATACATCAATTGATTTTGTATGTGTTGTCTCACCATAAGTTATTTTGAAACACTTTCACATGATATCGTGTAATTTTTTATCCAGCTATGGGACCAAATACTTTTGCTTGCCCGTATTTGGTGTTTCTCTCGCATTATCTCACATTGTGTTAGTCGGAGATACTCCCTCCGTTTTTTTCTTTACGTTTCATTTGATTTCCTCTCACGCATTCAACTACAATGTAAAGAATAAATAAAAACGGAGGGAGTATATCATTTACCAAAAATTCATACTTATGTTTTTGTTTAGGTGGCGAGGTAAATGAAAAACACTAGTGCGAACTTCCAAACGATCGACATAATAGTGAGTTCAAAACTTATACTCCTAAATTCGAATTCCTGCAACCTAAAATATACGGAGTACCAACCTAAATTCTAACCGACATAGCTAGTCTACCATGATCTTATTATCTGAACTCAACCGAATACATCCGTAAACTTATAATCGCTCAATACCAAAGGTCTAATGTATCGATTATCGACATCGACAGCACGAAATGAAGATCAATAACCCAAAATAAAAATAAAAATAAAGCACCTTAATTGCATTACATTTGCATGTGAAGTACTTTCTAGTAGTAGCAAGCCTACAAGGTATTAGTACGTATCATCTCAAACCCACATCTCCCCATATTGGGCAAAGTTTCCCAATCAAAGAAAAAAAAAACCCCCAGAAAATTCAAGCAAAAAAAAAGCAGTGCAAAAATGGCGGAAATTGCAGAATTATTGGGCAGCAGCGACGACATTGACATGGGAATAATGCCGTGTATAACACGACAAGGGGTTGACGAAGGAAGCGTGGAAAGTCACAGGCTTTACTTGGCACGTAAAACCCTGCTTGAGCTTCTTCGTGACAGGGGTTATGCTGTTCCTGACTCCGAGTTGACTCGCTCTCTCTCCGAGTTCCGGTCCGAGTTCGGTGACAAGCCTGACGTTCTCTCTCTCCGTATTCGAGCTCCCCTCGTTGCCAACCCTTCTTCTCAGGTAGTATATATCACGTTACTTTTTATTTTAAGTTACTACAAAAAATGTTTATGTATATGTGTGAAATTACTTTTGTTAATTAAGGTTACATTTTTATCTGTTTATGTTGGATCTCTATGAAAGATTTGAACTTTGATTGTTTTACATGAGAAAGAGTACTACTGGAGTAATACTTTTTTTTAGTTTTTTTCGATTGGTCGAGTTTTTGGTGCTTGGTTTAAGTTCTTTTCTCGTATCCAAATTAAACGTTAACACGTTAAGAAAATGGACGGGTTTAAAAGGACGGAGGAAGGGGTCTTTATTGGATGAAAGATTTAATCTTTGATTGTTGTACATGAAAAGGATTATGTGAAAATTATGGGTTTTCGATTTTGAGTTAAATTAAATCTTGGAATTTGTTGTGAATTTTATTAGGATCATACTCGTATATATCATGTTGTTCTTTTGTTCATATGAGATACATTGTTGGCATTTTTGGTAGTTGTGCTTGGTTTATGTCACATTATGTGTGTGATGCACCGGAGAGATGAAAGTTTTGATCTTTGTTGTAATTTGCGTGGAGTGTATTGATTTTATGATGAACTCATGAAATTAATCCTAAATTTGCCACCTTTTTGCCAAAAACTTCTTGATCTAAGTTTCAATTTTTCGGAAAGGCCTTAAATTCAAGTTCTTGTCGAAAGTTACCCTAGTGTTTTCAAAAATTTCAATCAATTTTCTAGGTGATACACCTGACTATTTTGTTTCTGAAAAATTCTTTGCTAATTTTTGGTGGGCGAAAATGAATTTATTAGAACATTCTCCTTCTTTTTCAAGGTAGGTTTTATTGAGTTAAAAGATTTGTTCTTTCTGTCTATCTATGTACTGTACTATTTAGAGTTCAAAGGTGTTATGGTCAGGGCTATTGCGCACATGACTAGGTGAAAGTTACCCGAGTATCTAACTTTCATTCTTTCGTATGTGAAAGTTCACTGGCTTGTGTTCTGTTAAATGTAATACCACACATTTTGAGGTATGCATGAAGCTGTGGATTGCTGTTTAAGTTATTGTTGATGGATTCAAGTAAGTTATTGCTGGAGTAGAAGGGTAATGAATTCTTACTCATTTCGTTTCTTCTGCTGATACGCAGATTCTGATCATCTTTGGTGGGACTGAGGAGATCAAGAAAGGTAACATCCTCACTATTTTAAGCCAGATTGTGGACAAGGAGCGCCTGCACCAAGTTATTCTAGTCCTTCAGAGCAAAATGAATCACCATGCTCGCAAAATTCTGGATACATACCCAATCAAAGTGAAAGTTTTCAAGGTTAGTCTCAGTTATGCTGTGTAAAGATTCTAATCTTCATTCATCTACAGCTTCAGCTAAACTTCAGTCATGACTCTATGTGCTTTCAAATTAATGCTGACCTTCCAAGGTTCTCTCATGATAAATGTTGCATTGTCTGTCATTTTAGTCATTTTCGATGATTTTGGTTAATCCTCTGGATACATTTCTTCTTCATGCTTAAAGCAAAAACTGTAATTGGAAAACACTCTTTGAGCCTTCTGGAGGAACACAATTAGTTACTTACCTATGATTGACCTGATAATAAAATGCTGATTCAGTGCTCAGGCATCAGAAACTTGTTTAGGTACTAGTGTAAGGAGTACTGTTTCTGTTCTAAAATTAAAGTGTTAACTTATAGACATGGGAGTGAGCTTGAGTCTCGTCTTTCCTGGAAATGTTGTTCTCTTAAGATTTGTAAAAGGGGGAGCATATGTGCTAGCCTTGAGGTTTTTTAGATAGTTCACCACTAGTTCTTGCTGATGAATATTTACTGTTATATCCTGTATTGTGTTTCCTTTCCTTCCAGTTTGGAGATAATTTTAAGTAGATCTGCCTTTTCGCTTTCCTGGCACATCTGTTTATTGACTTCTCTGACATCTGTGGGTGGTATTCACCTTGTCTTTCTGAAAGTAAATTAGTTATGTTTGTCAATCTGTGCTAAAGTTTGGATGAAATTTTCTGCCAAGGTTTGTTAGTGCCTGAGCATCTTCTGCATTCACAAGGTCTGGTGTATTTCCTTGGTAAAGATTGACTGTTGCATTGACACTGCAGTTTTTTCTCCTGCTCTTGCAAATCCACTGATAAGTGTAACATTGTCCATCAAAAAAGCAGTCAAGTTTATTCCTAAGATTCAAGGAGCATAAATGATCGATATCCTCTTCTGTAAAAAAAGGAATATTTGCATATGATAAAAATCTGAAGCTATATGTAGGTATTCTTTGTGTGTGTGTGTGTGTGTGTGTGTGTGGGTTTTGTCGAGATCTTGCTTTAGGTTGGAACTTGAAGGTTGATGGATCTTAAATTTTCAGCCAACAGAAGTAATGAGTTAATCTGTAGAACTTACCTTTTCTCTGATGTGCGGATGGATGGTCTGTGTTCTCGTTTTCTTATCGGCAATTCCATCTCCCTTCTGAAGTCCTATGTAATTGTGAACTTACATTATCGCTTGAATTTGATAAGAACTATTGTGCTTCAACATTGTAATTTGTATTGCACTACTCTGCATTTTCTTGTTAAGGTTTAGAAGCCTTCCTGAACCTGTATGCCTTTCTCTCTTCTAGATCTCAGATTTTCTGATTAACATCACCAAGCATGCCCTGTCACCAAAACATGAGATGCTGACTCTGGAGGAGAAACAAAGTCTGCTACAGAAGCATGAGTTGAAGGATCAACAGGTAACTTTTGTGCTTTTGATTTCGCAATGATGGGTTTAACTTGTATGACTGTGATTATACAAGTGATTTCCATCTATATGCAGCAGTGCTACTTTATTGATGAACTTTGTCGTGAACAAGCTACGTATGCCCTTATGAACCGCGAATTTGAGAGACTAAATTTAAGATCAGAACTTAGTATGAAGTGAGACATTTTTATAGCTCAGTACTTGGTAGTCAATTGATTGAGCACAAACCCGAGCACCATTGTTTATCTGTTTTCCCTTACTCTATGTAGCTGTTGGGGTGGTTTGAGAGGATAAAATAGAAGTTGTAAGCTTTTCCGTCCCAGATTATCTTCTGTTTTCTTGTTAGCGTATATCTAAACTTTGGCAAAGCAGGATGCTCAGACGTGAAACTTAGCAGCCAGTATTAGAAGCGCATGTCTAGGCTCTGATCTTCTTTAATTTAGTACTAAGTTGAAATTCATGTCATTGGACTTAAGAGCTGCTAATTTGGATTGATTGATTTTGTGCAGCTGCCACGAATGCTGGAGACGGATGCAATTGCTCGCTACTATGGGCTTGAGAAGGGGCAGGTGGTAAAAGTGAGCTATTCTGGTGGACTGGCAGATTCCATGGTTACTTACCGCTGTGTTGTGTGATCAGGCTCACACCAGAAAATCATAGATCAGGTTGTAAACTGTGTAAAGCGCAGTCATCTGCAGCTATTATACTAGTTCTTTTGAGTGAAGGGTGATGTAACTGATTATTACCCTCTTAAAGCACAAAACACATGTATGAGTGTAACTTTGAAACGCATGGACGTAACTCAGTACAATGTTTCCGAATCGTTATCATATCACAGAAAGTTACAAGGGTAGTTTTCAGGCATTACACACATTTGCAAAGGAAAGAGTAGGACAATTGATCGCTTGATTCAACATATCCATATAACTAAGAATTGACAGAGTCTGCTCGTACTCAGGTCTGAAGAAATGCGAACTAGAGTCATGGAAGGCGTTACAATGATAATGAGGATTACACACATTAGCAAAGGAGAGAGTCAGACAATTGCTCCTGACTCAACGTATCCATATAACTAAAGAATTGACAGATCCTGCTCAGACTCGGGTCTGAAAAAATGCCAACTAGAGTCATGGAAGGCGTTACAATGATCATCAGGGCCTGGTGTGATTCGGAACTCATCTGTGAAGCTACGAGCTGTCAAGATACGCTTAGTGTAAGCAGAAGCTACATAGTCCTTAACCACTGAAGCATGGTGCTCATACGCCTCGAAGCTGTTTCCAAACAATGCCAGATTTCTCAATTTGCTTACATCCCAGTTTGTCTCTAGCAGGTTATGATACAACACTGCTTCACAATGAGGCATGAAAAGCAGCATTGGCTTTGAAGCCTGTCTCCTACCTTGCTCATTCAAGGACATAACAGAACATCCCAAGGATTCCAGAACCTTTGTTTCTGTTGCTGAAAGAATAGGGTCAAATACCTCAATATCACCAATCCATTCGAATTGTCTCTTCATCAAGATGGCTAGGCTCAGCTGTAACCTAGGGGCTTCGAAAGATCCGATGCTCCCTATACCATATATCACCATGCTCATTTTTTTGTCAGATCCCAAAACTTTGGTAAAACAAGTAAAGAGTTCCGGATCTTGGATCTGACTCCGAAAAAGTTCGTAAAATTTGGATTTCTCAAGCTTCATCAGGGCGGTCTCCATATTCTTCACTAATTTTGATTCTTTAGCGCTGTCAATTTCAGTGTCTGGAGGAGCCCATGGCTGTTCTGCTTCCTCCTGTGGAAGGCAAACTTTAGGCTGACCCTTTCTCTTTTTCCGACGAGATAGAACAACAGTCCAATCAGGTTCAACACACTCAGAGCTCCCACATGTGATAGCATCAGCAACAGCAGCCATTGCCATCTCCAGACCTGACACTACTTAATGCCAGAACTGGAGAGACTTAACTACTTAGTAGCAATATGTAGTGTCAGTAGTACTATAATTTTCTGAATCGTAACACCAGCCACCTGTGATGCAAAAGAGCTACGTAACACACTAGTTACAAATATATCTTCGGCCTTGAACCAAATGCTGTACAGCCACACTCCTCACACTTGCTGTGTGGATAGGACAAATGCTCTGGGTTCAAAACCTGTAGTTTGCATATCAAAGACAGACAAGCGAGAGAAATTCAGACATGAAAAAAGAAAAAAAAAAAAAAGAGGGAGAGGGAACATATGAAGCAAATCAAAGGACACTTTTGCCAGGTGTACATGTATGTGTATGCACTATCAATAAAACTTCAAACAATCAGTTTGCTCCGTTTCACTATTGTATACGGAGTATAGCAGCTAGATGCAAAGATAGCAGACCACCTTTTTTTTTCTTTTTCGACAAAGCAGACCAAATCATCAAGCAAAGAAAGATAACAGAAATGATAACAACTGAAGTATGAGAAACTATCTACACCCTCCAAAGTCCATCCATTTGCTCCAAATGCACACTGTCTCACTCTCACCTCTATGGTTCTACGACTTCTACCAGCTAGCACTTCGTACAGGACTGGATTGTCTACGAGAGACCCGCGCTTCTAAATATCAACTCATATCCGTGACTACTTGGGTTCATGCTTAGAAGATCATCTGACAACTACATGCCTTTTTCATGCTCATTATTGCATTCTTTTCTTCTAGAGTTAAAAGGGACATTCTGACCCTTTCCATCCCTGACACTTTCTGCTTCTTCATAGTGTCTAATTTCCTATCAGTATGTCTTCTTTCACGTCACAATTCAAGCATTTTCTCTGCTCATTATAACCTATTCTCAAACACAATTCTCCAAAGGAAAGCCTCCCAAAAGGCGAGATAGGAATAAAGAATTGAGCTTTCGGCCTCCTTGTAACCTCAAATACAAATTTTCAGACCCCTAGATACAACAGGTAGGCACTACATGAAAAAGGGGGCACCTTATTAACCTAAGCAAACCAAAATCTACAAACATTTGCCCCAGCCAAATCACCCATAAAAAGAAATTACAGCACACTCTCGTAAAGAAATCCTACCACCTGAGCTGCCTTGCCAAATCGCCACTGCAATACTTCCAACACTAACCAATCAACCATCACTTCGCCTCTTAAATCCGAAACAGCTACTAAGTAACCTCCTTCAAGCCTCGAGCCCTCAACCCATACCTTTCAATCGAATAAGCACACCACGACAACAACACATAAATCTCACGAAATGAGACTTCTACTCTATCACATTTCATCATTTCCTACATCCATAATCAGTCCATCGAGTTTTTTAGGCCTAAACAATCAGTAGCTTCTCCTACCACCTCCCGCCCCCCCCCCCTCAATTCTCGGGTTTCTTAGCTCCTTCGATCCACAAATGAATTATACAACCGCCTTTCTCACCATTCGACTATCGAGCAAGATAAAAACAAGCTACATTGTGCTCTTACATTACCCCAAACACCCAGTACAGTTTTCTCATGAATTTCTAACTATAAAATGTCCTAACTAATCATATATACCAACACGGCCGTCTCGTAGATTTCAAGGGCCCTGTGCGAAACTCGAATAAGTAGCCCCTTACAAAAATTACTCTTGGAAAAGTTCATCAATCACATCAAATTAATCTTCATCAACTTTCCTTACAATTTAATCTAAAAAATTCAACCAAGTATAAAAAAGCAACAGTCAACAATACAGAAAACGAGGCTTAGAAATTTACCTGCGCAGATGGTAAATTGAGTTGGGCGTAAATTACACGATTAATTTGGCGCGAAAATTGCTCAAAATCTCATCGGAGATTGTAATGATTAGAAGATGAGAGAGAGAGAGGCGATTGAAAGTTCAGAGAGAGAAAATAAGTGAAAAGTACCAGGGGCAAAATCGTCTATTCATAAAAAATGAGGTGTCTAAAACCCTAACCCCCAAATACACCATCACAGTCCATCACTCTCTCTCTCTCTCTCAATCTCTCATCCCGATTTTCAGCTTCCCGCTCACTCTTCCTCCCTAATTAATAACGATGATGTACGGCGAACCACCGCCACCGCCGCCGCCGCAGCAGCAGCAAATCCAACACCAACACCATCAGCAACAGCAACAGCAACAGCAACATCAGCATCAACCGCCTCCGCCTCCTCCTCCTCACATGCAACACGGCCCACCGCCGCCGCACATGCCGTACCAACACGGCCCTCCGCCACCTCAACACCATCCCCCGGGCGGAATGGAGTTTCATCGCGGTCCTCCTCCACCGCCGCCGCCTATGATGCAGCGCCAGCCGTCCGCTTCATCGACGAACCTGCCTCCGCCGGAGTTTCACCACTCCGGTTACGATGGTAACTTCTTCGCTTTTCTCTCTCCTTCTCACTCTTTTGATTGATCTGCCGTTAATTATTTTTTTAATGATATGCGTAGAATTTTAGCGGTCGGAAATAATGTTGTTCGATTTTTCGGATGAAATTTGTTGTCTCGAAAATTAGTTGATTGAATTTAGGTCTAGGAATGTGAATGAATTTTACCGGTAGCGAACTCGAGATTTATTCGGATAATTCGAACTTAGTTGTGGAAGGTGTGATTCTGGAATGCAGTTGCAACTTTAACTCGTTGTGAGATATCTGTGGTTGAGCAAAGGAGATTGATTTTGGATACATTGATCAGAATCCTGTCGTATGGAAAATTCGAGGAATGAAAGATTTTTGTGGTTGTGGTAGGGATTGCGTTGAACAAAAAGTCGGAACAATTAGTGGAATTTCTTAGCAGTAGAATCTCGAGAAAGTAGGGAAATTACAGTTGAGCTATCTCTGGTTAAACTAGCATCACCACCAAAGGGAGTGGAGTCGAGGAAAGAGTAGAGAAGGGGTGAAAAATCAAGGGAAGAATTCTCGATAGTGAACTAATAGACGTTTGGTTATTCAATTTTAGAGCTTTGATAGGCAATTGTTATGTTGATGTTTATGTGATGGAGGTGAGGAGGAACACTGCTCTATATTGCGGCTTTGGACTTTTACATCCCAAGGATCAGCGGGGAAATAGAATTAGATGATTTTGCTTGCACTAACCTTTGTGCATTCGTCTGAATACCTAAGATTAGTCTACATTTCACCTGGCATCTCAAATTTGAGGTTGAACTCTATTTAAAGATGAAAAGCATAAGCCTTGCAACAACTACACAACATTGGGGCCATTTTAGATTTGAACGAGGATTTCATCTTTTGTCAGCCGTTTTACTTTGGCTATGCGTCCACACAAGATTTCTGTGGTTTCTCTCTCATCCCCATCCTTGATTTATTGGTAGTTATTATAGGATGTAGAAAGAAAGATGAAGACTAGATACCTTGACAAGAAGAGTTAACGATTGTCTAGATGTCACTATGTCAGAATGGGTCCTGCAAGCGAATTGGGGGAAAGATGCTTTGGCTGAGGTTTTCACCTTCACTATGTGAATTCAGAGGAATGTCCAAATTTTCTCATTATGAAACTCATTTATGAAATTAGGAATGGTGACTACGGTTTAGGATTTTTTGAGATGTTTACTTTGGTATTTGCTGCTCATGTCTAGTGTTTAAAAGTTCTGCTACTGATTGCTGTGGAATGTGGATACCTTATTCTCATTTGCATGAAACCTAGTGAGTTAAATCATGGTTTTTTATTTATGCCTATGTGTTATATAATCAATATTTCTGTGTCCCGCAGCCCATGCTGATAGCTTTGCTGCAAAAAGAATGAGAAGGAATACACAAAGAAGAGCTGTTGACTATACAAGCACTATTGTCCGATATATTCAGGTATTTGTCAGAGGTTGAACATCAAATTTTTCTTTACGATCTTCTGTTGCTTGATTGCTGGCTATCTTTCCTTAGGCTCATTCACTAGGTTCTTTTTGTGAACTCAATATCTTTGTTGGCTTTTATTGTGCTGTCAAGTTTTCTATTTCTGTTGTGGCTTTCCCTAATAATAGCTTTTCTTATTTTAAAGTAGAAATTAAAGGGAAAGGAGAATAGGAGTTGTAATATCTTTGTTGATCAAAGTATAGTCAGTGGAAGTATCTCGAGGAACTTAAGGAAAGGAAGATGTCAAGTGGAAGTATTGTAAGGGGATTAATAAAGTAAAGAAGCGACAAATTATCAGGAGTGGTTCACTGTGAGATTAAGTATTAAACATATGATACATTTGTCTCAGTTGTTATGATAAATTAGAAAGGGCTGAGCATGCTGAACCACTTTCCACTAGCCCATTGGTGATTCGTAGTTAAGTTTAAGAAATTTAGATGACGTCGGTGTATTGATTGCTCACTGAATTCCTCCTTTAACAATGTTGGCTACTTTCAGAACTGTAGCTTCCTGTTTGTTCGTGCTAACTTTCAAATTTCTTCAAATGTTTGTGTCATATGATTATAATATGGGTTTAGACGTGGGGATGAAGTTCATTAAGTTGAAAGGTTATTTGCAGGTTCGCATGTCGCAACGAGATTCGAAAGATCGGACCTTATTGCAACCTACACCTGGAGCTGCTGTTGATGTAAGTAATCTTTCCGCACCATTTTGATTTTGTGTATATGACTATGGTCGTCGTGGTACACCTATTGTTGTCTCTAGTATACATTTATTGGCCTTTTCTCTTCAACATAGTCTGATCTAAAAATAATTCCTGGATAGAGAAGTTCCATGTACTTTCTAGGTTCACCAAAAACTAGCTGAAGAAAAAAGGCCTTTTGACTGACAATCTCGTTGAACAGATTTAATCTAAGTTTTCCATCACATATTTTTGTTTGATAATACATTGATTGTTTTTAGACTCTGTCAAATAGGAAATTTTTAGGAGCGCCATGGTAGTTAACTTGTGTTAGTATTTGCGGGCCTTGGCAAAGTTTTTAGTTCTAATTGTCACGGTTTGCTGATGATTCGTGCAGTTGTTGCCTCCTGCTGCTTATTCTGATAATCCATCAACAAGCTTTGCGGCAAAATTTGTTCATACATCTTTGAACAAAAATCGATGCTCTATCAACCGTGTCCTGGTGAGTTTGCAAATCGATTCTTGCTCCCTGCTGTGTTTGAATTGTAAACTTCTCTTTCCATACTGGTTCAAAAGGATGTTACTCTGTAGGTAGTTGTGAATATAGGGCTAGTTCTGTTTATTGGCAAGGCTTATTCTTTTGGTGATAATTTTTTCTAGCATGGGAACCTAATTCCAGATTTCGAGGTAGGTTTGTTTAGCTAGGCTTCTCTCCTTAGTGGGTAGATCCGCGCGATATACACTGCAGAGGCAGTTGAGGTTGTTGGGCTAATCTCAGTGAAGCCCTAGAAGTAGCCACCAATAATCATTATCTGAATGTGAGAAATGATAAACAACGCAATTATAGTTGCCTAGATTCGATGGTGAGGGATTGGTTGTGTAAAGTGTAGTCTGGACTGGAGTTTCTAGGATTGAGGACGATACCTATTCTAAACGTGTTGACAGTTTGCATGATCAGTGGTGCATGCTCCATGTCCTCCTGTGGCAAGGGGGAGGCTAGTAGCTACCATGTTGCCGTGCTTGCTATGATGCGTCATTCAGCACGTGAAGCATGACCTGTGGTCAAATTGCCACTGAGAAATGAAATTCTGGTGTCTTGTCATGCTGTTAGGGCATGCATTGGTGGACCTGCTAAGGATCAAGTTGGCAAACTCAGTTCCAAGACATTATTATGGTAATTCAGGAGCTCATGATGATGTGACATGCACCAGGTAAGGGAATTGTGGGCTAATATGAGATTGGCATATCAACTTCGAATCAATGTGAAATTTGGTAAGTGGTCCTACTGGTCACAGGGGTCCAACACCTTCCATGTATGACTTGATGAACCCAGAGTTGTTTACTGAACTAAGAAAGGGAAGTATGTCTCAGAAGGTGAGGACCTTAAGGTTATTCCAGAGGACTATGATAGCTCGTTTGGGGATACGAGGAGGACAATTCAAGCTAGAAGGAAAGTGAAATAAAAATGAGTGCATTGGAGAGAAAAGGGAGAAACCAGTTAACCAGAGTGAACAGTAGCCTGGAGAACAAGTGAGATGAAGTGTCAAAGACGCAAGCTTAAGAGAAATAAACAATGCAAAAATGTATGATAAGGAAATGGATGAAACTCAAAACTAACTATGATTTCATGTAGAATCATGTTACTCTCAGACGCCCAGTCACCTTTGGGCCTTTCTGATCTCTGCCTGCTCCGCATACTTAATGCACTACGCCATCCTTTGATTTCTATAGAAGGTGTGTAAGATGGTCCATGTCTCAATGGCCAAATCAGTGAAAGCATGTCTCCAGATCTTATCTTCTGCAGATGCAAGGTAAAATAGCAGCTTCCATGATTCAGATGATGTAATAGATGTTCTGGTATTCAAAGTGAGGGTGATTGTATCTTGACACTCCAGTACAACAAGCTTGAATATAATTTGGGAACAGGAATAGTTTTTGATATGATGAAAATTCTGGTTGGTTGATCCTTCAGGAAAGAAACTCGCCTGAAAGCCCCGAACCCAATTAACCATGGAAAACTGATATCGGGAATTCGCAAAATTTTAGTTTGGGATTCATAGGAGGCCATTATTTTAAGAATAGCTTCCGGCTCTCTCCTGTATCTCTTCATCATCTTTTTCCCCTTGTAATGTTTTATTTCTTGCTTATCTAATGTACAGTATTATCTTTTATCATCAAATTATTTTTTCTTTGGTCTTTCTGACTTGCTTTCACACCATGTACTTACCCGTTTCTTATTGACAGTGGACACCCAATGGAAGGCGTCTTATTACTGGTTCACAGAGTGGTGAATTCACTCTCTGGAATGGACAATCTTTCAACTTTGAGATGATCCTCCAGGTACATGTGGCTGAAAGTTATGTGTTCATCACCCTACGTTTGTCAAGTTCTCAAGTAACACTTTTGTGTTATATTGTGCAGGCTCATGAGCAAGCAGTTAGGTCTATGGTTTGGAGTCACAATGATAATTGGATGGTAACTGGAGATGATGGAGGTTCTATAAAGTAATTTTCTGTTTATTAAATCTTTGAAGAAATATGCATGATCCTGTTTCTCTCTGTGAAAGTGAATTGGATGCATTTTACTATTAATTTTGATGTTGTTGTTGTATTGTCTGTTAGGTATTGGCAGAACAACATGAATAACGTAAAGGCCAACAAATCGGCTCATAAAGAATCAGTGAGGGATCTTAGGTACATTTCTATGTTCTCCATTATTTTCAGTCAGAATCAGAGGATGTATAGTAACTTGGTTTATTGGATATGGAACAGCTTTTGCAGAACAGACCTGAAATTCTGCTCATGCTCCGACGATACAAGCGTGAAAGTTTGGGATTTTGCTCGGTGTCAAGAGGAGACATCATTAAAAGGTAATGTGCTCCTTATCGCTGTTGTTCTGGCCCTACCTTGTAAACTCTTAGATGGAGATCATCTGAGCTGTTTGTCCTCTTATTTTTTTTCTACTGGATTCCCATCTTTTGCTTGATGTTGTGACAGTCAAATTCATGTAGTCTTAGCATTTCCCATGTTTTCTTCTTTCCCTACCATAATTATACGTGTTGTTCGTAAAGTAACCTAAGACTGTTGCACATGTGGTTGAACTCAGACAGGCCATGGTTGGGATGTGAAGAGTATTGATTGGCACCCTACAAAATCATTACTGGTATCAGGTGTGTATATTGCCGGGATATCTGTAGCAATTCATTTTGATGTTCGATGATGCTTATGTGGTTGTCTCTGTGCAGGTGGTAAAGACAACCTTGTGAAGCTTTGGGATGCTAAGAGTGGGAGAGAGCTAAGTGCATTGTATCTACACTTCTCTATTCTTTTAACCTGCTAACTGTTGTCTATCTGTAAAGTTTGCCGCTATATGATCAATCTTGTCATGTGCAGCCATGGACACAAGAACACGGTGCTTTGTGTTAAGTGGAATGACAATGGCAACTGGGTGCTTACTGCTTCCAAGGATCAAATAATTAAGGTGACCATACTCGTCTGAACCTGTCTTTAAAGGAATCTAATTGGGATGTTATATTCTGTTTCTGAAATCAGACATAACAATTTGCTCCGTAGGGCGTGGAATGACAGTGATTTGTGAATGATTTAGCTATTGTTTATTGTCTATATGAATCATTCTCACTGTTTTCTATTAATGCAGCTATATGACATAAGGGCTATGAAGGAGCTTGAATCATACCGTGGCCATAGGAAGGATGTCACTTGTAAGGAATTTTTCTCTAGAAACTTTGATATTATTCTAATAGACATTGTGATGGGCCTTAAACATAATGTATTGTATAGCAATACCTCACCCAGTGTCTTTTGAGAGGAATAGAGGCAGGGGGTCTTGGTAACTTATCATCAACTCATGAGATGGTAATGCTGATTATTCGTAAAATTTTCTTTAGTTGTGGGGATGTTTGGAGGAAAACCTTACTGTTCAGGCTTTCAAATCAGGGCTTTTTTGTGGCTTTATTCTCCATTTATCCATTGATTTAGGGAGACTATCCTTAGTAAAAAGAGATGATGGCTATGACCTGGTGTGGAAGGATAGGTTGTGGAGTAGATGGTAGCATCTCATAGGTTTGTGAGTGTCGTGCAGGGTTCGCCAACCACTGATGATATTCAGGTGCTTACTGGGTGTGTTAGGGGGTGGTGTGCTACAGGATGAAAACAATGCACATCTTTGCTTCGTAATGCTCTTAGGTTTTCCATTACCATTAATTAAATGATCAAGGTCTTCTGGTGTTGTTTTGGTTTAACCTTTCATGCATTTCAAGTTTTTTTTAAATCTATTGTTTTGACTGTTTTATTCGTCTGTTGTAAGAACAACATATGGAAAGTTACATAAATTCTTATGTCTGCCCTTTCGAGTCTACTGGAAAATTGATCATTGGTAATCATGCAAAAAGGTTTTTCCTTGTGCAATCCAATATCCAACTTTTGTTGTCGGCCTTTTCTATTTACTTTCTAAAACACTATTGAGAGTTATAGCACCCTGGCCTTCTCAATATTTGTAATAAATTCTATAAATGGCAATAAGTTGCACATATTTGCATATTGCTACTAGCCTTTTGTTATGATGCAGATTCATTTTTCTGGTATTTTCTGGTACCTGTAGAGGGGTTCAACACCAAGGCTGTTTCTGTGCTTATGTGTTACATGTATTATATATATACACACTGGTTAATTACGATGCCATTTTTTTGGTCTTTGACACCTTACAGCATTGGCATGGCATCCTTTCCATGAAGAATACTTTGTCAGCGGTAGTTATGATGGGTCTATTTTCCATTGGCTTGTCGGGTAATTTCTCTTGCTTCCTGCTCTGAATTAAGTGATACACCGTCGTGTTCATTCAAATTAATTGCTTCTTTGTCAAGGAAAATAAGGTGTTAACAATGTAAGGGGGAGTGGAAGCAATTATTCTCTTCCCCATTGTGCTGAAAAGTAACTGTACGTTATTGATTTGACTAAATTGAGATTGTTTGGAAAAGGGAAAAACACTGATTAAGTGCTGTAAACGGCAAGGTCCAAAGGTATATAAGGAAGTAGAACTATCTGAAGATGAACGACAGAGATAATCACATGTTTGGCAGACCAGATCACACTAGTGTGGCAGGATTGCTTTAAATTTTATGGGAAAAAAAAAACCCAAAAAAATGGATATAAAAACATGCATTTCTTGTTTATCAAAGAATTATCAGATTCTTCAGTCGGGCAAGATTTTAAAGTCTTAGGAGCTTCGGAGTTTATAATAGTAAATTTTGGTTCCAATATCTTTTGATTTTACGGTTTCTTAAGTATCTTTTTGTATATGGGAGTCACCCCCTTGGTGTCCTTTTGAATTTGGGTTTTTCTGCACCATATTTTGACCTGATATCCTATCTTATCCAAAAAAAAAAAAACTATCTTTCAGGAGTGGGAACTTAGTATATAATTGGCATGATTTGAGGCTTCCCAAGTTTTAGTAAAATTTAATATCTTATCTGCCCACCCCTGCACCTCTTCCTTTGTGGCGCTGCTTCAACGTAGGTGCTTAGTTTCAAAAGGTGCATCAAGGTGCAAGGCACGAGGTGAAGGCGTGTAGCTCATGGAAATATTTTTTAAAACATTACCCCCCTTTTGGTAATTCATTTCAGCTAGCATGTAAAAAGGTAAAAAGTTGGGATACATGGGGCAAAGCGGGGTAGAAAATAAGTAGAAGTAAAAATGTGGAAATTGCACAGTCGTGAGCCTTGCAACCTGCTCTTCAGATGCACCTCTGCACCCTGTGTTATTTGGCTGGTGCCCTGCCATTTGGGACTAGTATTATTTTGTCTTAGTATCTTGCATGGAAATCAACATTGTGGAGTGGTAATTTGTGTAACATTTCAGCCCTGTGACCTGGGTTCAAGCCTTGCCCCCCCCCCCCAGTTTCTTGCTCAAGTAGATTTTCTTTTAGCTAGAAGCTCTATTGTTAACAGTTGATCTCATTGGTTGTGAAAACTTGTACAGACATGAGACTCCGCAAATTGAAATTCAAAATGCCCATGATAGTGCTGTGTGGGATCTTGCTTGGCATCCTGTTGGATATCTTTTGTGCAGGTGAGCTTTGTCCTTCGTGAATAAGATTGTAATCTGTTTGTTGTGCTGGAATTCTAGCCATAGTTTATCTTATATAAATATTGTTCTAGTTTTTCTCGTGTTCCTATTAAAGCAAGGAATGTAAACTGGTCAAACAAAATGAACTGGTGGTGCTAGTTCCCCTTATCATCTTTATTCCCATTGTTTATAAACTATTTGGTTATATTTGGGAACTATCATATATCTCTTGAGATTCATGTCATTTAGAGGGGAACATTAATTAGGGATGTCGCAAGTCCATGGATCAAAGGAGGTTAAACAGTGGCTTTCCAAAATGATGAAGCATGGAAATGCTTCTTGTTTGCATATGTTTTCAAACAGTGTACTGTTTCTCACTGTAAAGGCTTCTAATGCATTTTTTTTCCTGATGTCATGATTACAGTGGGAGCAATGACCATGCAACTAAATTCTGGTGCAGAAATAGACCTGGAGATACTGGCCGGGATAAATTTAATGTGGGCTTTAATCAAGGTTGCTTCCAATTTTCTTTTATTCTGCAGAATGTTATTGTCTTTTTCAGTTGTGTGCTTCTGGCATGGGGATATTTATGTCTAAAAGAAGTAGACGGGCACACTTCACTGCAATGGGGAATAGTGACGCTTTTGATCTTGTAGCCAAGACTATCAATGACAATTGTCCTCATTTTGCTTTTAGCCAACTGAAGTAACATTTTGAAGGAGGCATGGCCGTCAGTATTTGCCATTTCTATCTGTAGCTATGCTCTGTGCCTTCTTTTTTCTTTAATTCTAGAAACATAAAGATGCATGAGTTAATGTATAGCACACAATAAACCTACCCCCTTCCCTAAAAGAAAACAGACAATACTGTGTGGTCTCGCTTTTAATATCTTCTCTTTCCTTACAGGATATGGTGAACAGAACCCTGGTTTTAATCGTGCAGCTGGCAACTTTTCTGTCCCTGAATCACCTACAACACAGGGGCCATTTCCACCTGGTTTGGCACGAAATGAGGGTACGATTCCTGGTGTTGGAGCTCCAATGCCACTATCAATCCCTTCACTGGATGCATCCCAGGCAGACCTGAAGCAAGGTCATCCATCTTCAATGCCTATTGGAGCTCCTCCGCTGCCACCAGGTCCACATCCTTCACTGCTGGGTGGCAATCAACCTCAACCGTATCAACATAATCCTCAGCAAATGCCACAACCAGGACTACAGCAGCAAATGCCTTCTTTTCCTCATCAACCCCCTAATATGCCTCAGCTACAGCCTCATATGCCTATGCATCAGCATTCGCATCTCGCTCGACCTCCTCCGCAGATGCCTCCTCATAATATGCCCCAGAACATTCCATCTTCTATGCAAGGATCAATGCAGATGACACAAGCATCAGTGCCAATGGGAATGCCTGGACCAATGGTAAGGTTCATGCCAGTCTTCATTTCTGTGTGCAGTCTGTAAGAAATCACCGGAGTCTATATTTCTAAGCTCCAACTATAGTTGTTTAGACATAGTTTTCTTTCACTTCCTTTGTTTTCTTCTTATTTATGATGGTGGTAGCTGCATCAAGTTATTTCTATCCTTTGAACATGGTGAAGTGTTTGCAGGGAATGCAGACTGCCACAAATCAAATGGTTCCTCAAATGCAGCAAGGGCATTTTATGGGTATGAACCCTATGCAATCAGGAGCTACGCCTGGAGGAGGCTTTTCAAATGGGATTCCAAATATCCAAGGCCAGCAAAATACAAATGGACCACAAATGTACCCTCCTACTGGGGCCTTCAATCGTCCGCAAGGTGGACAAATGTCAATGATGCCAGGTCTCAACCCTTACCAGGTACGTTCTCGAGACAGTGCTCTAAATATTTGCATCCAACTGTTTGGTTTTGGACTATACGATTTAATGTGTTTGGAAGTCAAGAAGTATTGACAAGCAAGCAGGATCTTGTGTTGCTCTTAATAGCGAAAGAAAATGATGCTTGTTGAGTTGTTGGTTTAATGAAATTGCGTATTGCCAAATTTATCTCCCCTTCTGTTTTTTGCAGTCCGCAAATCCAAGTGGCATGCCACAGCCACCTCTACCTCCTGGTCCGCCTCCACAGCAATCGTAATAGGCACACTGCAGAGGTTATCATGTTGAGCCTTTGTACCTTGACCATTTGTACTTGAACCAGTAAAGGATGCAGTTTTGTTTGTCTAGTCCCTACAATGGAGCTGCAATTGGCGGTTATTCGTGAAATCTTCTTGATGGATGTAGACATATAGTCAAGTACGCGGTTTCTTTGTAAATGAACGAGTTAGTAGAGAAATGACTTAATTAGACGAATGTTTGGAACCATTCAGATCCTTTTGTGGTTGAGTTCATACAATGGTTCTAGCATTGCATTTATTGTCCTTAATAGACCATTTGTTCTAAAGGCCTCGGAATATCATTAACAGTCCAGCTTCTGCTCTATTGTTGCGTTATGCCGTTTATTATTGTGTTGTTTTTGCAAAAGCTCATAGCAGTTCATTTGACAAAAGATGTTCTTTTTCAAACGACGGGCTTCAATGGTCGTTGAAAGTGATTGTCATAGAAGTTAACGTCTTTTACTGCTGTTTCATCAATCTAATTACAGCCGTTTTCTTATGTGTCTTACAGTGTTCTAACTTAGAGCTGAACGTAAGTATTCACTGGACACAACTATTGGGACTGTTCACATATATCAGTAAGTTTGCATTAGAACATTATCCTCTTACGAGAACAGCCCTGTAGTTTAATGGCCGAAAAGTTGTGTATAGATAAGTTGGCGTACTGAAGATTTTACTTAAGAAGGAAACGTAGACCAATGCCTCGCCAGAAGAACTACTTAATAAACGCCAAAGAAGCAACTTGCGATACTAATGTAATGATATTTGGACGTTGGCAAATTCAGCAAATAGCAGTACATCCATTGCCTCGACATGTCAAACATTGTTGGAACTGAAGAGGGGAGAACGAGGTTGGAAATTGGATCCAAGCCGAAACACAAAACAGAAGAGTCAATCAAACGTTATTCCCCCATTGAATCAGTAACTCCATAACAGTGTATAAGTCTTTACAAGGGGCAGAAAACACCACATTCTAGACTATGATATCAGTCAGTGAACTAAGTCCACTACGGGTTTTAGGAAAACCTCATATCAACACATAAACTGGACGACAACAGAAGTACTTAATACGATTTTCCACAATGAATTAAGCTACCACATCCAAGAAAGAGGCCGAATATTGCTGCACTGCCGAGAGTTGTTTGCCCAATGTACCTTATCTTCAGTGCTCCCGGAATCTGCACAATTTCAAAAGCATTGTAACAAGCTGTTGGTGTTTGCACAAAAAACAGAACCTCCTATTGCCACAAGAAAGAAAAAAAAAGGAAATAGAAACTCGCAAATTCAAGTCAATAGAAGAGAAATACCCAAACCCACATTCTCTCCTACCAAAACTGGTGCCAACAGCTAATGTAGCCAACCAAATGGCCTGGAGCTGGAGGGACAAGGAACCACGGACAGAAAGCAGAAATGCTTGTTGCCATACACCTAGACTTTCAGTACCCTAGCTAAGAGGGTATCCTAAATTCCTAATTCATAATGTCTGTACCCACCTAAACCTTTTACGGAGGGGGGGAAAAAAGAAAAAAGAAAAAAGAAAAAAACACATTCACCTCCTAAGATACAGCTTTCACATTCAAATGTTCAATACACAAAATTCATTCAATAGCAGTATCTACTATGTAGCACATGATGTAGAGGAAACAATGCTACACAGCAGAGTGCATGATTTCAAATAGCTTGCTCTTTCCAATAAGGCTTGAATGGAACTTGCCCGGTAATATAGATGCACCTGGACATCCAACCAGCTCATGAAACATGGCCAACCAAACCAGGACAGAACCAAACTTCTGCATATATCCATATAAACTAAAGCATTGAGATCCCGGGTACATGAAAGTTCATTTACGCAACAACATTTGTAAATTTCTTCACCCAATTGGACTCTCAAAGCAAATGAAAAAACTAGTATTCCCTTGACCATTTTGTTGACAATTAGCACTCTATTGATATCTATTCATACCTCCACGTCAGTCAAATTCCCGTATACAAAAGTTTGCTAAACAATACTGGTCTCTCCTAGGTTTTATCCGATAAATTAAGCTCTACGCATATAACACAGATCAAGACAAACATGGGCTCATAACCAGATCATTACAAGACATACTACGTTCAACTCGACAAAAACTCCACCCTCACCAAGAAGAATGTCTAATCACACCTTGAGTAAAGAATGAGACTACTGCTACATGAAGTTGGTTAGCGTATAGGAAATCAGTAATCAGAAAAGCAATTGATGACCTCATGTATGACTTTTAAATGCCTTATGCATCTTCCGGGCTTCTACTTAACAGATATCTAATAGTTTGAATAGAAGCAGTTAGATGCAACTATTAGTGAACTGAGCTAATCCATCTCAAACTTGATAGAGCTAATAGTGATGACACACTCACATAATCAAACAGCAGACAAACACACTATTAAGCTCAGTTATATCATCCCCAAATCACCTCACAAGGCTTCTGCCTAAAGCAGCGTAGGGAAGGAAGACAAAGAAGAAAAGGTTCTTTACATAGCAAGGACACTTCTTACCAGGAGTCTAAACAGAATTTAAGAGGACACTAGACAAAAGTGAAGATAGTATATGGCTAAAAGAGCCCATAGGTCTAAAGTATACTCTATATAAGAAATCATAAAAGCTAACCAGCAACCTACACAAGAGTTGTCCACCCATGAATCCTGCATATTCTAGTTCCAACATCAATTTCAATATGAGGTACATGGGCATCGGAAGTTGGACGATAAGTTTCAATGAGACGATCACGTAGCCATAGATTGGGGCAAATTATAGTCACATAATTTGGGAACTCAGGTCTTTGAGATAATATTTAGAAAGAAAAGAAAAAAAAAAAACATTGCAGCTTGCGAGACATATTTATGTTCCACATATTTGGCCAATCACCCCAAGAAACTGTAAAACATACCTTTGCTCTCACAGCTTCAAAGGTCCCATAAACAGCACCTGGAAATGAAAGAGACACTTTAGTACACATGTGACTCCATATAAGAAAAGGAAAAAAAAAAAAGTCAAAAGAGAAATGAAGATGGTGCATTTCTTCAAGCACTATGCAAATGTTATATTACAGCTTATTGTGGTTAAAGTTGTTCTTAAGCTATTTGAATAACGGGATTCTCCTTAACATTCAACTACAGCAACACATGTCTCATAATATATCACAACTACTTCTGACATCCTCTAGAACCAACTCAAACACAAGGGAACAATTCGAAAGTCCTGTTATGCTGTTATCAGTGAAACTGGTCTCACGAAAGCAGAGGAAGAGAAACTACTACACTGAACAGAGGTAAATTAGCAGCCATCTACAATATTACAATTACATAAACAGGATAGTTTCTCCTTGGTTCAAAATTCCCACCTTCCTCGATATTATTAAATTGCCCTCTTGAGATGCTCTTTCTGTTAATGTTCCAACCTTGTAAAAACTTTAAATAATCGTGATCTTACTTGTTTTCACCCCAAATAATCAATCCCCTTAATTGCCAAGAAGTTTTCAACAGCAAAACCACCTCATCGTCCATAATATTGAAGGTTGCACCACAAACAATCAGCAGTTCTCTTATATCTCCTTGATGCTCTTTCAAAGCAGATCTATAAATGGTTTCCTCTCACTATGAGGCCTACAATTGTGTCTAAATCACAGGTGCTCAAAGAAACGAACTTTACGCATTTAAAAACACAAGTTGCTAAAAATCACTGCCATTTAGGGGTGCCATTAAAGATGCCAAGACACAGAGGTCAATTGGCTGAGCCAGAGCCCCCATTGCAAGAAAAAAATGTCACAGAAGCAGCCACTCAAATTCGAAATACCAAAATCGAAACAACAATCAATCAATCAAAACTAACAAAACCTTAATCATTATCGAAAAGAAAAGAAAAAAAAATCTTTAATCGTCCACCCAATCAAAAGAGAGATCACCTTCACTAATTCAGTAAATCCTAATTGGTACATGACAACTTCTCCAAACTCCTACTCAGTCTTTTTTTTCTCTAGACAAAGACTAGAGACAAGCAATGCTTCCTACCAAAACACATCTCCCAGCCACCCCACCGTTATCAAGTGAGAAGCTCTTGATTAACGGAAATTCCCGAAATATATTTTCACCGCCCATGGCGCATAACAGCAATAACCAAGTAACCCACCTACTAATCCAACCCCTAAACCAAATTCAAGGGGTCTACATCAAGGCACATAATTACCAATACCAAAGTAACCCACCTAACAACTCAACCCATACACCAAATTCAAACGGAGAGTAGACATTCGGACGCATTTCGACACAAAGGCTTGTAAAGATACTGCCTAACACTCACAAAAAAAAAACCCCAATTTTCAGCTAACAACTTCCAAGTCCCATGGATTTTACTTCACAAAAATCCATTTAACAAACAACCCGAAACCCGACTAATATTTTCATCATAAGAAGCAATAAACCCACATCAAAATCACCAAAAAAAACTTCAACATTACATCAAAATCAATACAATATACTAATGGGCAAACGAAATTGTTGCAGGGAAACTTGATTTACACACTAAAGTTTGCATCTTTACATGACCAATCATCCAAAACACTAACATTTCTCACATACAAAACCAAAGTCAGCATCTTTTCACTTATAAATTTTAATCCAAATTGATGAATATTACATTGAGGGCTGATCATAAAATTAGGGTTTATGGAAAGAGGGGAGAGAGAGGAGAAGAGGGAGGAACTAACCGACGGCGCCACCGACACCGCCGCCGATGGCCATGCCGGCGCCGACTCTGGCGAGGCAGCTGTTTCTGTCCATTTTTCTGGTGTTTGTTTGTTTGTTTGTTGAATGTTAAGAATTTGAGGCAGAGGGTTTATCGGAGGTTGGCTTTTGTGGGTTCAACACAAATCTTTGTTGTTAAATATTGTTGTGGCCTTTTTCTTGTCGCAAAAGACAACTTCTTTTATGGGATTGCTCGGGGAAATCGGTCATTTTATCGGGATAGATTTTGGCTTATTGATCAAGTTAGTTTTAAGGTTAAGTATATGATTTATAAATGTTGGGTAGATCTTTTAGTGTAGATGTAGGCTGATGTTATATATGATATGGGTTAATACACCGTGTATTAAAATTGTCATTGTGACTCATTTCACGAAGAGAAAAAAAAGTTACTTAGAGGTTCAAAATGAAGGCCTATACCTAGACCCACATAGGCCGATTCAATTTGGGTTGTTCACTAGCACATCCTCATTAATTGAGGTATACGTATCATAAAGTGCATTTGTTGGATACAATGTGCAATTCTTAAACTCTTTCGGTCCACATCATGTGTTTTTTTTTTGTCAATTTTGAAACCTTTCATATATTTTATTGCTTTAGTATTTTTCTAAAACTCATAATATGGGCCACACGGGCTTTCATATATAAACGCAAAATGTAGCACCTCTTAACACCCAAGCCTTGCAATTAGATTTTCCTTAATTAATTACTCCCTTCGTCCCTCTTTAAACACCTCGTTTTCTTTTTTGGGTATCTTTATTTAAACACCACATTTCAAAAGTTACTAAATGAGGTAAATTTTTACCACACATCTACACTCCACTATCTCCAAAAATAATAAACAAAACATCCATTATCTCCAAAAATAATAAATAAATTACCCATTATTTCCAAAAATGATAAACAAATCACCTACTATCCCTAACAATAATAAACAAATCATTCATTATCTCCAACAATAATAAACAAACAGAACTACCTTAATCCAAGTGAAAAAGAGTATGGGGTGTTTAAAGGGGGACGGAGGGAGTAGATCTTTGTTAGAGGTTGTTAATATATAAACCACCCAAAAGCTTAGCCTAATTTCTTATGGGACAAAATTAGAAAGAGCCAATCAGGGTTCTCAATAAAGGCAGATCTTGAGACCCAAATCATCTTTTGTATACACTCCCATCATCATAGTGACATTGATTATAAACCCCGGAGGACGTAGCTATCATATTGATAGTGAACCTCGTTAAATTCTTATTGTAATTCACAAGTTTGATTGTTTTGGATGGGCTTAGAGAACGCAACGTCCCCTCGGCCAAACCATACCAACATCAACACAGGTTCAAGATCTCCCCCGCTAGACGGCTGACCTGGGCATTGCCCCAGCACTCAGCACGCGGTCGCAGAGTTGCTCTAATACCATAAGTAATTGCCCGATCCACCGTCCGTCGCAACACAACCCAATAAGATGGGAAGTCACCCATTAGGCCCGTAAATCCTCTCGTGGGCTCTAAAAGGTGAAGACCTTGTTGGTAGTATGATGGTAGGAATCTATTATAAATTGATCATATGAGCCTTATTTTCCCAATGTGGGATAAACCAACTCTATAAACCACTTTCCAAATTCCGTAGTGTTACAAAAATCGTGTGACATAATTCATTGTACGAAGCAAAAAACATATTTTATTGAGAAATCGAGAATTTCATTACTGATATAACTGGTAATGGTACTTACATCATAAATCATAATGACACATTGAAGTGTCTAATAATTGATAGCTTGATACCATCTTCACCAAAAAGGTAAAAGAGATGCTTATTTCGTTCTCGGTTAGACTAGAATATATACAAGTGTAGTCTTATGAATAAATCTTAAGAATAAATTAAGACTTATGACCTAATTATTATCGTTTTGGGTTTCCAGTTTTCATACTTTTTGGAAACCTACATCCTGTTTTTGAAAACCAGGAAAAATGGTTTTCAATTCCACTTATCAGTTTCATTTTCCACATGTCTATTATAAAAACAACTAGTTTACCTTTAAAATTTAAAATTCATTTTGTAAGTTTAACTAAGTTCAAAAATGGAAATTTTTTTTTTGGACAATGATAACAAACGAGCCCTTAAGCTTTAAACAACCCCAGTCTCTATTTGGGCCTAATGCCTAAATGATAAGCCCATGGCCTAAAAACCAACCAGATGCCCACATGATTGGGTCATTTGATCACCTCCGCTGATAACAACTCTACCACAATATGTGTTTGGCTTAACTTTTTCAAAGTGTTTTTAAGTCTTGCGGGAGACCGTCTTTCAATGTTTGAGAGACCAACCATGTTGTTTACACCGTGACCCCGTTTATGTAATTAGTAGCTGTTATACTACTTTTGGTAATCGTTTTAGTTAAAAACCTTGACACTTAATAATCTAAGATTTGCAAATGAGTTATTTTTATAAATTTTTGCTAATTTTATATGATGAGATCGTCCAAAATCATAGATAATGTGATTTATAATAGTAAATTAATACAATCACTAAAAGTATTATCATATTTACAAGTAATATAAAAAATCACTTTGTAATACAGTATAATGGTCTCTCAATAATTTTTCGAGAGACCATATTTTATGAAAATTTAGAAAAATTCGGCAAGCAGACACTAATAAATCAACTCGAGAGAATAATGGAGGAGAACGAGTGAGAGTGAAACTTTTTAACTAGAACAAAGTAGTACCCCCCCCCCCCTTAGCTCTCTCACTTTTTTCTCCTCCCTTTACCAAATCTGTAAATTATTTCTCGTGAATCTTCCGTCACACTAAACCTTTTCACTGCAATAACAATTTGTTTTTTTTTCCTTTCTCGATTTTCATGCAATACTATTGATTCTTTCTTCCCCAATTTTTCCGTCATTCTTCACTTATACGCTTCGTATTAAACCCTACCTTCGAATATCATTTCTTCAAATCAACCGAATTCAATAAAAAAAACCCTAATTTCTCACTCCTATTCACTCTCTCACTTCAATTTTTCGAACTCATTCGACTTCGGATTTTTTTTTTCTGAGCTGAATTCGTTGAATCTGAAGCTCAGTGGACTGATTTTTGAGCTCCAATTTTCAATTTTTTTTTTAAATTTCGGAGTTTAATTGAAGAATTATGAGAAAATTTCCATTTTTAGAGAGAGAAAGTGGTCGGTGATTGATTTTACGGCGTCGGCGACGATGAACGCCGATAATTCCGGTGTCGGTCCGGTCGAAAGAGATGTCGAATTGGTAATTTCCTAAATTTTAAGCTGTTTTATTGTATAAAAATTTGTTTAAATGTTAATTATTTTGATAATTTTATATTGTTGATGTAATTAGCGGCGTATTAGATAAGAAATGTTGGTGCCGAATTATTTTGTGATTTGACTATGGCGGAATTCGTTTAGTATATACTATATATATACTATAGTTTATATTCACTTAATATATAGTATGAAGTTTAGAATAATGTAAATGTTGTTATATATCCGGAGACCGACAACGATGATAAGCGATTTTCGTGGTGGCACGATTTTATGTTGTCGTAAGAAGTACAATACGGAGTATAATGTCTGGTGAGCCGCGGTTAAAATGGTGGGGGACTTATGGTTTCGATTGGGGATGAGTTTGTTTAGACCGATTTAGTCACAGAGCCCCGCAGTCTGATACCAATGAAAGCACTATGGGGGAGTTTGGCCAAGCTTGTGACTGACGGAATAATGAGACCTAGAACCGGGAAACAGGCCAAGCACCCGAACTGAGAAATACTTGCGAACTTTTCAGAAGCACTTCTAGTGCAAAATTGTTTCTAAGAAGTACTTTTGGAGAAGTTGGAGCTTGGCCAAACAGGCGCATATGGACGTCTCTTTTAAATTCTTACAGACGGATTGATTTAAAACAGACAAGTCTTTAGGACTGAATATCATGGATTGTAAAAGGCGCCTTCTGGTTTTGGTTCTGGTCCTTTTTAGATACTGTTACTAGTCTGTGTGTTAATGGACAATTCTCGATTTTGGCAGGCCTCATATTGATAGACATTTCACCTATGTTTATGTTCTTAAGAAAGTGTCGGATACTTGAGTCTGAGTGAGTAGTGTTCTATAGTGGCCTATGAGTCCTGAAAGATGGGTAGGTAATTTTCTGTGAGAAAGGTGCTTCTGTTGAGGCCGCTACTTTAACTACATCTAGGTAGCTGAGGCATGTACTATCAGAAACAGTACAGGCACTGATAAACTCTCATTTTTTTTTATAGTGAAGGCTTTCAATTTATTCCTGTTTACACTCCCCCTCTTTTTCCCTGGGCTGTAAATCTGTAATGCATGATCTAGACGTACATTACGACGCTGAAGGAGTCAGATAGGCACCTCTTGATCTGGGTCTTATGTTCAATGGGTTAGATCTATTCAATGATTATGTTTTGCTATTCATTTTTTCTTTAGGTTTTTCAACATTCATCAAATCGTGATGAGATCATTTTCTATGCTAATGTTACCAGGAATTGGTATCTGAAAGTCTCACATTTCTCAAAATACTTTTGTTTTGATTAATAGGCAATCACCGCTCTCAAAAAGGGGACTAATTTGCTGAAATATGGTCGTAGAGGGAAGCCAAAGTTCTGTCCATTCAGATTGTCCAATGTAAGTCAGTTCGTAAATATGAATTACTCTCCTGTGCTGCCGCTTTTTATTGTTTCTTGTCAACATTTAGTTGACGGTTGTATCTTTCAATATGCTCTGGTAATAACCAGCTGTTTATTAACTTTGCCAAATCTGTCCTGTGTGTGCAATGTATAAATGTTTATCTTATGGTTGGAACTGTTCTTTCATTTCATCTATTGTACTCGTATATCTGTTACCTGTATCTCTTGTAGAGGCATTCGAGTGATATTGATGTTTATGTAATCTATTTATTTGTATCTTATCAGCCAATTTTGGTAGTAGTTGCTTGTTACCTTTTTTTTTTTTTTTTTTTTTTAATTCTACACATTCAGACTGCATTATTTTACGTGTTTGACCAATGTTCTGTGTTTGCTTGATGAAGTATTAAAAGTGATATGGTATCTAAGTTCTCATATTCTGGTGCTGCCTTTTTCTCTGAATCATGCTTCAGCTTCCAATGGCTATTTAGCAGTCGTTATGTTATTTATGCTGTCTTGTTACTGGAGTTTGTTTTGGTTCAGGTTTTTCATTATCTTCATCTAAGGGATGGATAATTGATCGTAGTAGTGACTAGTGAGGATATTTAGTTATGCTTATGCCATCCATTCTAAGACTAATCACAAAAGAGGGTGGAACCATTCTATGACTGTAGCTCTGGGATTTAACAATTTGTAAGACATTGGTCTTTGGAATCGTTCCAGATCATGAGGTTGGGTAGGGTTTTAGTAGGATGTTATTAAATAAGTATCGCTCTATTATACAAGTGTGTTGTGTTCCCTTTGGAACTATCTTCTTCGTGACATCACATAATTAGAAGTCGATATACGTAATGGCTTTGCATACTTCTCCTTAGAAATTCAAAAAATGATTGGGATGCTTCTTGCATTGCAAATGGGAAATGTATTTGATTAGGCGTAGATGCTTCTCACTACTTATCTACTTTATATAATGCCTTAATCTTAAAACTTTGAAAATTTGGTGGGGGCATGCCTAGGATCTCCATTTGAGAATCTCCTAATGACTGGGAGATGGGTGAGTTGTTCACCCTATACTTTCTACAGTGCGTTATTTGCGGTAAATTCAGATATTAGAGAGTGCAAGGGTTATTTTTCAGGTTTTTTAAGTTGGGAAATTCTATGATAGTTCTCACTCGACCAACTCGTTCTATGAGTGTAGTTGTGAAATGTGTTTGGCAAGCTAAGCTCCGTGAAAGTGAGATTTCGGCTGGACTGTGGTTTGGGCAAAGTTAAGACTTCTGATAACCTTTGGAGGGGCAGACCTGGATACCTAATCTCGCTCTTGGTCGTGTGTTATGAGCTGGATATGAGATTTGGGAAGGGAAGTTGTTACGAAGGTGCTTAGTGTATTCTACCTTTTGGTGCATTTGGTTGGAGCAAAATTCGGTTCTTTCCAAGAAAGGGCATTTGGGCAAGGTTTTTTTTTTCTTCCCTAGAGGCCTAGATTCATTATGGGCAAAAGTTGGGGTGCTTATAAGGATTTTCCAATTATGATAATTTGGTGAAAGGTTCCTGCAGAAACTTTTTAGTAACTGTTAAATTGAATCTTTTCAAGTTGCTGTTTATAAGACATTTCTATGTGCTCATATGCTGTTTATTCCACATTTCAGGATGAATCTCTTCTCGTCTGGTACTCCGGGAATGAGGAAAAGCACCTGAGACTTAGCCATGTTTCTAGAATTATACCTGGGCAACGCACAGTAAGTTTTTTTTTTCCCTTTCTCTGCTTAATATTGTAGATGCAATATACGTTGAGTCGGCTATCATTTTCAAATAATTATACCAGATTGTGCTGTTTGTGCATATTCTATATTGATGTGTCATCATTTTGATACACTCTTTGTAATTTGTATGTTGCATTCCCAATTGTCAAAGCTCGCCTTTATAGAAATTTGAGTTGTTAATGACGGAAAACATCTTGTTGCAGCCTATATTTCAAAGATATCCTCGACCAGAAAAGGAATACCAATCATTTTCTCTTATATACAACAACCGGTCTCTTGATGTGGTAAGCCAATATTGCATCCTGTTTTTGTTGACTCTGTAATTGCAGCTTAAACATTAGTTTCCAGTGGTGCAGTGAGGTGTTATTGATTCATTCTGCTTCCATTTATCATATCTATTATGCACTTTAGTAAGTTTTTGGACACCTAATAATGTGTTCGAGGGATCACAAGATGAACAAATGACAAAACCACTTATTCTTAGGCACTTAGTTTACAGCGAGGGCATCCATAATGATTTAGAATGCTCAGTAAGCTTTGAGTGGCATAAGGTTCACCACATACTTCTTAGATGTTGAAAATTTAATTCTCATAGCTGCATGCTTAAAAACTTAGCATAAGCATGAAGGGCTTGTGAGGCTAAGAGGGGACACAAAGGTAAGTAACAGTATTGAACTGCCTGATTTGTATGCCTTTCTTGCATCAGAGGTCCGTGAGGCTGGGAAAGGATACAGGTGTTAGTTTTCTAGAAGTGCTTTCTTGTGTAACTGTTAATGCATTTGGGTTCTCTTTCTTTAAATTCTGAAATATTTACTTATACACTTTCTTTCCAAATATCCATCACTGGAAATCCACATCCTTTTAAGGACTTAGCCTAAGTGCCTGGCCTAACTAGGTTAGAGGCATTTTTGTAATTTTGTGTTAATTTGAAGGCAAATGACTCTTTAAGTTGCTATATAACCAGTGGTCAAGGGTACTTATCTCGATTATTGGTGGTAATCGTGGTATTGGAGATATCTGAGTTCAGGATACTTTATACATCCATCTAAGTGTTACTGTGTCCTGTTAGTATATTTTCTCTATATATATTCGATCACTTATATTACCACCCTCTAAATTTTTAGTTTTTCTATAATATCTTTTTTGCAATGCGTATGTGATTGTACTGTCTTGCTTGGGATCTGTCACATCTGTGAGTTGTATACTAGCACTGTATCACTAGCTTCCTTTACCCTTGAGTATGAAACCGTTTCATAAATCATCATTCCTGGTATAAGTTTGCTGAGGATAGTTTCCGATGTGCCCTTCTTTACCTACTTTTAAATATTAGATGAAAAGACCCTTGTCCATTTTCAGATTTGCAAGGATAAAGATGAAGCTGAGGTCTGGTTCACTGGACTAAAAGCATTGATATCTCGCTATCATCAAAGAGGAAGAGCAGAACCAAGGAGTGGAGTATCATCGGAAGCAAGTAGTCCAAAAGCTCAAACCCAGAGGAGTACCCCTATAAGCTCTCCATTTGGCAGTGGTGATAGTTTGCAGAAGGTGTCCCTTTCTTGTTCATATCTGCTCATCATTTAGTTGCGCTTTTACTACTTGGGCATCTATTGAGCCTATACTTTTTTGTTGATCAGGATGGAGCTGATTCCATTTTTACTCCTGTAGAAAGTCCTCAAAAGAATGGCTTTGAAAAGGCACTGTCAGATGTAATTTTGTATACGATGCCTCCCAAAAGTTTCACTCCACCAGAGTCAACTTCTAGCTCAGTCCAGTCCTTTACTGCTGGAGGTTTTGATGGCCTAAATGGCCGCAGCAGAGGTGGTGCTGACACATTTCGTGTCAGTCTGTCAAGTGCTGTTAGCTCATCTAGCCATGGGTCTGGCCATGATGATGGTGATGCTTTAGGGGATGTTTATATATGGGGGGAAGGCGCAGGAGATGCAATTCTGGGTGGTGGGGCCCATAGACTTGGAAGTTCTTTAGGTGTTAAGTTGGACTCGTATAAGCCCAAACCATTGGACTCTGCTGTCCTTCTTGACGTTCAGAATATAGCTTGTGGTGGAAGGCATGCTGCTTTGGTGACCAAACAAGGAGAGGTTTTTACATGGGGGGAAGAATCAGGAGGCAGACTCGGCCATGGCGTCGATTGGGATGTACCACATCCAAAGGTTTTGGACACCCTAAAGAATACGAATATTGAAAGCGTGGCTTGTGGAGAAAATCATAGCTGTGCTGTTACGCTTTCTGGTGATTTGTATATCTGGGGTGGCAAAAAGTTCAGTTTTGGCCTCTCTGGACAACGTGATGAAATGGGTCATTGGATTCCTAAGAGGCTAATTGGACCCCTGGAGGGAATACACGTTGCTTGGATTTCTTGTGGACCATGGCATACAGCTATCGTGTCTTCAGCTGGACAGTTGTTTACTTTTGGTGATGGGACATTTGGCGTTCTTGGCCATGGAGATCGGGAAAGTTTCTCAATCCCAAGGGAGGTTGAGTCTCTCAAGGGTTTGCGAACTGTGAGGGCTGCTTGTGGTGTGTGGCACACTGCTGCAGTTGTTGAAGTTATGGTGGGTTCTTCAAGTTCAAGTAATTGCTCCTCAGGAAAACTATTCACTTGGGGGGACGGTGATAAGGGCCGGCTTGGGCATGGGGATAAGGAAGCAAGATTGGTTCCTACATGCGTGGCTGCCCTCGTTGAGCCTAATTTTTGTCAAGTTGTCTGCGGCCATAGCCTGACTGTTGCGCTTACAACCACAGGTCAGGTTTACGCAATGGGCAGCCCTGTCTATGGTCAACTAGGGAACCCTCAAGTGGATGGAAAGCTGCCTGTGCGAGTAGATGGAAAACTTGGAAACAGTTTCGTGGAGGAGATCTCTTGTGGGGCGTATCATGTTGCTGCTTTAACCTCGAGAACTGAAGTTTATACATGGGGGAAAGGTGCGAATGGCAGATTAGGTCACGGGGATACAGATGACAAAAACAGTCCCACATTAGTTGAGGCTCTGAAAGATAAGCAAGTAAAAAGTGTAGCATGTGGTACTAATTTTACTGCCGCTATCTGTCTTCATAAGTGGGTATCTGGGGTTGATCAATCTTTGTGCACTGGTTGCCGTGTAGCTTTCAATTTTAAGAGAAAAAGACATAATTGTTACAATTGTGGCCTTGTGTTTTGTCATTCATGTAGCAGCAGAAAGTCTCTGAAGGCTGCAATGACTCCGAATCCCAACAAACCGTATAGAGTCTGTGACAATTGCTACAACAAACTGAGAAAATCCTCAGAAAACGATTCATCTTCTCAGTCGTCTTTGAGTAGAAGAGGAAGTATGAATCAGCGAGTCAACCAAAACGTTGAAGGTGATGAGAGTAAGTCTTCCACAACTGAGTCTCTTAAAGACACAGAAAGTTTGTCGTCCAAACGAAACAAGAAATTAGAATTTAACAGTAGTCGTGTGACTCCGTTTCCCAATGGATTTTCTCAATGGGGCACATTCAACACTTCTAAATCTGGGAATTCAGCGTTTGGGTCGTCCAAGAAATTCTTTTCTGCTTCTCTTCCTGGGTCACGCATAGTATCTCGAGCAACTTCACCTACATCAAGACGTTCCAGCCCACCTCGAGCTGCGACTCCTAGTACAACTATGATAACACTGGCTTCACCGAACAAAGTAGTGGATGATGCTAAGAAGATAAATGACAATCTCAGCCAAGAAGTTTTGAAACTCAAAGCTCAGGTATGCCCGGTGCTGACATCAATAAAATTGTGGCCAATTCTTCAGCCGTGGATGTTCATTTATTGCTCTCATTTTTCTTATGTTTGTTTTTCCTCCTTTTCCCTTTTCACTGAATGAAGGGTGTTCTCAGTTGTCGTTTAGAGTACAAAGACTTACGTAACCCTTTGAACAAAGCAGTGGCCAATACGCTAGCACACAATTTTATCTAAGCTTCTTGTAAGATGTTTAGTAGTTTTATGTTGATGAAACCGAAGAAATATGATGGATTCTTCAGAGTGAACAGGGAGCATACAAGAGATCTTCTCAAGTTTGAATACGTAAAGGCTGGGTTGGGGGTGGGTTTCTAATCATTTAGAACGAAAGAAATCACATCACATTCTGCTATATATTGATTTTGCTTTCTGAAGCTGCAGTAAAGCTGAGGCTAAGTGCTGCATTTTGACCAGCACTTGTCTGTCTTTGAAGATAAAAATATATGAGAGCTTGAGCGGATAGGTTTCTTTCCAGTTCTCTTGTAGCACATGGGGGGTGGGGTGCGGGGGGCACCACTATGATGAAATCCTTACTTGTAAAAAGAAAATAAAAACAAAGTTGGTGTTTGTGGAGGTGGTTTTGATTCCATTTAGAGATTATATAAGGCAAAAGCAGATCTTGGTTTCTAAGGAGGACTTTTGGGTACGTTGATTAGGCTGCATAGGCTTAATTTATAAGCCCTTCTGTAACGCTACAGATGTTTTTTCTTCTAGTACCGGTCGGAGTTATTATGCCTTGTTCTTGTAGAAAGCAAGTTTCTCTTTAAGAATGACCAATACATGTAAGATTGTAAGGGGTACATACGGGACTTGCTCAACAAAGATTAGTTTTTGTATCATCATATGTTTCAGTCAGTTAAGAATATTGTACCTACTTCTACTGAATTCCACTCATGGATGAGGAACAATCTGCTCCACCCTGCATCTGTCACAGCTTACACAAGCCATCCACGCTTCATAAGCCAGTGTACAAATTGCAGGCCATTTAAACTGTTTCTGAAGTTTTGTTCCTTTTTTGTATCTCAAACACCACTCCATCTATCAGTTGGAGGAATGCAGAAATTCTGCCATTCCCTCGCTAGTTCTAAGTATTTCAGTCTGAGAGTATTGACATACAAAAACCATAGGCTATCTTCCCCGTGATTATGCTCAACGAAATCGCTTAAGCTTAGTAAAGTAATGATACCATGTTTTATACTTCAGCATAACTTCTGTTCCTGGAAGCGAGTGTTTTTTGTTCTGTTCATCTTTCTCTATTGCCTTACGTAATTACAGTGTCTCCGTCTTGGACCTCCGGCATTGCGGTTTCCATTTTGGGAACATGCCATGTGTTTGTCTTCTGGATGGAACACATGTGTCGTGGCTTCTCAGTTACTCCTCAATCCTTGAAGCTAAAGTCTATGGATGTCTTCTCATTCCTATTCTGGAATTTAAACCACTTCATCGAAACTTCAGATCTGCATAAATGTAATGCTACTTATGCAATCGCTAGTCTTCTTGATTAAATGAGTGTTTGACATTATGTCATTTTAACTAATTTTCTTCTGTATTCTGCTTCTATTTTATTTGAAATTGATTTATCATGTTAGATGTAGTCGTATAGTAGGTTGAATAAGCTTATCTGGTGCATAATTCAGGTTGACGAACTTACTCGTAAAACACAATCTCAAGAAGTTGAGCTGGAGAAAACTTCAAAACAGCTGAAGGAAGCAATTGTAATAGCAGGGGAAGAAACTGCAAAGTGCAAAGCTGCGAAGGAAGTGATCAAGTCCCTTACTGCTCAGGTAATTACCATCCTCATCTCTACATTATTACTTTTATCTCTAATGAGTGAATTTGTCTACATGTTGCCCTTAGCATATCAATTGCATTCGCCTGAAAATGTTGATTTTTTGTTTAAGTCAGTATCTAGTAACCGTTGTCAATGGCAAGTATAACCTGATCAATTGGGGAGAGTAAAATCTTTGTATCTTGCCTTACGATAGTCGATTGTAAGTTTGACCTTGCCTGTTGCCATTGAAGTGCATCAGCTTTGACCCCCTCAAGGAATGCAATTTACCTGTTTTTTTTTTTTGGATTTTGCTTGCCAAACGAATAGAACTTGTCTGATTAGGGAGATGCTATTATCACTCCAAAATTTGGATTCTAGCACTCCTCTTGTGAGTATATCTTGAGAACTATGCTCTTACAGATCGGAGTGCTGGAATCCTTGTTTGGAGTGTAATTAGTTTCCCTTTATGTTATCTCTGTTATAGGTGCTCAAGATGTGAATAAGTTTCTTATTAGGCAGACATGAAATATATTTCTGCAATAGAAAGTAAAAAGATCTCTTTGTTTGTTCTCTTCATGGATTTCTAAAAAGAAATTTCTACGGTTTCCTTTTTCAAAAATCTGATCTCTACTTTTGTAATATTTCTCTCAACTCTTTTTTTCCCCTCTTGTGTATTTATTTTTCCTTTTTTCGATTTTAAACCTCTTGGCAAATGGGTTCCATTCTTTAACTTTTTAAAGTATTCATGTGACAATGTGGGAGGACGATTCTTGTTAGCCGACCCCGAATCATTTTGGGTTTAAGGCTTGGTTGTCGTTGTAATTATAGAAAGTACAAGGATATGAAGATACCGGTCTTCATGTAAAAACTCCTAATCAATTTATTCTGATAATAGTTGAAGGAGATGGCTGAAAGGTTGCCGCTTGGAGCAGTACGAAACAGTAGGGCACATATCCCAGGTTCCCCTGGGCCTAATCTTTCCAGTGATGTTTCCAGTGTGAAGGAACGGCTTAGCAGTCCTGTTTCCGTCCATGAAATAGGTTTAAGCTGGTCGAATCGCATTGACATTTCAAACGGATTGAATACTCCCATCAGCAATGCCGCGAATTATCCTGGAATAGGTCAATTGGAGACACCATCTAGGAACAAGAACAGAACAATTGACACTGAAGCCAACTGCGGATCTGAACGAGTGGAGCAAGATGAACCTGGTGTGTACATCACCCTCGTGACTTTACCTGGTGGAGTTAAAGATCTCAAACGTGTGCGCTTCAGGTATCTTATATGCTTAATTTATTTAATCTTGAGAAAGAATTATTTTTTATGCTGGTGGTTTGGTGTAATTTATCATATTGAGCTGATTCTAACAAACTCCATAGAAACCTAGTCTTACAGTAACCATTCTTCGGTTTCGTTGTGCTTGTCTGTGTGCATATGAGCGCCCTTGCATGAACATCACCAATTTCTGCACAGTAAGCTTTGAGTGAAGTAATCTATGCCATGCTCTACTGAACTATATTTGAAAAAGTGTGCCCAGTGCCATATTTATTCAATGGAAACTAGCATCATCAGCAAATATGCTAAGTTTGTTCCCTTCAGAGGAGTACCAATATTTTCTTGGGAAAGTTATTTATGCTGTGCTCTATCATACTATTTTCGAAAAATCCCATTGGAAATGCTTCAATTTGCCTGTTCTGTAATTTTGCATCTATTTAATTTGTTGCTGTGGCATTGAGGCTGAAGTTATCCACTTTTGTTGTAACACAGCCGGAAGCGGTTTAGTGAAAAAGAAGCAGAGCAATGGTGGGCTGCTAATCGTGTTCGTGTATATCAAAAGTACGACGTTCCCATGGTTGAGAAGGCTGGTATTGGCGTGTGAACGAACAGGTGGCATAGTGCATTAACATAGAGGAATGCTTAACCTTGACCCTCGCTGGACGTGGGAGACTATCCATTTTTAGCTGAGATTCAAGCTTCAGGAACACTTGGAGTTTGTGCTAACAGACGTAGATGTACGTAGGGCAGAATATATCAGCGGGAGCAATCGGTCGACCTCGAGTCTTTCCTCTGAAGATATGTTTATCCTCATTTTTGCTCACAGAACTGTAGAAGTGTGTTTTTCCTCTCTCTTCCTCATAGTTTTTATTAGGAGTTGTACATACATAAGAGGGTAGGCGACTAGCTTCCGATATGGGATGCTATATTCTTGTATATTCAGTGATGAATGCATTGATGTACATCTTCAAATGTTGATTAATCCATGTAATTTCTGCGCTCAATTAGCGCTTGTCGCCTTTTTTTTTTTTTTTTTTTCTTTTCTGGTGAGGTCAGGCTTGTCGCAATGTTGCTGCTCTGGTTTAAAATATGAAATTGAAATATCTGCAGAACTCAGTTAGCAAAAGACGTCGGACTTGTGATAGTTCCATGCTTGAGAGTTCACATACCATGTGACTTTTGTCTGACGGTAGCTTTACTGATACGATAAGCTTACCGAGTTGTGACTTCTGAGATCAACTTGTACTACTGTATTTAGTGGACGTGAGATCAACTTGTACTACTGTATTTAGTGGACGATAGAGCTACGGCTACAACTACAAGGGGTGGCGAGGCATTACCAATGAACGAATTTCTAACAAGTTAAAAGCAATTGAGCAACTGTCCTACACACCGGCGTGGTGATCAACAACATAGTCGAACTCTGAAGAGACGCATACATAATATATCAGCAACTATGTAGATTGTAGAAGCTCAGCAACCACGGGTTGAGATGACGAACCAGGTGGTGATATCATCCAGAAACGAGCTTCAGTATGACGCTGACGCTGTTAAGAAGTATTAGAGGTACGCGCATATACTGAATGGCATAGATAAGACCTATAATCTGCCCCTTTATTGTCTTTGTCTGGCCAACTGAAAATTCAGCAAAGCTCCAACCTTTTGGAGCTAGAAAACGATCTTCATTTAGGATTGCTAGGGCATTTGCAAGCAGCAGCAGGCCTTCGAATAATGTCCACAGACCCATTATTCCTGCATTATACACAATCTCGAAACACATCAGCATTCGCAACACTGACAACTCTACTGTGTAGAAGTTCTACAACTTAACAGGCAGACCAGAAAAGTTTTTGTTAACTACAGTAAGCGTCTTCTATACTACGCCTACGCACCAAATTATCCCAACACTACACTCTTGATTCAACTTCTTTAATCCCAAGCAATGAACAATGGCCTCTTCATCTCAACTCAAACACACTTAAAACAAAATTCAACACGATATTCTGTAAAGGTATAAAACCATGGAACACGCTAACTTAGTCTTTTGGTTGAGATGGTTCATTCATGATATACCTGAGTTTTCACTAATCCTAATCATATCATAACTTGCTTAGCGAGAAAAAAAATCATCAATTGTTTGTTAAAAACCCGACTTTGGACATCATTTTTCAGGTCACAGATTGACTCTCAAAATGTGAGCAAATACCCACAAAATGAACAATCTAACAAAAGTTCACATGGAGAATGAAAATGTCGGACATATAAGAAAACAAATCAAGTAAACAGATAGTATTGAAAATGAGACATGAGATCTCAAGTGAACAAAAAAAAAAGAGATAGGCATATAAGTACGTAAACAATCATTACAACAACAATATTGATGATCATTAGAAAAATTAGGATTATAGATGAAGAGAAAACTTGCCTGAAATTTGTATCTCTGATAATTGGGTTAATTAGGATTAGGATTTTAGTTGGTCTTAAAAATGTTATTTTAGTAGGTCAATTATAATGAGTTTGTTTGAGAGAATAATAAAATCACCTTAACTCAATCGAATTCTTTAAGTTTTGATTTGGATATCTAAACAGAAATCTAAGAACTAAAACGAAAAAAGAGAGAAGTGAAATAAAAGAGATGTGAATACCTCAAATCAAGTCCCAATGTTTGGGTAATAATATGTGGATTACTCGAGATCATTTACAATACCATAACAAGTGAAAACGAACTCTGCATGATTTTGCAAAAATGTCTCAAGATGACTCTTTTACCTTAGAAGATACTGTGATAAAAATGCGAGCATATAATTCTTGACTCATGCTCGTTTAAGATTTGTGCAGAATTGGCACACATGTTATGATCAAACTGCTTCTGTTACAAGCTGTAACTTACAGCTGATGAATAAAAATGTATCTATAAAAAAAGAAAAATATCTACAGAAATAATTTCAGTAAATGTACAGATTACAGATACATATCCAGAATTGAATAAATACTCCAGCCACCAGCAGCTTATTGCTAAGCATATTTATTCACCGCGATATTCATCATGCTCCAAACGAATCAAAATGCCAAAGGAAATCCCCAAAACCACCTGTAACGAACTCTGTACAGGTCTTGGGCGAGTATGTGTAATAATCTAACCAGCGACACTCTTTTATGCCCTCAGTTTCGATCAAAGGACTGCATATCACTCCGAATAATGGCAATTCTAAAGTCACTGGCACCTACTTCAGCTGAGGAAACACGAGTTGTCAGACGATGCTGTGCTTGAGGTTGAGCATCATACCTGGAGAACAAGATTGTACACCAGACAAGCTCAGACACCAGTCTCAGATCATACAACTCAGGAGTGCGTGATAAATACACTACATTATAAACTTACCTCTTCAGGTTTTCGCACCATGCTCAAGCGAGTTAGATAATAATTAACAGCAAAATCATGTAACGACTTGTGTGCTCGAGCTCCTTCATGAGTATTCTCAGGGTCTTCATTTAGCAATTTTTTAAACTCATCACCACTCTGCAATATTGAGGAGCAGATTAGACAAAACACTGCCGTTGATTGAGAACCACAAACAAGGCTGAACATTATGTATAACAAATATGGATTATGGAGGCAAACAAAGCAAAAAATGAACACAGGCACAGCCAAGCAACGTACACATTCTGTTAATTACAATGATAGCAGAACCTATTTCACAAAACAGATATCTCGGAGTTGTATCAAGGGTATCGGTGGCACAATAAATGAAAAGAAAATATCAATCAGCATTCTTTCAGTTCTTTCATATATAATCAGTTCATATTAGAACAGAGCATGAAGATCTGGAGAAGAGAAAAGTGTGTGACCTGCAAGAATTTCAGCATTTGCTCTTCAATAGTATTAGACATTGCTAAGGTCTCAACGTGAATAGGACGCACAGCACCCATTCGATGAGCACGACTAATAACCTGCTCCTCCAAGCTGAACCATATTCAATTAAGGATGCATAAGTTACACAACAAGATAAAACGAGAAACCTAGCAATAACTAACAGAACTATAATCAGAATTCGATTGTAAAGACTAAGACGAAAAAGCATCAACAATAGTACTACCTACCTTCTATCCCATATTGGCTCCATTAAGAAAACATGGGTTACAAAGCTCAAATCTAGACCAAGTGCACCAGTTCCATCCATCACAAGAACCATACAACTTGGATCATGCTGAAATGTGGTAAGTGACTTCTTCTGAAAAAATGAAATTAAACACATTAAATAATTTTCATTTACAGGCCATTAAAAAAACAATAAAGACGACAAATCAAGTCTCTATAATATTGCAAGCATACAGGTCGTTGTAACATGATAGTTGTACAATAAAATCATTTGTCTCTATAATATTGCAAGTAAACATCAGCGTGTGCCTGGTCGTAATTTGTCAGCGACAAGAAAAGGACGAGTAGTAACGACTCTAAATCCTTTTTTAAAATCTGCCTACTTGTTGTTCTTGTTGTCGTTGAAAGTGACGGTACTCTGGGACAGAAATTTAAGTGTAGGGGAATGGGGGCACTGATAGGTCCTGACGTAATCAAATTAAGTCTCAACAGGACAAGAAACTCGATACATCAATCAAAGGGATATGTAATAACAGATGGTAAGAAGCATGGACAATACCTTGTTGCTAGCATTAAGAGGACAATGCATTCTAGCAAACTTAATCCCAGCAAGAAAAAGCTGACAGTCAAAGAAGGTGAATTAGTCATCTTGGGTTCTACAAGAGCAAATCAAACAAAAAAGATGCATTTGGCGCAACAACGCTTACCTGTTGCTCTATGACGTGAATGTGCTCAAGAAACTGAGAAAACACCAAAACTTTCTCAGTTGAAACCTTAGTAGAATCATTGACGGGGTCAACATGTGGTTCTTGAAGAGAACCAACATCATAAGATATTTCGGAACTAATTCCCTCGTCCATTGAGCAAACTAAATGCTTACTATCAGACTGTATCTCTTTCAACCTCTGAACAAGGTAGGCAACTTTACTGCTAGAAGTAGATTGCCAATCTGGATCCCAGTTATCCTGCATCAGGAATCATAAAGGCATCAAAGATTACCCAATTGAAGATGCCTTAAAAGTTTAGACATGATTGAGAAATTCTTGAAACAACATAAGCAATTCTAAAACCTATACCTGTTTATATGACGGCTGTAACTCAATAAGATCTTTCGGTACAGGCCACTTCGGGTTTGGGTTTTCAGGCCGAGTTAATATCTCAGGACTTTGCATCTCATATCCGAAACCACATCCAGAAACTGGACATCTTTCATTGTCCAGATCTACACAATCAAGGCACAAAAGATGCCTACATGGTGTAATAATAGGTAGACGGCACCATTCTTTACATCTGCACCAAGAAGACAATAGGTAAAAAACAAATAATTAAATATCCCAAAAATCACTCAATATCAGTCAAAGGATGAGCACTTACATTTGGCAGTCACCACCATAGGAGAGGTAGTACTTTATAAGTTGATAATCCCGACAAGTAGGATCCAGGCCATTTTGAACCAACTCATCCATTGTTTCTTGAATATCTTGACCAGCTGCTACTACTTTAATGTGCCCAGCCACGCAGCAAGAAAGCCGTACATTTTTAATAGTTTCAGTCCTGAATTTCAACTGTTTGAGATTCAGTAAACTTTCAACATGAGAAGGATCTTTCCAATCAGCCAACAAAATATTACGCCGAACTGTCTCAACGAGTTCATTATAAGTCTTTGCATGCTGCTTTGTAAATTGAACACAAGTTGTCTTCTTGATACAAGGAGGAATGCTTTGTAAGTCGGCTTTTCGTGCACTAATCATACACCTCTTTAACAATGACAACAAACGCAGTTTACCCTCCTCCATCTCTCCCTCGAAAGGCTTCAGAATACCTGCTTCCCAGTTCTTATGATTGTCACCATATACTTCATCATGGATAAATTTTAGCATGGGCTGTAGATGAGAAACCTGACAACTAGGAGTATTGGGAGTGGGTGTTCCTGTTAATATCCAACGATTTGAAGCACACAATGACACTGCCATCTGCATTTTATTTGTCAAATTCAAGTTTGACCCAAGAGTATGTCCCTCATCAAGAATGACCCTCATCCAGTGAACTTTCATGAAGGCGCTTAAATTAGGAGGATTCCACTCTGCACTGAGCTTACCAAATGTTGTAATAACAACATCATAGTCCCAAGCAAGGCTGTGGACTGAAGGGCTCTTACCATCTGTCCAGAAGTAAACTTGCAGTTGCTCTGATCTTACATGCTTCCCAATTTGTGTTCTCCAGTGATCAACTAAATTATGTGGAACAACAATGAGGGTTGCTCTAGATAAACACATATTGTACGAGTCTAATGGCTCGCAAAGGGCAATTCTAAGAGCAGGCAGATCAAACACCAGATTGTCTAGGGATTTGGGGTAAAACCAACGCACAGTACCCTGCTCTATCTTCTTAACCAGGCCAAAACCTTCAAATATTTCATGATAGCTTTTAGCTTCTTTTGTTGACACCTCGCCAGGACGTACCAATCCAACTCTCTCCATTTCCGAGAGTTTGAAGGGTGCAAGTCTAGCGAGCCAACGCAGAGCTTTCTTTGCATGGCATTTAAGGAGTGCATAATGCTCCTTCAAGACTTTAACGAAGAATGCCACGTTTTGAGGTAGTCCTCCTGAAGAATCTTTGCTGCAAAATCCATCCAAGAAAGTAAGAGGTTGGTAAGAAGTCTCGGCGGGAACAGCACAACTATTATATTCGGGATTAGGGTTCAGACTACAAAACCACTGAGCTTCGGGATCAGGGACACTTTCAGCAGGAATTATCCGCCATTTCCTACAGTCATCACATTGAACCCAAACTTCAACAGACGGAACCTCAACATACTGAACTCCAACGTCCTTCTTTCGCCTCTTACTGACACTATATTGTCCACGTGAAGTTCCAATTTGTTTATCCAACGGACCACTAGTCACATTCTTTGAAGCATGTTTTCGTTTACCTGGATACCTCCTAGTCTTGTTATCAATAGGATAGCCAGATGTACCTTCAATTCTGTCAAGAAGATCCTTTTTAACACAATCCAAGCTCCTTGGGGTACGGACCCCAGATGTCGCAGGAGCAGATTTCAAAAGTTCAGATGAAGATGCAGTCAATATTTCTGGACAAGAATACCCCGATGAAGCACCCAGTCCACAAGGGCCTGATAAGCTGAGCCTCTTTGGTGTAAGATGATCCTCTGGAATCAGCTCATCAGGAGAAAACAGCCCCATTCGACAATTCTGACTCTCGCTTTTCTGTCCAGGGGAAAGTATACCCAAAACAGAAAACCTACTGCCACTACATTTATAGAAACCACATTTCTGATTACCATCATCTTTGCTCCAAATCATTTCAGCTCCTTTGGGAGGGGCTGCCAGTGTTCCTCTGGTCTTCAAAATAAGGGAGAGAGCTGTGATAGTTTTACCAAGCCCAGGTTCATCACAAAAAAATCCACCATGAAAATCTGAAACTGTTGGGGACGATCCAGTGACTAATTCACCCGAGACAATATTTATGTAGAAAGAAGACTCGTCTTTAGTTGAGAAACTCAAGTATAGGGGATGATCCAAGCTAGTAACATTTTGCTCACGCTGCAGCATCCATTCAACAGCTGCCTGCTGATGAGGAAATAGTTTGAGCTTTATAGATGGCACAATAGATGCAGTCAAGAATCTCAGATGATGACATGTTCCAGAAACATGCTGCAGATCCGTTGGGCATAAATCAGCCAAAATCTTAAACAAAACGTCATCAGTCAAATCCCAAATTCCTGATCCAGTGGCCATAGTATCAGGTGTTATTGCTGAAGAAGCAGACTTCACTTCAAACATCACGGTAGGTAAACTCTTGAAGATTTCATGAAGTTCAAAGCCCTTTCTTTTACACGAATCAGAAACGATCGAATGCTGACTACATCCAAGAACATGACAGTCAGGTAAATTCCACAAACTCTTATCTCCAACTACGTCTTTATAATACCCATCCTTGAGAATCAAGTCCCTCTCCTCCCAGTCACACCTGCAGAAAATACACCAGTACGCGTCAGTGAAGCCAAACAAGAACAACATAACATACACACACTTTCCGAAAGATATGCCATTTAACCCTGCAAGAAGAAACAACAGAAGCCCTAAAATAAATTCTTCAAGCTTAAACCTGCCTAACAACCACTATATTAGCTACAACTACAAAGGCAGAGAAGGAAATTCAATTACTCAATTAAGATTATCAGCAGAATCATCAGAGCGATCAATGGAGTATCGAGTATCAATTATATTAAAATCACACAGTGCGAAATTTATCTGATACAAACATAACAAGTAGCAATGCACTATCAACCCATGTTCCTCAGACTCGGGTAGGTGCTTTTTTCACAGGTCATACCAATGGTTTGGACCTCAAAATGAATTCTCAGATTGATAGCTATCCAAGTCACCGACTCCAAGCAACAGAGGCGTGCTAGGAACCTTCCCACTCCAAATTTCGAGTTTCTAAAATTCCGCATCTCTATGACCTAAATTTTCATCCTAGCAGCAAAAAACGGAATAGAGTCGGTTTCACTCTGTCCGGAAATGATGACAATGATTGTCATCATATGAGACCGTCTCACGATAACTAAAATTCCCCTACAACTACTCATCTCTATGACCTAAATCACTATCGCTTAGATTAGAAATGAGACCGATTTCAAACCTTATCATCATCATCATCATCATTATATCAATGATCGTCATATAAGACCGTCTCACTATAACTATAATAAAAAAAACGTTAACTATAATCAACGAGGATAATAATCAGCCAAATTGCACACCTCAAATGGCGGAAGAGAGCGGCGGCGGTGGTGCCGGAGCGAGGAAACTGCCACCCATGCCACCACACCGCCTCCGGTAGATAAACGTCAATCAACACCGCAACACGAACATCGCCGTCTCCCGGAGAAGCCGAAACACCGACGACGGTGGCGACAATTCGAACACACTTCTGGTTCACAAGCGTCTTAATTTGATGAATCACACTCGGCACCACCGCCGCAGCTCCTCCATTACCACTCCCGCCGCCACCACCAGCGGCGGCGGAGGCGGCGCCGACATTCTTCTTCGAATTCTTCTTAGAAGAGCTCTTCTTCGGCGGTGGCGCAGTCTTAAGCGTCTTGGGAGGGATAGGAGAGAGAATGTGGTTGCCGGTGGAGGAGCGGAAGCCGACGATATGAAAGCCTTTTGAGAAAATATTAACAAGTGTGCCGAATTTCGGCAAATCGCCGCCGTCGTTGTGGTGGTTGTCGAGGCGGAGGACGGTGGTGAGATATGCGCATAGTTTATGATCAGGTGGAGGAATGTTGGTGGCGTTGTTGGTCTTCTTCTTCTCCATATACGCCAAAAGTTACTTGAGAATTACGATTGCGATTTTATTTAAAAAGGTAAAATTGGGGATGAAAAAAATTGAATTTTGGGGAGAATTAGGGTTATATAGTCAACTCTAAAATTCATAGAATATTTATAAATAATATTAATTGGTAAGAGATTTCTTTCAAATACAAAACAAATTCTTGCCTTAATATAATATAAAAATATAAAATAACTAATTATATTGATATATTAAGTATAAATAATAAATTACGATAAGTTGGTTGAGACTTGAGAGCCACGAAATAATCCAGGCCCAATATACAGAATAGAACACACAAAATCTAGACATAGAGAGTATGAACGATTTACTGAAATAAACGCTAAAAATAATGGGTCGGGAAAAAACTTGTTCAACAAAATGCGAGGCACGTCAGTCATGTATAAAACCACAAAGGACCACAAATGGTTCTATGACTTGTGAAGAGTAACCATTTTTTTTTTTTGGGAACAATATAACCGGCTCATTTTGTTTAATTTTTTGTCAAGCACTATTTCATTAGATCGTTTGAAAACTACTAATATAAAACATAAGTTCTTCACAAATTCTAGTACAGACCACGGAGTATGAGATACGAGACGGTCCGCACCCTCACCCCCACTTTCCCCTTGCAATATGGTTCATACATCACCCAGACATCCGCCCACACATTGACCAGGGTTGACTGGCGACCAGATTGCTATTTATAGTTGCTACTTGCTTTTTCTATCCTTCTTTGTAGGCCAACAAGGGCGGGAGAGGGGAGATCGTATCAGTTTGAGTTCCACGAAAGCAAAAGTAGCTTAGGGAAAATTGAAAACAAAATAAATACATTCCCCTACAACAATGCCACGTACATCCACGAGAAACACAACCCTTACCCCATCTTACGTGACAATTACACAAACTCGTAAAAGATCCTAGTGAAATCGAGACTTGCCCTCGACAAGTCCCACATCCCGTTTATTGGAATATTGGATGAACTCCTTCGCACAAACCGCACTAACAACACCCCCAGTGCGTTGCATTCCAACTAAAATGACAAGCATTCCCTAGTTCATGAATTTACAGCATCACTACGTGAAGGGGGCGTGTTGAAGGTATAAAACCATTGTGGATATCCTAACCATCAATCTAAACTTCTGGTTCAGTTGGTTTCTAACCGTAACAGTGCTACTTCAAAACTCTCTTGGCAGTAGAAAGTAGTAGGCGAGCACATAACCGTGCTGATGGTAGAAACCATGAAATTGATGGGAAAGTAGTAGGCGAGCACATAACCGTGCTGATGGTAGAAACCATGAAATTGATGGGATCGCTACTTGATGGACATCTAAAGACAGCGGGCTCCTGATGACAGGTTTCCCCAAGTCAATGCCCCGAGAAGTATGGTATGCACGCACAGAGGAGCCCATGAAGGGAAATACTGAGCATGGTCCTTAACTCTTGATTGTTTATTATTCCTATCTGTCCCCAGATGTGTTGTCCAATCATGCTCTCTTCTGCTCGCTTGGGCATTAATCTATCCCAAGCAACTAGAAGTAAAGCCGCAAAGTGTATGACTTCTCCCTCCTCGGCATAGTGTTAAATAATCCGCTCCGGGCCTCCGATCCGTGTGTGATACATTTTTATTGTTCTAACTCATTCAACTCATGTTTATCATTGTTAACTAACCTTAAATAACTTAGTATACTAGTGATAAATCTATTTTCAAATTAAAACTGAAACAAAATATAACAATATCAATCGAACGAATCTGAATTCGTCTTTAGATAGAGAGAGAGAAAGGGGGCAAGAGTATATCGTCTCTCCTCCCAAGTGGCCCCTATTAAAAGTTTTCATATTATTTACTTAGAAATTAAAATGTAACACGTGAGTTGTGAACTTGTGAATAAATAGGATAGAACTTGAGACACCGTTTGGAATTGATGATCTAAATCACATTAGATCGACCCACCCAGCATGTTGGATCAATTTTATCCAACAATGACATTATTGTCTTAGCCTCATTTGGGGCAGAGAGGCCTCATGAGTCAATATTTGTCAATGTCACCACGATTTTAGCCCATCCAAACAATCAAACTTGTGAATTACAATAACAAGGACGTATAACAACGAGGAGTAGTATACTCGATCAATTTTATTACGCAAATGAACTATTATGTAACCACCCAGACATTCTATAAATTCACCTCTTCACCACTCTATATTTCTTTATTACGCTCAACTCAACTACATATCTTTTCTTTTTATCCCAATTTGTGCACATATGAATTCAATTTTAACTATATACCTTCAAGAACATTAATCTTCAGGCTAATTCAACGGTAATGTATGGGGTCCGTTAATGACACTACTAGCCCTAAGGTAGTCTTACGATTCCGATTCTTCAAAGTATACGAAGATGGTCGTCTTGAGCCAAAGGCCTCCATCTCGAAGGTACCGCCAGTGGAAGATCTTAAGACCGGAGTCCAGTCCCGAGACGTCCTCATCTCGACGACACCGTCTATATCGGCTCGAATCTTCATGCCTAAGCCGCACCTTAGGAACAAGAGGCATCCCTTGTTGTACTACGTGCATGGGGGTGGATTTTGCATGGACTCTGCCTTTTCCCCGATGTATTGCACTTATCTCAACTCTATTGTGGGCCAAGCCCAAGTGATAGCCGTCTCAGTTGATTACCATATCTACCAAGAAAGCCCAATACCTGCCTGCTATCAGGACTCATGGGCTGGACTTAAGTGGGCTTCGACCCATTTTGATGGTAATGGGCCGGACCCTTGGCTAAATAATTTTGCGGATTGTGAAGATTTGAAGAGAAGTAAATGGACTGGAATTGTTGATTTAGTGGAGAATAAAGGAACGACCCATGGGTTCTATTTGGATCGGATCAACGATGTAGAGGCTGTTTCGATACGAAATCGGATTTGCATGTTCCTTAATCAGGCCCATTCCTCAATTTAAAAGCCCACTACTATAGTGTTCTTGTTTATGATAAACAAAATTGAAAATAATGTGATTAGTTGTTTGGATGTATATTCGGTCCAACACTTCTATGTATGGTTCTTGCCCCTAGGATAAGGATAATTGTCGTGTTTTACTGTCGTGGGTGTACGGTTATACGAGTATTTGAATTCAGGATAATTATGGGTAGGTTGATTCTCATCGCAATCTATTGTTATGAAAGGTAAGACACCGTGGTTGTAATCATGGTGCATACTATAGTACATTGCATTCTATAAATACGTCCTATGTAATCAGTAGAAATGCTTAGCCTATTATAAACTTTTTCTGAACAAAATATAATTGCCTAAGGCCCTGTGCAATTGGACTGTATTTTTCTGATTTGACTTGATTTGAATTGATTTGATTTGATCTGATTTGAATAAACTTGATTTGATTTGATTTGAGCTGAATTAATTGATAAATTAACTGCAATTAGACGAATAAATAACTAGAAATAGACTAGATTTATTGATTTATAATTGAATAAAACTGACCTGATTTGATTTGATTTGATTTGTATAAAACTGATCTGATTTGATTTGATTTGAATAAATCTGATCTACTTTGAAAACACTGTTGAATAAGTTGAATCGCACAGGTCCTATATCAACATTGCTCATATCCCGAGTACCATAAAATTTGAAAGTGGACCAAAACTAATAATTTGAAAAAAAAAAAAACAATCTTAAGAAATCAGATATAGGAGATCATGTTGGGGATTGTTTGTTTTAATCATTTCTGAAGATTTTCGTAGTCGGGATTATGAATGCACGTGCAAATGCTATACGGTAGTCATTGATTACCCTTAAGTTTAGGCTCCCCATCACACACATCGTCCTTAAACCTTATCATAAGGACACTATGTATGGCCTAATCTTTGAACGAAAGGGTCAATGTAAAATATAGCCAACATTACATTTTGCAATATTTTATAGGTCATACGTACTCGTGAAGTGAGACCCATAAAGCATGTAATCGGGTGTGGGGTCGATTTGCGATCTCGTAAACATGTGAGATTTCGGATTTTATTCTTTTACGAGTTAACATGATAATTACGTAGTAACTTGAGTCAAATAAAGTTTATTTAAATGAGACCAAGACGGACTGAAACCAAGTAGATTGCATACCCAATATAATGAGGCGATAATCTTCACGAGTATATATCATTTGGGTCTAGTCATTATCGGGTTATAGTTCCACATCGGGTGGATTCCGGATTTAGTTCGATTAGGCGTTATAAAGTCGTATTGTGTGTCAGTTTGGGTCCCGATTTTTTTTGGTTTGTCAACTTCTCTCAAGTCTAGTCAACTTTCTTCCAGCTCACTTTCATGACAATATGGATCGGATGGCAACATCATCAAAAGTCTCGAACTTATGATTCGGAAAGTGTACTACAAGTACATCCTTATATGATTTGATTTAGCTCGAATCGGGATCAAATAATCAAGTACTGAAATAATAACAAAAAAAAAGAAACAAAACTTACCCAAAGAAACAAAGAAAACATATAACAACCCGAAATTCCATGAACTCTTCACTAAAATAAATCATGGAAGATCCTGAGTATCATATGTTCATATCTGGTCGATATCGTTTTCCCAAGTTGTTTGATACTCAGAGATCATATATTATACAGATATTATACGATTCAAATTTCAAACTATAGTATATATCTTCCTTTCTACTAGTATAGTCGGTCCATGCAAATGCCATCTCATAATAAATACTCGCAAAGAACCTAATCTCTTTCAAAAAAGTTATAACAACATCAATTGTTCAAATAGTTCAATTTCTTTCATCTTTAATTTCATACATTCTTTAATTTTGTGATGGGTGTACATGCACAATTTCATGTTTTGGCTGTTGATGATAGTTTGATTGATAGAAAGCTTATTGAGAGACTTCTCAAGTCATCTTCTTTTCAAGGTACAATATATTTTGCAACATTATTATGTTGACGTTATATTGTGTAAGACGGCCTAATAAGATTTTAAAAACCGTCTTATTCAAATTTTGTGCTCAATTTATGCTTATTCAATACATGCATGATCGATTTTTATTGCAGTAACCGCGGTTGATTCAGGGAATAAGGCTTTGGAGTTGCTAGGCTTGCATGAGATCGACAACGAAGAGAATAATAATAATGACATTCATGATCATCATGTACGTACTGTTCCTTCCTTTCATTTCCCTTTTTCCATACACTTTGAATTTTTGTACTCGTACTTGGTAAGATACCGGCCCAAGCTACACGTAGTAGGGTAACATACATGTATCATCCAAAGGGAAATCCCGGCTAATGAGGCCGAAATAATTAATCGAGCATAAATTCAGTAGGAGACCCGTGTTGACTTCCTCTAGTTTCAAATTTGTTAATGTGAATTCCTAAACAATTTCCACAATTTATATTTCAACAGGATATTCAGGTTAATTTGATCATTACAGATTACTGTATGCCTGGAATTACAGGTCATGATCTACTAAGAAAGATCAAGGTAATGATTTTACTAGTTTAGTACTAATTAATTAACCAATTATCAATGATTATATGTAGCACTTATTTATAAATTGTCTATGATTATTTGTAGGAGTCTAAATATTGTAAGGACATTCCAGTGGTAATCATGTCTTCCGAGAACATTCCTGCACGAATTAGCAGGTAATTATATAATTTGCACAATCTCTTGCCTTATTATTTAGACCTAGATCTTATCATCTATGAATTGACCTTGTTCCGGGTCAGATTCATCGTAACTAATAAGCTTCATTTTATTGCGTGGATAATAGCCAAAATTGGCACTGATTTGTTCAAAACTTGTCCCCGCATTTTCATGCTACTAATAACCACAAGATTCTGATCGGATATGTATTACAATGTACTACTATAGGTGTATGGATGATGGAGCAGAAGAGTTTTTGATAAAACCGGTACAATTATCGGACGTAGACAAGCTTAAACCACACTTGTTGAGGAGCAAATCCAAAGAAGCCGACTACTTTGAACTGGAAAACATTCTTCATCACAAAAGAAAGACCGAGGATGAATGTCTTTCTCCAAACAAGTCGAGGATGAAATTGACTGAAACTGTCTGAAACTGTCTGAAATAAACTCAAGTGTCTAAGTACTTCTCAAAGAAGTTGTACCTTTTATTTATTATAATTAGCCATGTAATTAGAAAAGGGAATGAAAAACCCATGGTGTAAAAGTAGTACGTATATGTGTACGTAAAATTTCGATCAAAGAGATCTCTTCAATTCGAGAGCATCGGATAAAATTTCGACAATTATACTTTCTCCATTGTTTTTTTTTTTATTGTTCACGTTTGGTTTGAATATGTAAGGGAAATTCAAATGAAACCATTGTTAGAGTGCATCTCGAGATCATGCCAACAATAACGAACGAGTCACTTCTGCTATTGTCTTCCTTTTTCTCGATGTAATTGTTAACCAGGAAACTAATAGTTCTCTCGAATATATCGTCGACTTTTTGATTTAGATTCTTCTGTCGTAATCTTTAATTGTTTTACGTAAGGAGTATATAGAAATGGTGGGGTTTTGATTTCGAGTGAAGTGACGTTGGGTTTTTGTTGTGAATTTCATTGGGATTATAGCATGTTATTATTAATTTATTTATGTGATTGAAAGTTTTTATCTTTGCTATAATAATTTGCGTGGAGTTTATTACTTTTTATTTATGCATGAACTCATGATTTTTATTGCAGTAGGGTGTGGTTGAAGAGAGGAGAGTATGAGAGGGTGGAAAAACTTATCATTCTCGACAGAGTTAAGTATAAATACAATTGTATAAGGTGAAATAATAAGAAAAGACGTGGTTTCAATGTTTGATGATAATCTCCGTGATGAGATCTTGGACGAATGGTTTGAAGAAGTCAAATACTTTGACGGGGAAGATTATTGACGACGCTACAATTCACTATTTCACAAACCACTTTATTTACTACATGTCTATTCGTTATGATTATGATTATGATTATGATTATTTTGCCTTGTGTCCGTGTTTGTCTATAAAAGTATCTAATTGCAATTAACATTAATGTGCATTACTAATCATACCTTAGTATGATTTATCCTTAGTATTATTTTCACAACCATGACATAGAGACAGAACCAACATTCAGTGTAAAAGATCAAACAAACTGTCTTGTTTGCATGTTGGTCCCTGCAGCATTCTGGCAGAAAGGTGCAATTCAGTCCCTGGCATTCTGGCAGAAAGTTGCACATCAGTCCCTGGCATTCTGGCAGAAAGTTGCACATCAGTCCCTGGCAGCATCAAGACCCAAAAACTCGGAAATCACGCCTAGGAGAAACTCTTTGTCTGTGAAGGCCAAGTGTTCTCAGCATTGGCAGCTTATAAATTAAGGCTGATTTTTGATGTCACATCTAAACTCGTGCATTTACGATCCTACAAGCAGTAAAGCTGACCTTATGCCAGTGTGCAGGCCAGCGGTCTAGTGCTCGTCTAATCAAGACGCGGCCCCAAGAGAGAATGTCGTGAATCTCCAAAAGAAATTGTAAACATATCAATCAAGATGAAATTCTGATATGATTGTAAAGGAGTGAGTCTGATAAGCCGGAAAAAAAAAGGAAACATTACTGTGCAGTGGGCACACAATTTCTTACAGACATCATATGGTAAAATTCATAGACATTACCAGTATAAGCCCAGTAGAAGGTTGCCTTGTGCGTCTGCCATGGATACATTACCCCTCTGGTGAAATTAGGATACTGCACAGTTTATATGAATCCACAAATTTTCAATCAGTTTCATACAAAGTTCGAATCAGTAGTTAGAAATATTACTAATAAAGAGAATATTAGGGATCATATTAGGAATAATATTATTATGGTTAAGACTACCATGATGTCTTCGGTGTATGTCATCATCGGCCCATCTCGAACCACTATGCTTGCTTCATGTTTGTTTATGCTGACAGTAACTTAAAAAAAATGAGAGAATCAATTCAATGATGAGAAGGCAGTAAAACTGTACGTAAAAGAACACTAAAAACGTATGCATTAAGCAAGGTAAGATGTTGTACAGAATTTTGGATTAAGCATCAGGTAGAAAAGGGACCTGGTCGACATGTTCCATTCCAAACCATTTGGCTAGTCAGCAGATGCATGTCACCACTTCGAAAAACAGTCCAACAGAATTCGGTCAAAGGGGCAACCTTTTCGATTTTACACCCCCCCCCCCGGAGTTTGATCATTGTTTTCATAGAGTTCAGCAGTAAAATGTTGAGTAGGTCTTCTCCTGATGACAGTAAGTCAGTAAAACCAGATTAAGTTCAGCATCAGACAATGACACAACAGTATATGATCTTACAGTTCGATGCTAAGAAAACTGTTTTCTGAAATTCCAACATATTGAAAAGTAACACTAAAGTTATGCTCAGCAGCTCAGGATCAGGATCAGGAAATGGTATAAAATTATACAGTATGATCTTATAGTCCGAGCATCAGAATTTCAACATATCGAACAATCACAAAGCAAGATTTCTGTAACTGGCATATCAAACTGACAGAAACAGAAACAAACTTAATTAAAATGACAGCACAAGGAATTATACTTCAAATTCCGATTTGGAGCATCAGAATTTTAACACAATGACAGTAAATTCTAAGTTAAGTTCAGTTCAGTTCAGCATCAGGAAACGGTACAACAGTATATGATCTTACAGTTCGATGCTAAGAAAACCGTTTTCCGACACAAAAACACAAAAACTTACAGCAAGATTTTATAGTTCAAACAATCACAAACCGTTTTCTGACAAAAGCAGATCAAATTGACAACATTAAAATAATACTTCAGAGAAAACTGGTAATTACTCAACCAAAATCAGAACAAAATCCATTAAAACACAAATATTAAACAAGATAAAGAGTATTACCAAAGATGAAAGTGATGTGATTAGAGCCTTCAGCTTGAAAAATTGTCACAGAATCTTCATCATGACCAATCAAATTCGTTGATATTTGACTCAAGTTAACATTCCCCATAATCGGTGTCCTGCATTGGAAGTTGTCTGATTCTAAAGATCTGAGATAAAGAAGACCAGTAACATTCATGGCGCTGCGAGCTGTGATCGTGAAGTGACCTACTTCATCTGTTGAATAGACATCGATCCTTCCTCTGGCTGTTGGGTTGAAATCCGGGTCGCAGAGAGCTTCAATTGCCTGATTCAGTTTCCTGGCACGTCTCGGTCCAAATCGAAAGGCGTACTTTTGATTGTTTGAAGGATTATCCATGGCTGTTGGGTTTTTCTTGGAAAATTCACGCTGAAGTTTTTCTTGAGGATTTTCAGAAGTTGAAGTTTTAGAGAGGGAATAGCAGACAATAGAAAAAGGTAGTTATAAAGAAGTTTTAGTTAGTTGGGGTGACGTGGAAAAGTTAGTTATTTCTGACTAATTGAGGAAGTTATAGTTGGTTAGTTATTTGGGGGTGACGTGGACAAGTTAGTTAATTCTGACTGCATTGGTAGGAATGTGTGTGTTTCAGATGGTGGAAGTAAACTCGGTACCTCACCGGGGAGTCTCATGTTGGTATAAGTGGAGTGTAAAATTTTTAGAGAAGAAATTTTGAGGGCAACGGGTTATGTCCCTTATAAACTTGACATCATTGATGGTCTGAAATTTTTTGACGTAGTGGCGACAAATTTTGTCTTATTGAATAAACTTTTTTGGTATTTTTGGTCTTTGGTTAGGAAAAATGTTCTTATAGGACAGATGTACACGAAAGTTTCACTAATATCAAATACTGACAATGTTATGTTATTTACATCAAAACTAATGTACTTAGAGGCATACAAACACTCGAAAAATAGAGCAGACTTCACAAAGTCAGGCTGGAAAGCCTAATGAGCTAGGTTCTCCATGCTATGTTTTTTTTTTTTTTTTTTTTTTTTTTTTTTTTTTTTTTTGTGTCAGAAGATGCTACTCAAAAATATTTCAAAACTATGAAAAGATCCATGTTGTTATGCCAGTGTGCTAGACAACAATCAATCGTCTATTATTTCGTCTAGTCAAGACACGAGTTTCCTAGAAAGAAATTTCATGACTTCCTATAAAGAAGTTATAAACTATCAGCGGATAGCAGTAGGACTGCTAACAGTATGCTGACATATAGGTCAACGGGTGGGGTCAGAGTTTAAAAAAAAATGTGTTAAAAAGTAGTCAGGGTTAATATGAATTACAGTTCACAAAAACGGGACCCGAAAATAGCGGTGCACGGGTCATAAATTGTAATTTGTACCTAAACATAAAATACTGAAATAAATTCGCTATACTTATTAAATTGTTTTCATTGAATCAAACATAACTTCTCTAAGATGATGCCAAATTAAACACGTTTTTTTTTGTCTTAATTTTAGAAAAACTGGGACAACGGGCCATCTCAACTCTCAAGTTTAACCCAAAAGAATACTGGTCAAAACGGGTTCAAGCTATTTATGACCAGAACTTGATCAGGAAAAAAATGGGTATTAACCTTGAACAACAGGTCACATGTGGTCGGCTAAGTTTTTTATAGTTCTAATATTCTTTGGTTAATTATGAGTAATAAAATCGAGTTATAAACTTATAACCAAGTTCATATAAAAACCCGTGCAATTTTGCACGGGCCAATAAACTAGTTAATTATATATATGAAATGATTTCGTCGGGTGGCTATATATTGAATTTTACAGCACATGGATTAATTAATATTCACAATCCTATGTCTTGAGTCACATTTCTCAAATATAGAAGAGTTTAGAAATCACTACCCGATTTCGTCACTCTGAACGTAATAATGAATCATCGCAATAACAAAGTCATATGTTTTTCAATTATATATTCACCGCATAGAGAAATGTTATAATCAAGTTCATTTTAATTTAGTATGTAGTTTATATGCTAATATCATCAATTATTCCAATTTAGTACATTATAAAACACGTAGGATATGTTACACACTCCCTTTGTATATTTCGGACAATGTTAGAGGTCTAAAGTGTAGACACGCAAAAGTGTCTACAATCCGTAATAATTTTACTACACTATTAAAATTTTACTACTCACACAATTAGTTTTACTAACTGAATTTTTTACTACAATTAATTTTACTATTCCGATCTCAATTTTATTACTACTAGCTCAATTTTACATTTTAGACAAATTAATTGTGTCTAAACTATAGAGCTCTATCAATTTGCATTTCGAAATGAATGTTTTAATTGGATACAAATAAAACGTTGAACTAAAAAAAAGGATGCTTTAATTGGTTGCATATGCGATGTAACTGATCGAAAAATTAAAGACGTGATCGATATTGGTCATGTTGATTTTTCTCCTAATAAACAAAAGTTATTGTACGTAATCGTAATAACACACTAGCAAATTTTCAAGTGTTGATTTTCTATGACAAATGGATCTTCCATTTAGTCTACGAGTAGTTTCTAACATGATAAATTGGAATTATTTGGGAAAACGGGGAACAAAATCATATCTTATTATTATTATTAAGTCTCATTTGAGACCCCCGAAAAAAACAACTCTAGTTTTTCTCAAAGATGGATTTCACACCGTTGATGCGACATCAAATTATGAAAATATTGAGAGAGCAGCGACGGAGACAACGACCTCGGATACATGACCCGTCTTAAGTCTAAAATGAAATCCAAGTTCATGAAACATGGCCATAGAACCATGTTTAGGTACAAACCCTATTATAAGTGCGTGCGTTAGGAGACTGTATCGTCGAGTCCAGGGTTGGGGTTTATGCGTTTTCTCTAGAGAGATGTCTATGCTGCCCTTTCCACGCAATGAGTTTGAAACAACCGAGAAAAACCTGGTTTCATAGGCTTGCCGTCTTTCGTTATATGGGTTATCATTATGACGTATTTTCGTTTAGAGGTCAAAATCAAACTCCACCCTGCGCTAAGGATTGACAGGAGCACCGCCACGACCTCCCTAAAATCAACCTCCACCATGTGCTAAGGGTTGGAAGGAGCACCACCACGACCACGACCACCTCTTTCCCCACCACGACCACCCTGTTCCCCACGACCACGACCACCCTGTCCACTAGGAGCACCAAGATTTTGGGAACCCGAATCGAAAAAGATGAACTGATGCCCCGTCTGTTTTCCATGGACGGGTTCATCATCCAAGATCTGCTTGGTTTCACTCAGCAACCGGAGAACAACAACAGATTTGGGGCAGATCAATATTCATAACAATAGCATGAGAAGTTGTATCTTGTATCTTAGATGATTTTACATAGCTTTGGGACATGATTTTTTTTCCTTGTATCGTAAAATTTATGTACAAACATTTCTTATAAATGATGAATTTCACATTTTACCATCCGGTATTTGTTACTTGAGTTTATTGATCTTAGTGAGCCTAATGGTGCATCGCGATATTATATTTTAGTATGGAATCTTTAAAATGCTAGCTTTGCCACAACAAAAAAGTCTAGCCACGGGTATACATCTATTTGTGTAAAGAGGTGATAGCCATGGGATTGGACACAATCTTGCATGTGGCTAGTGTAGATGTTAGCCACGGGAATATCAATATTGCCACGAGTTAACCTGTGGCTAAAATACGTAGCAAAAAATCTAATTTATGCCACGTTATAACTTTTCCCGTGGCAATTTCCTAGCCACGGCCACTTGTGCCATGGGTACCTCCAAGTGAAATTCCCGTGGCAAAGTAGCCTAGCCACGGAAATTTTGCACTTGTGCCACAAAATTACACGTGGCACAAGTGCTTATTTGTTGTAGTGGGTATAGTCGAACTCAACCAGAGTTTTGTGGTAGTGGTGAAAAGGTTACTGTTTCAGAGCTCAGCAAGAACAAGTGTGTTGTCTTGTACCTTTTCTATGACGGTAATTTCATGGATAGTCTACATCGAAAACAGAGGAAGTGTGTTGACGAAGATAAGCTTGAGTTTGAGGTAGTGATTGTAACTTGTAAGCATGGCGTGCTTTTCTGACAACAAGTCCTTGTATGACGAAGCTCTCGGGCTGGCCTTAGAGAAGAACCAGGTAACATCTTGGTGGATGTTGCCCTAGGTCGATGAGGTTAGTCGTTGGCTGTTCCAATTTGGTGATGTTGAGGACTCTTTGAAACATTTGATCATTTCCTTCACAACATTCAACTAGTAGCAAATGGTTGGAGGACAGCCTCTCCATTTTAAGGTCACTCACCCTAGAGTCATTTCTAGGTAAAAAGGGTGTCTACTCTTAAAAACCGCAACATCCTGCTTTGCTTTTGCTCCTCTTGTGACATGGACTACCTCCGCTGTCTCTTCCAGCTGTTGCGTGAGTCTTACGACCAGATGAAGGAGGACTATCCTGACTCTGAACTCGTCCTTGTTCCCTTGGGTAGAGAGGTATCAACAGTGTGCAGTGTGCAGAAATTATCAGGAAAAGGTTTTTGATCTTATGCCAGTGTGCAGGCCAGCAGTCTAGTGCTCGTCTAGTCATGACGCGGCCCTATAGAGAACACGTCGTGAATCCTTTAAGAAGTTGTAAACATAATAACAATCAAGATGAAATTTAGGTATGATTGCAAAGGAGTGAGTCTGAATTCTGAAAAGCCGAAAAACTAATCAGGAAACATAACTGAGCACACAATTTGTTTACAGACATCATATGGTAAAGTTCATAAAGCTGCATCAGTAGGACTACTGTAATACAGTATCTGAGCTAATATATGCTGACATACACACAGCAGGTACTCACTCATAGGAGCAGTATCAGAGCAGTGAAACAAATCGAGAATTCTGCTAATCTGCTAACAGTTCAGACTGCAGACTCAAGTTTCATTGATTGATTAAGTGTCGTAATCCCGTCGGTCAATGGTCATTACTTCAGCTGCTTCCTTCAGAAAGTACAGTAGGCCATGTGGAAGATTGAAGCGAAAAATGACATGCATTGCTGGTTGAGTCGCAAAGAAGACAGAGTAGTAACGGGAAAGACGAGCTGCTTTCAGCAACACCGAAGGATAAGTCCAGCAGAAGACTGCCTCGTGCAGCTGCCATGGATACATTATTCCGCCAATGAAATTAGGATACTGCACAGTTTATATGGATCCACAAATTTTCAATCAGTTTCATACAAAGTCAGAATCAGTAGTCTTGCTTAATTTTCTAGAGTTAGAAAAAATTACCATGTTGTGTAAGTTGTATACCATGGGCATCCTATTTCCAACCATAATGCTTGATTCATTTTTGGATATGACGATAGATACTGAGAAATAAAAATGAGAGAATCAATGATGAGAAGGCAGTAAAAATGTAAAAAGTATGTTGGAAAACGTATGTTGGAAGACGAAAACGTATGCATTGTATGTGCAAGGAAAGATATTCTATGGAATTTTGGATTAAAAATCAGGAAGAAAAGAGACCTGGTTGAAACATTCCATTCTGAAACAGTTGGTTAACCAGCAGATGCATGTCGTGACTAGGTAAATCAGTCCTACAGAAATCTCTGATAGAATGAACCACTTCGATTTTACCTCCCGGATTTTGATCATTGTTTTCGAAGAGTTGAGCAGTAAATTGTTGAGCAGGGTCTTCTCCTGATGACAGTAACACCAGATTAAGTTCAGCATCAGACAATTATGCAACAGTATATGGTCTTAGAATTGGATGCTAAGAACATCTTTTCTGAAATTCCAACTATCGAAAAGCTGTTTTCGATGCTCAGGATCAGGAAATGGTATAACAGTATAGAATATGATCTTACAGTTCGATCAATAAAACTATTTTCTAATATTTCATTCAAGAGCATCAGAATTCCAACATATTGAACAATCACAAAACAAGATTTCTTAATTATTATGACAGCACAAGGAATTATACTTCAAACTCCGATTTGGAGCATCAGAATTCCAAAATATTGACAGTAACTCTAAGTTAAGTTCAGCATCAGGAAACGGTACAACAGTACATGATCTTACAGTTCGATGCTAAGAAAACCGTTTTCTGATATTTCCAAGATATCGAATCAAACTATCACAAAACACAAAAACTTACAGCAATATTTTACAGTTCTCCTCATGACAGTAAAACCAGATTAAGCTCAGCATCAGACAATTATACATCAGTATATGGTCTTACAGTTCGATGTAAAGAAAACTGTTTTCTGAAAATCCGATTTAAAGCATCAGGTTTCCAACATATTGACAGTAAATCTAAATTAAGTTGAACATCCATCAGGAAACAGTACAACAGTATATGATCTTGCAGTTCGATGCTAAGAAAACCGTTTTCTGACATTACAAGATATCGAATAATCACAAAACACATGATTTCTCTAACTAATTAGCAAAGCAAATCAAAATAAAAGAAACAGCAAAAGTTGGTTAAACTGACAACAGCAAGAATAATACTTTAGTAAGATTACAGTTTCAGAAAAATAACAAGATGAAGAGAATTACCAAATTTGAAAGTGATGTGATTAGAGCCTTGAATTTGAAAAACTGTCAAAGTATCGAAATCATGAGCTGACAAATTCGTGAAAATGTGATTCAAGTCAACAAACATATTCCCCGTGATCGGTGTCGTGCATTGGAAGTTTTCTAAGTCTGCCTCTGCGAGAACAAGAAGACCAGTAACATTCACGACTTTGCGAGTTGTGATCGAGAAGTATCCTACTGTAGCTGTTGAACAGACATCGATCCTTCCTCTCCCTGTAATGTTAAATTGCGGGTCGCAGAGAGCTTCAATTGCCTGAGTCAGTTTCCTGACAGGTCTCAGTCCGAATCGGAAGGCGTAGTTGGGATTGTTTTGAGGATTATTCATGGCTGATGGATGGGTTTTTCTTGGAAAATTCACGCTGAAGTTTTTCTTGAGGATTTTCAGAAGTTGAAGTTTTAGAGAGGGAGAGAGAAGGAGGGAAAAGCAGAGGATAGAAAAAGGTAGTTATAAAGAAGTTATAGTTAGTTGGAGTGACGTGGAACAGTTAGTTATTTCTGACTAATTAAGGAAGTTATAGTTGGTTAGTGAGTTGGGGGTGTGACGTGGACAAGTTAGTTACTTCTGACTGCAATGTGTTGGAAAGTGTGTTTCAGAAGGTGGAAATAAACTAGGGAGTCTCATGTTGCTATAAGTGGAGTTTAGAATTTTTAAAGACGAAATTTTGGACGCAGTGGGTTATGTCTCCGAACTTGATATCACTGATGGTTTGAAATTTTTTGACGAAGTGGCGACAAACTAAACTTTGGTGTTTTGGTCTTCCATTAGGGAAGTTGTTCGTGTACCACAGTTGTACAAACTATCACTAATATCAAATACAAACGATCTTATGTACAAATTAAACACTCAAAAAGTAGAGCAGACTTTACAAAGTGATGCATGTCCTGAGATAATAAATCAGTCCCACATCTAATACTAATAGTAGAGTTTTTTTTTTTTTTTTTTTATTAAATGGAATAAAGCAAAATGTCTCATAAAACTGTCTGCGCTTCTTATTTTGTGAAGTAGCAGTCAGTCGGTGTAATTCTCGATGCAATTTTCATTTTGGGTCATCCGTACGCAGCCTCTCTATGTTTCAATAGGGGTAAGGCTTGCGTGCATCCGACCCCCCTTACCCTGCCTTATGGCGAGAGCCTTTAAGGCACTGGGGTTAAAGATGTAATGTAGGTATGAAATCCTAGGTTGATAATGGTAGTCGGTTAGCAAAAAGTTTGTGTACGACAGTTGTATACAAAAGTTTCACTAATATCAGATACTAGCGATTTTTTGTGTAACAGTAAATCAGACATTACAAAGTCAGGCAGGACTGCCTATAATGAGCAGATTCTGTCAAAAGACTCCTGTTTTTAGGTCAGCCGTCTAGTGCTCGTCTATTCAAGACGCGGCCCCTAGAGAGAACGTCATGAATCCCAAAAAGTTGTAAACATATGAATCAAGATGAAATTCAGATATATGATTGTAAGGAGTGAGTCTGATAAGCTGAAAAACAAATCAGGAAACATTACTGTGCAGACATCATATGGTAAAGTTCATAGACATGCATCAGTAGGACTACAGTTACACAGTATCTGAGCTAATATATGCTCACATACACAGCAGTGAAACACGGTACAGCACTAACAGAAGTACGTAAACAAATCGACAATTCTGCTAAGTTGCGAGCACTTCAGAGTATCGTCGGACAGTGGTCCTTACATAAGACGCTTCCTTCAGAAAGAACAGATGGCCAAGTTGTGGATGAGTGAACCGAAAAATGATATGATTCTCTCTAATTTAGTCGAAAAGCAGATAGAGTAGTAAGGGGAAAGACGAGCTGCTCTCAGCAACACCTCACGATGATACCAGATGAAGGTTGCCTGGTGCATCTGCCATGGAAACATTACTCCGCCATTGAAATTAGGATACTGCACAGTTTATATGAATCCACAATTTTTCAATCAGTTTCATACACAGTCAGAATCAGTAGTCTTGCTTAATTTTCTAGAGTTAGAAATATTACCATGTTGCGTAAGTTGTATATCATTGGCATCCTATTTCCAACCAAAATGCTTGATTCATTTTCGTATATGACGATAGTAGCTGAGAAAGAAAAAAAAGAGAGAATCAAGGAAAGAACACTGAGTTAGAATTTTGGATTAAAGATGAGGAAGAAAAGGGACCTGGATGATGTATTCCATTCCAAACCAGTTGGTTAACCAGCAGCTGCATGTTGTCACTTGGTAAATCAGTCCAACAGAAATAGTCGAAATTGGGAACCACTTCGATTTTACCCCCCGGAGTTTGATCATTGTTTTCATAGAGTTGAGCAGTAAAATATTGAGTAGGGTCTTCTCCTGATGACAGTAATACCAGATTAAGTTCAGCATCAGTCAATTATACATCAGTATATGGTCTCACAGTTCGATGCTAAGACAATATTTCTGTTACTAACATCAGAATTGACAACAGAAGGAATTTGGAGCATTAGAATCCCAAAATATTGACAGTAACTCTAAGTTAAGTTCAGCATCAGGAAACGGTACAAAAGTTAGAGCTGAAAAATTCATACAAAGTTAGACTCATATAGGAGCAGTATCATAGCAGTGAAACACGGTACAAAAGTACATAAACAAGCTGAGAATTCTGCTAATTTGCTAGCAGTAGTGCAGTCGTGCAGAGTGCAAGTTTTATTTTGAAAGATTAAACCTGTCAATGTTGGTGTTTACTAAAATTGCAGCCTTCAGAAAGCACAGTTTGCATGTCTGATGTATCACATTTGAGCTCATGGATTTAGTGAGCATGTCTAATTTAGCCAAAAGTTCTGGAAAATGCTCAGAAACTATCGAAAGGTTTCTGTTGTCATGAAAGAGTGCAGGCAATCCATCTATTGCGCTCTTCTAGTGAAGACGCGTCTCTAGAAAGAAAATTCATGAATCATTTAAAGAGAGATTGGAGACATATCAAAGATGAGTATTCAGAAATGATTTTAAAGGAGTGAGTCAGAAAAGTTAAAAAGCAAATCAGGAAACATTCCTGAGCAGACATTTATTACAGACATCATATGGTAAAGTTCATAGACCTGCATCAGTAGGATTATTACAGTATCTGACATAGACACCTAGGAGCAGTATCATAGCAGTGAAAGACAGTACAAGAGTACGTAAACAAGCCGAGAATTCTGATGATCTGCTAGCAGTGCAGAGGGCAGACACAGGTTTTATTCATTGATTCAATCTCAGTCCCTGATGTTTTTGGTCAGTAGTTGAACTGCTTCCTTCAGAAAGAACAGATTGCCATGTTCTTGAAGACTGAACCGAAGAATGACATGATTTGGTGGCGAATCAGCAAAGCCGACAAAGTAGTAAGGGAGTAGACCAGCTGCTTTCTGCAGCACTCCAGGATAAGGCCAAAAGAAGAATGCCTGGTGCCTCTGCCATGGTGCCACCAATCCTCTAGTAAATTCAAAATTCTGCACAATTTATATGAAATGGACATTTTATCAGACAATTTCACACACACAAGGTGAGAATCAGTCTTGTTTTCATAAGCAATGATTTCGAGTTTGAAATATTACCATATCTCGACTGGCACGAGTATATGTCAGAGTTGATATCTTCCTAGTTCCCAACATAACCCTTACTACATCTTTCTTTATGCTGACAGAAACTGAAAAAACGAAGGATTATATGAGAAGGCAGTAAAACTGTAAAAGAAAAGGAAACAAGTATGCAAGGAAAGAAATTCTTCAGCTTTTTCGATTGAAAATGATCAGGAAGAAACGGACCTAGTTGAGGCATTCCCTTCAGAAACAGTTCATCAACCAGCCGGTGCATGTCACGAGATGGTAAAGCAGTCTCACAGAACCTGATGAAGTTAGGAAACCTTGGAACATGACCATTGTTTCCGAAGAGTCCAACAGTAAATCCTTGAGTAGGGTTTTCTCCTGATGACAGTAAAATCAGCTTAAGTTCAGCATCAGGCAATTCCGATTTAAAGCACCAGAACTCCAACATATGAGTATTGAACAATCTCAAAACATGAGACATCTGTAACGAATAAGGCAAATCAAATCTAAAGAAACAGCAAAGGCTAATTACAGTGACTTCACTAAGACTATATTGAAGAATTTGCAAGAAACAGCAAAAGTTGAGTAAACTGAATTCAATAAGATTACACTTCAGCATAACAATTGATAGAATTTCTTGATTTACTATGAACGAGAACTGCTAATAACTCAACCAAAAAGAGAACAGAAAATATATCAGAATTTCGACATATGGATCAATAAAAAAAAAACACAACATTTCTGTAACTAAAAAAGCAGATCAAATTGAAAGAAACAGAAAAAGTGAATTAAAGTGACATCAGTGATATTATACTTTCAGATTAAGTTCAGCATCAGGAAATGGTACAGCAGTATACGATGTTGCAGTTCGATGCTATGAAAACTGTTTTCTAAATTCCGATTTTAGAGCACCAGATTCCAACATACCGAACAATCACAAAACAAGATTTCTGTAACTAATAAAACAGAAAATTTTAATGAAACTGACAACAGCAAGAATTATACTGCAGTAAGATTACAGTTCAGTACTTCAGGAAAAGTGTGATGGTATTTCCTGACATATTATGAACAAAAACTGGTAATTACTCATTACTCAACCAAAATTAGAATTAATTGCATTAAAACACACATATTAAACAAAATTAAGACTTAAAGTGTTACCAAACATGAAAGTGATCTGATTAGACCCATCAATCTGAAGAACAGTGACAGTATCCTGATCATCAACAACCAATCTCGCGAAAATTCTTCTCAAATCAACCAGCTTAGTTCCCAAGATGGGGGTCTTGCATTGGAAGTTGTCTAATCCTGTAGCATTCAGACAGAGATGGCCAAGAACTTTGTGGGGGCTGCAAGGCCTGATCCTGAAGCCTGCACTATTAACATCGATCTTTCCTCTCCCTGTCGGGTTGAATTGCGGGTCGCAGAGAGCTTCAATTGCTATCTTTAGTCTCCTGGCAGGTTTCAACGCGAATTGGAAGCCATAGTTTGGTGTGTTTTCTTGTGAACCTTCAGTGACTGAGCTTTCTGGTGGATTATCCATGGCTGATGGGTTTTTCTGGGAAACTTCAGGTTGAAGCTTTTCTTGAGAATTTTCTGAAGTTGAAGTTTTAGAGAGAGTAGGGAAGGAAAAGGAGAAGATGAAAAAGGTAGTTATAAAGTTAGTTTTATAGTTAGTTGGAGTGACGTGGAAAAGTTAGTTATTTCTGGCTCAGGAAGTTATAGTTAGTTAGGGTGACGTGGAAAAGTTAGTTATTTTTGGCTCAGGAAGTTAAAGTTGGTTATTTGCATTTAAGTCTATATATAGTGAAGGGAATAGGCTAGTTAAGTTGCAATGGCAACATAAGAAGTTGGCAGCTACTATGGTACGTGCACGTGGTCACGCCTCGAGAACTTGAGTTAAATTGGTTGAGTTTTGATATTTTGACATGTCAAATAAGTTAGATGTCTCCAACGTAGCGAATCACACAAGGGTACAATCATTGAATTGCCTTCTGGTCAACAATATTAATTTGCCAAATTACTAGTACACTACACCATTGTGAATCACTAAGTTACATTCGTTATCAACTTAACCACGTGCAGACTAGTGTTGTTGTATTGTAAGTTAGCGATTTCTTTTTAAATTACGACTACTGAAAAAAAAAATGTCACGCATATTTCTTAGAAAAATATGCATGACGACCATCATCTATCTTCCATAGAACCACATTGCTGGATCTCATCATGAGCCTTTGGTTTAAATTTCATGAGGTGAGGCTTAAGCTTGTCAACATCTGATAAACGAACCGGTTTTACTATGAATTCCTTTGCTCCTCCTTCTAAGCATCTGAAATAATATAATAAGCATATTACGTACCCCTCGAAATAGTAAACATTTCGAGAATAGAATAATTATTGTTCGTGATCGATCATGATAATGTTAATCTTATTTTGTAAATTGATATAAAAAAATATGAAAATAGAAAGTTTATATATATTACCGGTTTATTCGAGCTGGAATATTTTCCGAGGACATGATCACCACTGGTATATCTCTAAGATTTTCAAATTCCTTGAAATCAAAATAACAAGATATTAGAGGACAAAAAGTCATAAATTCATAATCAGAATCGATCAACTATGTATAAGAAATAAACAAATTTCGTAAAAAAATCCATGCAAAAAGGAAATAAACATTCTTGAAAATATATACCTTGATTTTCCTAAGGAGATCGTACCCCGTCATTCCAGGCATGCAATAATCTGTTATTATCAAATTCACGTCCGCGTCCTAGAGATTGTATTGTGTAACGCAATTATTAATAAAACGAAGAAATAACGTAACAACTCTACTTTTGGTTTGAATGTTTTTCGCATATTCAAAATAAATTAAGTAACGTTAAAAATTTCATCAAATGAAGCGTAACGAGTACGTAATAAAGAGTACGTACGTACCTGATGACAATCATGGTGTTCTGATGTATCGATCAGGTCATCGTCATGTTCATGCACACCCAGCAACTCCAAAGCTTTACTTCCTGAGTCAACAACGGTAACTGCATGCATACAATCAAAGCGTAATCGTCACTGAACATAGCTAGCCAAATTCGTAACAATGCTAGAAATAGTGTTCCAAAAAAACGAATAGAATAAAAATAATCACACTATAGACATGCATGAGAATTCTAAAAAAAATATATAGAAGATCGAGAAAGACTCTCCGCATATAACTGTATGAGGTATTCACGTATAAATTAAATATATCGTGATCAAATAATGTCACCTATTCCAGTCGATATGATCAATTCAGTGTTTTCGTCATTTTTAGGCAAACGATGACATATATGAGAAATTCAAAATCGACTCACCTTGAAAAGACGAAGTACGCAGGATCCTTTCAATGAGTTTTCGATCAATGAGGCTATCGTCGACAGCAAGAACATGAAATTGTGAATCCAGAGCCATTGTGTAACACCTTAGGGTTGAGTTTAATTGTATAATTAGGAATTAATTAATAGAAGTGTTGAGATACAAAAAAATACACAATGCAATAAGAGCTCGATATGAGAATTCAGTGTTTGTAGATGATTTTTGGGGTTTCAAAAGATAATATATGAAATGTGTATTATTTATAATATAAGGTTTGATTATATGAGGATCTTGACAGTTTGGATAGATATGATTCTGATGAATCTCTTCTTTGATTTCTTCTTCTATTGATTTTGATTTGTAGAATTGTTGGGTGTGTGGTTCAACGAAGTTACTGATTTTTTTTTTATGCAAATATGTTTTGATTTTATTTTTTATATGATCATATTTGATCTTTTACGTGGTGATCTTTTATTATTTTCTTGGCCTCTTGGAGAAAAGATGAGGCCATATATTATTATCAATCGTATCAGTTTATAGTTAGCTAAAGAATGGCTTGTGATCGAGGATGATCAAGCAAAGACATTCCTCTCCAATCACCGTTATTTGATTCCTAGCTAATATTATTTTCGTATCTCCTAACAAATATATCATCATTATAGTTTTTCTTGTTTTGGTATATCGGAGCAACAAAATGGCCGTAGCGAACTAGCGGACTATGGAGTAACGATCAATGAATCTAGTCTAATTCTAATTATTAATTCGTCTAAATGCAACTAATTTGTCCATAAATTCAGTTCAGATCAAATCAAATCAAATCAAGTTCAATCAAATCAGGTCGATTCAATTCAAGTCAAATCAAATAAATGCAATTCTATCGCACAAGGCCTAAGCCAACATTTTATATTTGAGAATTTGTGTGGGGTTATTTCATTAACGACACCTACGTCAATTGAGAATTGAATCTATAATCATACATACTTTGCAACCTCTTGAATTCGCTATACACCCTACCTAGTTCTTAACCGCTAAGGCAATCTTGATCCTCAAATACTTATATCAGTAGCAATACTCACTTTTATTTCTCCGGACATGCATGAACTAAAAATTCCAAAATGAGTCATGGGTTGACAATTTGAAGATTTAAATCTTAAAACTCCAACCACAAGTAATTTAATAACTAGCCAATGAACTTAATACGGAGTATAAACTATAAAGTAGTAAACCCATAAGTAGATCCATGACAATGACTTTGTGATCAAATGTCAAATATTAAATAAAGTTAATAGAATGATTAATTTAATTAGTTAGGAGTGTTTATTATATATTTGAAATTGGGTTAAGACAAGTTCATGACTTTATGCATCAGGCTATCCGTCACACTAAATCAACATCTATCAACTATTACTAGTAGAGGAGTAGTATGAACTAATCAATAATTAACTATTAATTAAAAACTACGAATTAAGTAATTAGTAGTTAATGTTAATGTCCTAGGATTCATATTCTTCAATGTCCCTCCCGAAAGACGACAAATGATGATTATGTTCTTAGAGCAATTAGGAAAGCTATGTAGCTTTTCGGATGTTCCTAAACAAGGGGCAGCTATCTATAACATGGTTAGAAGTTACTATTAGTCTATTACTAATTCATCAGGTATATAATGAGTAGTTTATTAATGTTATTTCAAGGTCAAGTCTTGCGTAATTAAAAAGAATGCCAATTTTTAATTCTATTGGTCCTTTGCTCAATGAAATCTTTGAATTGTCAACTTACAATCTTCTTATTGACTTTCAAAACAAATACAATTTATCTTAACATTGTTAGAAAAATAGATGACTACGAAGACACACGACTCCACAAGCGCGTACAAGTACGCTGCCCTTAAGACTAATTCGCCCCCTAACCAAGTGCACCGCGGTGGATCGAATGTCTCAGGGATACTAAGAAGTCGAAAATCTAACGGCGTTCGCACTAGAACGACATTAGAACAACAAGTATAACAAAGAAAGAAAACACAACAATATGAAAGTTTTTCATAGTGCCTGACATTTATCATGTCAAATATATATAGGAATGGTGCTGACGGTTTGGAGAAGTTACTTTAATATGTAAACTGCAATTGCAAGTTACAATTTTGTAACCACCGCAAGTTACATTCTGTAACCGACATCCTTATCCAATACTATTGATCTTGCGGTGGTTACAAAATTGTAACTTGCAATTGCAGTTTACATATTAAAGTAACTTCTCCAAACCGTCAGCACCATTCCTATAGATATTTGACATGATAAATGTCAGACACTATGAAAAACTTTCATATTGTTGTGTTTTCTTTCTTTGTTATACTTGTTGTTCTAATGTTGTTCTAGTGCGAACGCCGTTAGATTTTCGACTTCTTAGTATCCCTGAGACATTCGATCCACCGCGGTGCACTTGATTAGGGGGCGAATTAGTCTTAAGGGCAGCGTACTTGTACGCGCTTGTGGAGTCGTGTGTCTTCGTAGTCATCTATTTTTCTAACAATCTTAAGACTAGTGAGTGCCCTTACAAGAAAATATGAGTTTGAGTTACGAAAGACAAATTATTAGTTGTCTCGTATTGCTCGGGGGTAGTTTTTGAAATTAGAGAAATTTAATTAAAGATGCAAAAACGATGATAACGAACCGCCTCTTAACGAAAGAATTATTAAACTCGATCGCTTTTCCAAAACAAAAAAGAAGCTCAAAATTGAATTGTGAGAATCAATGGCTTAGTGGTTAAGAAGCCAATCTGCCTAGGGATTATGTTGGGTTCAAATCCTCATACCCACCCCCGCAACATTAGCTGCTTCTATGTACCAACAAAACTCACATTTATTCCTAGACCAATCAAGGCCAAAGCTCTTCCTGTTTTGAAAAGTACATAAGCACTATTGTAGAAAGACATACTGTAATGATTTTTGTTATCCAGCCCAAAATTATTTTGAGATAAAAGGTAGGTGGACTCACAATAGTCACTATGACCCAAAATGAAATGTTCTCGGTCTCTGCTCGATTAAAGCCTTCCACGGCTGATAATAAGAACACTTCAGATGGCGAACACGTCCAAAAACAAATACCCGTAAAAATCACGAGACTGTTTGATGACATTTGTTCTTGCCCTTTTTCTTATGTTTAAAACAAAAAGGATCTGCATGAGATGCCAATTTTAATCTATTATCATTTCTTAATAATTTCTTCCTACGTATATTTTGTGATAACTAAGTGTTACCCTATTTTTCCTATTACATGTCTTCTTGTCCTTGTCTTCTACTCTAACTTATGAAACGAACCCGAAATCGACATCCCAAATGTGACCTTTGTGTGCATCTCAATGACAACTACAATATACATATGTACACCCATTTACTAATATCATGGCTTGATGAATAGTCCATCCTGTCGTTACAATCGGTACCTGAGGTCTAAAATCTGGTCGCAAATGCTAACATGCCCTGCAAGGATCTAATCTTTCAGAATACGTAGTATGAGCTACTAAAAACTACCTGATGGAGCAACTTCTTCCCATTCAACTTCTTCCCATTCATCTTCTTCTTCAGACACATTTTCGCGCTTTGATTTCATGCCAATTTGACGATCTGAATTATGTCCAGACGACAGCTGCTGTTGCTGCCTTGCCTCTTCTTGCCATTGACGTTTCATTAAAGCCTCATAATATGCTTTAATATACTCATGCTATAAGAAGATCAGGCCAAACAAAAGGTAAGAAATATATTGTTACAAAACTATTACAGAAATGTATCTGATTTCGGACATCAGCAGTAGCAAACCTGGTAGATCTTTTCTTCTGTTTCATCAGCAGATGATTTCTTGTCATCTACCATTTCAAAAGCTGCTGAAACCTGGTTCACTTTATCTTCATCCTTTGGGAGATTCATGCCTTGTTTGATAATCCAATGCGGCATTATTTTCATGGGTGTATTTGTGATTTCAGGATTCGATTCTGCCTCGCCTTGTATTCCACCAGAAATCACAATTTCAACCTGTCAACGCACAGTTCATATTTCAGAAAAAGCACATAAACATGCATGATCATCAGCTTCATCTCAATACTAAAGAGACGACGAGAAAGTAACAAAACTATTTTGCTAATAGCTTTACGTTTGTTCCATCTAGATAGTATTGACAAGCTTCTCCACGCGCTGCTGCACTAGTTCTAGCCTCCCATTCCCTCAGAGTTCCATATTCCGGAACTTGCAAATCTTTAAGTCTTTTGATTTCCTGGACCAAAGGCTGGAGTTGTTCCTGTATACAAACATATAAACTCTGTAAAATTATAATATTTCATGAAATATAGAACTACAGACCTCATGAGGACTATACCATGCCAGCTCCAATCACAGTCAACAAGCTAAGATATGTATCAAACACATCAACAGATCTGTTCTTTCGACTCTCAAGTATAACCAACATAATTTCTTCTAGCCTGGTTATGACAGAATCTAGAAGTTCTACAGCGCGTTTCAAATACTTCAGCCATGAGAGTTGATGAGAGGCAGAAGCTTATAGAAGAAGATACAATCATACAATTGATGTAATTCATACCACAACCAAAAATCTGCTTAATTATTATTATCAGAACACCTCATTTCTACCATATTGCGAAAGGATGGACTTGAAACCCACAAATGGGGGAACAGCAAGTTTACAAACCTCAATTTTCTGGAGCCTTTCTTCCAGCTTTTCACGCCAACACCTCCTGCCATTATCATCACCATCTCTTGAAATCTGAGCAGCTAGCATATCGCTGTCTTCCACGAGTTCCCCATCACAACTTTCACAGTGAAAATCACCATCCTCATTGCATATGTAACTCGCATCCTTAGCATCATATCTGAACAAAGATCAGAAATTGTCTAATTTCCATGACTGCCGAGGATAATCAGCTTCTTAATTCTTAAGTTACAGGAATCTATGACCACAACCTTTTGCCACAGTTGGGGCATTTATACTTCTGGATTATGTCCCTGGTATCCAAAGCATCCTTCAATTCTTTCTTCATATGATGAATTCTGTAACGAATTACGTCGTAAATCTGCAAGAAAGTCCAGTTTCAAATCTTTATGCAAAAACATCAATTTTTACAAAACATTTGCCAGCCAAGGGAATCAGGTTTATTCAAACTATCCCACTCACTGACATGCATACAAAAAAAAAAACGCTCTTCTGGAACAAAAACATGAAAATCACTCACATACATGGATGGGTGGAAAAGACAAACTTGCAAACTTGAAACATTCACTTAGAAGCATCACTATAAACCCAAAAATAATCGAGAAAAAGGGGGCACGTACCAACCCCAACACTCAAATCAGGACAAGCAGGAAGACCTAAAACGTAAAGAGGCTGAACTAAAACAACCAAACCAGAAATTCTGATCAAAGATGAGAATCAACCTGTGCATAATCTAAGCAACAGTATGTCTGAGTAAGCAGCTTAGTCTTTTCGTCCCTCTGACCATTAGCGGTTTCTGGAGCTGCTGCAGATTGCATCCTTACTGTCTTCTGCAGGACATGATGAAGTACGACTTACATGGAGATGAAGACAATCATAAAGCAAGTGTTTGATCTAGCAAGACTTCGAAAGTACACATGTTTTGAAATAATTCCAAACAGACAATGTGTGATTCTTCTCAAAAAACAGAACAATCTTCACAAAAGAAACAGCATCAGCGTTGCTCAAACAACCAACAAACTGAGTTCTGACAATTTGAGAGAACCACAAGTCACAACACTGAACTTAGACACACCACACAGACATTTCAGGCCATCAACTATGACCAAAAGAAGATAGTACAGGGACGCGCAATATAGATTTATATACAGAGGTACTCATCCTAAAGCTAACCGTTTGTAGCAGCACATCTACCTAGCCTCGAATGATATATTGAAGCAAATAACACCGAATACTTCATCTCAAATCAACCATCCCAAATGTACAAGTACTCAAACTAGCACATCTTCTAAAGCTAGGTAGACTAGCAACAAGCCAAAATCAAATGTTGGTCTGTTCCAAGCCCTCCCCAACTGATGGAGAGCACGTCCGAAGAGCATACATCTATGCACAATCACAAATGTATACCATGACATCACATTGCATAGAACAAGGGTTACTACAAGCCTCACCCCTAATTTCTCGAAAACTTAGCTCCAAACTCTAAACTGAAGACATACATTATTCGTCGGTTGTCACCCAAACATCTAATTTCCAACCATAACAACAAACATGAAACCAACCTCCTTTCTCTCACAGCGCATCACCATCTTCTCTTCCTCAAGAAGCTTCAAGATCCGACGAAGTGCCCTCCGGGTAACCTTTAAATCGTTTGCCAAATCCTCCTCTCTCACCCATTGACGTCTTAAACATCAGGAAGATCAGAGAATTACAATCAAAGTTCAACAACAAATCAATTTGCACAATCCTATGTCATGCATTTCCTAGTAATCTTGGCAGTGTAAATTAACAAAATAACTCGATATAATCAATTATTTGCACCACAATTCTCATAAAAATTAACTGTCAAAGCAAACCCAAGTAATTATTGTGAAAAGACACAATCTTTTCTAGCAATCTTGTGCAAATAAGCAAAAACAACTCAATTCAATCAAATCATACATACCAAAATTCTCATAAATTGCAAAATTTAAGAAAAACCCAACTAATTAAAGTGTAATTTGACACAATTTATACCTCATTATAACTCAAAATTATTCAAAATTCAGCAGATTTACCGAGTAAGAGCATCAAGAACAACGACTACAGCGCCGCGATTATCGCCCCGCTTAGTCTTAGATTTACGATCAAGCTCCGTAGACAAGTAATCGTAGAAGGCTCTTCCCGCCAATTTGACCAACCTACACCAATCAATTCACATTCAAAAGTATTGACCTTTGCGTCTCATTATCGCCAACAAAATTGTCCCGTAAAAATAAAAATTACGTCATACTGAAGAAATCAATAAATTCAATGCTTTATTAATTATTACTTATTAAAGGGATGAACATTCATGATGCTCCTCCTTGCCAATTTGGTACAACCAACGAAATTGGGGATTATTCGATTTGTTAGGGTTTGAGGGGGAAATTCGATTCGATAGGGTTTGTGCTGTAGATTCTTGAAAGATTACGGGAAAAAAGATTGGGAGAACGAAAGAGGAATTAGGGTTAGGGTTTATGCTTCAATTGGGAGAATAGCGTGTTGATGAATTTTTGTTAGAAAGAGCGGGAAAGACAAGCCTGAAGTAGTGTCACTCGTGGTCGTGTATTTTGAAGGAAATACTAGTTTTTTACCCGTGCAACGTTTCGATTATGTTACACTTTTTTCGGTTAATTGGGTGTAAGTAGCAATCGTTTAATCTTTTCGTACATAAAATTAAAGCTATTATATCTAGTTGGTAACATGAATCAACTTTCTTACTTGTTTTGTATGTAATAATCAAATCTTCCGTAAAAAAAACGATTGTTTAAGATTTTCCCCAAATGACAGGGTCAATAAGTCGTGGTATTTCATTGATGTGGTGTTTTCTGTGAAAATTAATGTAGCTTGTGGATGGAGTTAATGATAAGTTTGGTGAACTTATAGTTTTAGAATCACGCCATAATTGGCAATTGGCAATGTCACTCTTTTAGGCAAAAATGCTTGTGGCATTTTCTTTAAAAAGTTGGTACTATGTGGAAAGTAATGGTCACTATCAGACTGCTCCTCCTCTATTTTCCTTTTTCCCTTTTTTCGAGGTGGCTGTGGCGACGTCGCCTCCACACTACCAGACTGCTCCTCCTCTAACTTCTTCTTTCCCTTCTTTCGGGGTGGCTTTGGCGGCGTCGCCTCCTCACTACTAGACTGCTCCTTCAACTCCTTCTCCATTGATTAAACCCTAATAGAGACTAGAGAGAAACCCTAAGAGAGAGAGAGAGAGACGAGACTGTGTGTGAAATGAGTGAATCATTTGTCAAGCATGGTTGGGTTATGCCCTTTACCCGTCGAAAGTTACAGTTATTCCCAATTGTAAATGCTAAAGTATGAGGTCAAAACCCCAAGCAAGTGTCCTTGTTATATGGCTCTAGTAATGACCGACGTTGAAGGAAAAGGAAGAGCAATTGTTCTTGTAAATACGGAGTATAAAAAAAAAATTCAAACAACAAAGTTCGTTTTCATTAGCACGTAATATCGCTTTACCTTTGAGTAGACCCACTGAAATTTGTGTAAAAAGTGTTATAAAGGTTAACTCCATGGGTAACAATGATACATAATCCAGATTTTATATTTGAAAATTGGAAGCACATAACACGGGGCAGAGGACCTAAAACTAGAAACACGTAACAGCTTGAAAGTACATATATTTACTTAAGCAAGTAGCATAGATGCAGCTTACCTCATTTGTCTTAATACAGACATGAGATGGATGACAAGCAGCGACTGGTAACTTATTGTACCCAAAGCGAACTGAAAAAAGGAAAAAGAATGTATCATTTCCCTCCTTACTGTAAGAGAGTAATCAAAGCTTCTACGAAGACGATAAAGATGCTTTATGCACTAAAACTAGGCTAGATGTCTGATTAAAGTTTAAATGTGTCCAAGCCAATTCTGATATATTTGTTTTAATACGCCCCCTTCCACCTACCCTGCCATCTCTTCCACCTAGACCACCACCCCTTTGGCCACGCCCCTTCCACCTAGACCACCACCCCCTCGGTCACGCCCCCTTCCACCTTGACCACTACCCTCTCGGCCACGCCCCCTACCTCGTCTCTCCCCTCTGACACCACCTCCTTCAGCACCATCCCCTTGCCCATCACCAGGGCCAGGGTCAAAATAGATCGGTTCCACAGCGGTGCATTCACCCTTTAAACCTGTGACCCAACATCTCTCTTTATCAGTAAGAAATTCCATTGTTAGACAATGGAATTCCAAGAGAACCTCTTTCAACACGTAATCATTTGTGCCTATTTTTGCCTCTACCCTTAATACATGGTAGACCTCTACTCCCACGTAATGGTTGAATTACGACCCGATAATGGCGTACAAATCCGTGAAAGGCAGCCCTACCCATCCTCGGATATGTTGTGAGTTGACCAGTTGTTGTGCGTAAGGGGCTTTACGACACTCTTTTTGTATAAACTTAACCAACCGCTCCCCCCAAACCTTATCATACCAATCGCAGGCGCTAAATCCAGTAATTGCCTTGCCGAGAGTCTTCTTTCAGTTGCAATCCTTATCTACTGCCTAGATGCAGTTGTTATGATCTGGGACTACTTGTAGACTAAATGGGAAAATCCATTTGTCGTAGAATCAAATGGAATTGGTATACTGCATTGCAGAATAAAATATGTATTAATTTTTTCAATAAGTGAATGATTCATTTGATATAAAAGTAGATCGCAATATGACATCTCAAAATTAGTAGATTGCAATATGACATCTCAAAATTGCAAGTCGAAAGAGGAAAATCTCTTTAAATAAGAGGAAGTATATGATTTTACACAAATTCGGTACTCTTACCTAACAAGATTAAAAATAGGATAATGAGTAACCCATTTTTTAGTTACAACTGGCAGATGAAAGTAAACTAGATTTCTGGAGTAATGTCCAAAACTTGTGAAATTATCCAACTCCATTAGGCATTAGTCGCCGATCAATGTTCCAAATTTCGTGATTTTTTTTTTGAAAAAAATGCTAGGAGTCTATATGTAGACAAAGGAAAATGTGTCTACACCTAGTGTGTAGTAAATTTAATTATGGTTGCAGTAAATTTTTAGTGTTTAATTTAGGAAAATGAGATAAATTAGGATAATAATTATGAAAGAAATCTTATATATTTGATTTTACTACAAATACCAAAAATTTACTGTAATTCATGAATATTTACTTCAATCACATATTTTTTACTATCTAACATCTTGATTTTACTACACTTGAGATATAAGGACTAAAGTGTAGACAATTTTTGATGTGTCTATACGTAGACTTCTAGGATCACCGGTTTTTTTTTTTTTTACTCCTAGTAGGAGTAGAGAGTTTAGGGACCGGACCACACTTAAATAAATTTTAAATTATTATAAGTGTGGTCCCTACTCCTCTATTGTGAGGAGGACCACCATGCTCCTTGTGCTATCGGGAGCATAGTATAAGCATTGTCTTTTCTTCATGACAATTGTAATTTCTTAACATTAATTACTTTGTTGTTAGCGCTAAACATATACCAGTAGATATGTACTACTACTGAAGTAAAAGTTAAACAGAAGGTAATAATTTGCTTTTAAATTTATTTACATGCATATCATACGTCAAATTTCATTAAAATAGCGAGTAGGAACCTTTATTAATGTTATTATTGCTCACTCAGGTCTCTAATATAAATTATTGGGATTAACCCTTACAATTTGATAGTGTGTCGGCATATAGGTAGTGTGTAGTGTTGGAGATGTGAGAGTAATCTCCAAGCATTGTCAGAATAAAAGAAGGAGAAGGCGAACGACCTTTGTCTTTTGGCGTTCCGGGGGTTAATATCTTGGTTGACCAATCTTTTCGTTTCCTTTTCTGATTCCTCTTCCCCTTATATATTGATCCTCTTCTTATATACACAAACACACAGAAAAAATACCAATACACAAAGAACCAAAACACATACAAATATAATGGAGTTTGGGGTTCCCTGATTGAGCATAGCATTGGCATACGGGACCTGTTATATCAATCGGTTTCCGTCAGTGCAGACGAAGATCGTTGTTGTGTAACCTGGAGGGCGATCGCCATGAGGGGCTTGCACCCGTGGCTCGGCGAAATCGTCTTTTAAAGTCAGAGGGCTAATAACCTCGCCGCAACAAGTAAAGGATTCGATCTGATTGTCAGATAAGTCAGATTAATTTTCTATATTTCCAACAATCTTAAAGACGATTTTATGGTTGTTAATTTGACTGTAGTGCTAAACTCTAATTGTGGTTTGTGTTTAAGTCTGATCAATCATAATGATGATCCTTGTTGTGCGTTCGATAATGCATCGCAGAAGTGTATGTAAAGCCTAAAAGCTGTTAATGATTATGTTTGCTAATCATATGCTATCGAGTAGATGTATGATGCGGTACGGCGAAACTTGGATGTGTTCGTATTTCCATTAATGCGATCAATGATTTTTTGATTAAGCTATGCTCTGTTTTTCTACGGACTTACGTGGCTGTGATCGAATTTGTATTGATTAATTGATTTGTGATTGTTTTTGAATCTGTGGATTTATTGTCAAGGATTCTAAGTTTGTCTAGGATTTGGAAAGTTTGGTCGTTAATCTGACAAGATTCTATGCATGTTTCGTTTGTTTAGTTAATTAAGCTTATATCCTTTGGCTGTGATTAACTAGTCTTCTGCGCTTGATTGAACTTTGATTAATCTGCTATAAGTTGAATTGTTGTAGACATAATCTATACTTCGTTTTGTAATAGTTTGATTGCTTCTGGCCGCTTGAAATTGGTTGTACGTACGCATACGTGACCTAATACTTTGAGTCTACCAATGTTTGGTACAGTAGTGATTTATGTGCAAAGATCAAGTTTAGTATAATTAGTACGTATTCTTGTATCTGACGCGGCATGTTCATTCACGACATGATTATTTAGTTCATGAGTTTTTAAAAAACTAGAAGCGGAAGAACGTACTTGATGATATACTACGGCGAGGTATATTATTTATATAGAAGTGGGTTATCTAATGATTTGTATCTTGTTGTTGATCGAGGTAACTTGTAAATCGGAGCTTTGGGCGATGTTGGAAAGTCCGAGATAAAGCTAGATTGTAATTTGTGAAAGTAACTCCCGGTCATTAGATAGATGAAAGGAACAGATCCTGCTCGATTAACAGATAATATAAGTTCACTTCTATCTTATTTTACAGATTAATCCATGACTACCGTTTATGACGTAATGGATGTTAATTAAAATGCATGGTGCGGCTAACTTGCATGTTTGTTGGTGTTGTTGTTTACATATAATTCCATGTTAGAGTAAGAATAAAAACTTGTTGTCCGTTTGCTTAATTACCTGTTTTTGCTTGTTCAAAGCATGTTCATTGTAAATAAACCTAAGGTTGAAAACCTGTAATGGTTAGGGTAATGTGAGTAGCTAGTCTAAAGTTGTCCTGTTTTATGACGAACTTGTAGTGGCTGGGTCGGATAATTTGTTTTGATGTTCTGATTACTCTTAGAGTTGTTTGTTGTGTTCAGTGTGAATCTCATGTTTAAGTTTTGTACGAGTACATGTGAATGTTGATTATAGAGTTGAACACAAAGTTAAAAACTCTTATGTGTTGTTGTTTGATTACTAGGGATGTTTTAAATTCTAGTTAAAACGGTATTCACATGTATCTTCTGAGTGATTAAGGGCACTAATTGTATGCTTTAATTGAGATTGTTTGAACACAGGATAATATAGTTCTAATCTTTTATGATGTCGAGAGTCTATTTGCTTGATTGATTTCATTCGAGTTCGAATGTGGGGGTAATGCTTGTAGCCTTGTTAGTTGGTTAGAGGTGCCCTTTGATACATTGGTCAATTAAACTGTTGTAAGTTTGAGGTAGCTTTTACCTGTTTCACGAACTTGGTAATTGTGGGGGTTATTTGTATGTATAAGTTGATTTATGTCGACTGTGTATTTAACTGATCAGTAAGCTGTTGGGTTACTTGTTCAATTGAGTCAAGTGAAATCTTGAAACATGTTATAGTTACATGTGTGCTGTTATAAGCATGTCCTGATTCAGTGTAAATCCCTTGTTATGATATAATCAAGTGTAGTGTTTGACCAATGGGAGTTACTAGTGGAACTAGAAGTAACGAATTCGTGTGAAGTCGGAATGTAATGTCAAACCTGAGTTTTAAGGTTGAGATGTTTAATTAGTTCAGTTAATGTAGTAATTCAGTCTGTAGGAGTAAGTCAGTATGTTGACGTGTTTAATCCTAAGGTGTATATGTGCTGAACTTGTGTGAATCCATCTTACATGAAGATCCTCTTTATTTAAATAAGCCTTGTAAGTTGTTGAGTCAATTACATGATTTGTTTGTTTTTTCTGATGCAATAAATTCTGTTGAGAGTTGTATTTGTTTGAACAAACTAAACTTTTAGAGGCTGTAAATCTTTGAGATTGTAATGGATCTTATTTAAGATATGTATTTGGATGATTTGCATGTTGTTTGATAAGGGTGGTAAAATGTGTTTTGCCTTTACTTTGTGAATGCGGTTGCAACATCTATGCTTATAGAGGCTGAATAACTGTACTGTGTGGGTCATACATTGTTGATATGTTGAGACCTTTTGAGCCTAGTGCAAGCTTTGGTGTGCCAACCTTAAGAGTCCCTGTATTTCGAACAAAAATGATTTGAACAGAACTTAAACCTTTGTAACTGAGTTCAATCTGGAGTATTGGAGTGTTAAGTATACACATATACTAAGATTGATAAATTATGTTTTTGGTTGTGAGTGCACTTGTGTGTAAATCATTGTTGAGTGGAAAATTGTGGCTGATAAGTTGATTGTATGATCTAATTGTAAGTCATTTATTTGAGTGAAACAGTGTCTGAAATCTATCCCTGGATGACTATGTTAATATTTGATGGTCTAAAACTGTGGGTCAAGATCAAGTAATCGATGAAATTGTGTTGAGAGTTGATATCTCTTAAGGGATAGATGGGTAAAAGACGTAACTCATCAAATGTATGTTCTCTTGTAAATATAGTTTATGGATCTTTTCTTGGTGATAATTGAGGAATGAATTTCCTAGAGAACTTTACACATCTTGTCTTGGTATGTCCTATGTAGACAACGGAAGTACAAATGTTTCGTAAAGCATTGTCTCAAATGCTTGAGCGGTTTGTTTAGATGTTGGGTACTGAAACTTGAGGTTTATTTGGAGTAGGTTCTCCTAGTTTGGGAGATATGCTCTAATGGAAAACTAAAGTGATAGTATTTAAAGATTATTTTTACCATTGGGTGATTCCTTGGTAAAGATGAATTCTTTGTATTAATCTAAACTATGTGTACTGAATAGTCTGATATAGTGTATATGTGTAATAGTTCTGTATTCTCAAGAAAAGTGACCTAAAGTCTGAGAGGGCTCATTTGTGAGTTCTAGACATGGCATGAGTATATTAAGGATGAGTGAAATCTCTTAATGAATCTATATCCCTTCTTGTTGGGCGGTCCTAATTCATGGACCTGATAGATTCACCGTGATACTGATATGTATATGAAGTTAATGCTGGTTGTTACAAGAGACAGATTGTAAGTCTAATGACTGAGCAATATGGTATATAGATTGTAAGTCAAGTGGACTGTACATTCTATGCGTAAGATTGTAAGTTTGAATAACTGTGCAATCTGATTGGTAGTTACCCAAAAGTGAGGGTATATAAACTACTATGTTTGCAATTCTTAGGCAGCTAACAGCTGAAACTAGCCAAGAATGAGCTTAAGTGTCGTGACATGTTTGGTCACCACTATAATAATTCTTTAGACTCAGTGAAGTCGTAAAAGAATGAAAATGCGTTAAAGTTACAATAAATAATAAAGGCCTGATTGTAACAAGCAGAGGAAACTGCGAAAGAAATGGGGCTTGGATCACCCGAATGATAAGTAACTTTGAATTCCTACTCTACTTTGTACAGTTCAAAGGATACACTGTTATTGTCATGGCACTAATGAGAAATAAAGTTATCTCCATTTCTTTATTTGCTTTGATAGGTTTGGTGTATCAAAGACAATGACGTGCATACTACCTTGTGTTGAGGTTGAGCTTTGAGCTCTTAATGGACCCATAGCCAAGGTGGTGGAGGACAGATTCCTCCTCCCCGGGTTTTGGTGGTGTGAGGGTAGCACACTTGATGGGATCCACCTAGTTGGTTGTGGAACATATGTAGTGAAGGACGTATTCCTCTTACATATGGCAATGAAGACCGAGTCTCCTTGCGTGGCCGATTCCTATGGGAGGGATATTGATAACTCCCTAGAGCTTCCAACGAAATCCAGGTAAGACGTAGGGCCTCATCAACTATGCGTCAGAGTTCACTCGTGAGATAGTCACGTGATCGCGATATAACATTATCCCTTGTAGAACCGAAAGTCGTGGGTTGGGTGGTGCATTCATATCACCTCTCTTGGTTCAAAAACTTACGTTTACCACCTGAGGCATGACTGCGAGCCTTAAATTCCACAGTGTGTTGATTCAAGTCGCGAGACATCTACACATATGCTTGAAGTTCTTCGTATGCCTTTCCTATGCTCATTTGTCTTTTGATGCTTGTCGATTAGTGGGGGATTGTTGGAGATGTGAGAGTAATCTCCAAGCATTGTCAGAATAAAAGAAGGAGAAGGCGAACGGCCTTTGTCTTTTGGCGTTCCGGGGGTTAATATCTTGGTTGACCAACCTTTTCGTTTCCTTTTCTGATTCCTCTTCCCCCTATATATTGATCCTCTTTTTATATACACAAACACACAGAAAAAATACCAATACACAAAGAACCAAAACACATACAAATATAATGGAGTTTGGGGTTCCTTGATTGAGCATAGCATTGGCATACGAGACCTGTTATATCAATCGGTTTCCGTCAGTGCAGACGAAGATCGGTGTTGTGTAACCTGGAGGGCGACCGCCATGAGGGGCTTGCACCCGTGGCTCGGCGAAATCGTCTTTAAGGTCAGAGGGCTAATAACCTCGCCGCAACAAGTAAAGGATTCGATCCGATTGTCAGATAAGTTAGATTAATTCTCTATATTCCAACATGTAGTTCACTAATCACTCAATTAAGCACTTGCTTCATCAAAGAGCGTTTTTTTTTCAATAATGAACTCTTCTTTAACCATCCTTCTTTTCCCTTCTTGATTACAGAACTTTTCCATGAACTCGCTAAACAAATAGTTCTGATACAAAGGAGGGTTATTTTCATCATTCAATTCCGAAATTGGACCAATAAAATCGCTCTCCTGAGGGGCCATGAACAAACCAAACGAAGCCCGTTTTCGGGTTTCGTTGTTCACGGCCCTATAGACTACATTGTTAAACTTGTCGTTGCTTAGAACCTGAAGCTGATCAGCCACATTGACGATCAATGCACAGGTTCGGGAGCAACACCGAACAATTCCCCGTCTTTGAGAATCTGAAGGCCTGTGACACCATCATCTTGTAGTAGGACTGTTAGGATTTTGAGGTCCGGGTTCAGGCATGGAGGGTAGTAGTTTGCTTGTGCTGTACACAATGGGTTTTCTCCGAACCTCTTTTGTAGGTGGTCTTCGTCTAACCCCAATGCTTGAGAAATTAAGCCTAGTAGTCGGGTCATTAGAGATGCAATTGCTTTGATATATTCTGAAATGATCTTCCTACATATATAAAAGGGATAATAAGTGAGTGGTGTGTTAGATTGATTATTAGTACAACTTAATTATGATCATAACTTAATTATGCATGACTTTCAGGCCCGTTCCTGACATTTTGAGGGTCCTAGGGCGAAGTAAAAATAATGGGCCCTTATATGCTTATATTTATTGGGAAAAAAAATTCGTTTTACATCATTTGTAGTACTTTTATCTCGTTTGTGGATATGTACGTATCAAATAAAAAATTTTATTTATGATCATAACTTAATTATGCATGACTTTATTACTAAGATTGTGACATGTGTATGTTCATATATATATTGGGGTCATAAATACGTGTATAGGCTCGAATGTTCATATAATAAAATGATCGATCTTCTCTAAATTAACTTCGTTTGAATTGAATGCATAATTGCATACATCAAATTATAATTCACTCCAATTTCACATTTTCAAAAACTATCTAAAGTAAAGTGATCATATACCTATAGAAGTTGGGTTAGTTGGTAACTTCTCAATGAAGCTAGGATCAACCGGATGCCAAAAATGGAAGAATGCTTCACCCCACATGAATTTCCTTTCCTTAGTTTCTACATCTTTGATGAAATACCTGAAAATTTTACCATCTTTCATATGCAAAGTTGACAATAAGTTGGCCTTTTCTTCATGAGGAAGCTCAAAAAATTGTGTAATAACATCCAACACATTTTTGCACAAGTCACTTGAAATTCCATGACCTTTGAGCCGAAAAAACCCATATTCTTCATAAGCTTTTGATAATTCAATGACTAATGCTTCATCATAATTGTTACTCATCATGTCGATTATCGGAATCGAACCGAAGACATGAATCTTAGAAAGATTTATGGGCTTGATTTCATCTGGGACTATGACTTGAGGTGTAAGTGAAGGGGTGTTGGGATCATTTGCCCATTGAAAAGTTGTCATTATTATGAACAACTAACTTAACTAATTAGGGAGATAATTGAGCTGCTAATTAAGATTAACATACACTAAAACATTATATAGACTCATGAAATACAATTTGATCTATTTTTTTTTTTTTCTTAATTTTTGAGATCAACTTGGAAATTCAGCTAGAAAGCAAAATTTTTACATTTTGTAATCCATTGTCTAGTATTTTATTTTGTAGCGTGATAGTTAAGAAAATTAATGATTTCCATTAAATTATGGGTACTGATTTTGCCAAGGCAACAATTACTGCTGCCAAGGCAAAATTAATAAACTCCCTTCTTTGCCCTTCATCATATTTCTCAATCTACAGTTCTACACCCAAATTCTTTTAATTTAACACGATTTAAAATAATAAAAAATCACTCTTATTTTCTCTCTCCTCTCTTCCCCCTTCCCAACCCCAACCAATGCCCGCCGCACCAAAACCTCCAATATCGCCCAGCGTCAACGGCCCCACAACCACGACACACTTGGGATGTCGTCTCATCGTTCCCAACCATTTCCTTGCTCATTCCTCCAAATCTGTTACATCCTCATCTACAATTGCAAGGACGACGATTGAGGGTGCGATAATCATCATTCTCGCTATAAGCAACTATGGTGGGGCGATGTTTACGGGGGAAAAGGGATGCACGCTTGTGTGATTCAGATGGGGTGGTGAAACTTAGGGTAGCAGTCGGCGACGACGGGTGGAAAACGGTCAAAGGAGTGAGAAGACGCCGCAGGGACGCACAAGGTTTGGGGGGGAGGGGGGCGGGTTAGGAGTGGTGGTACAGAAAGGATTTTTTTTCTCGTTGTAAAGATATGAAGATTATTTGGAGTTACGAAGGGCAAAATAGGGAGTTGCTTAATTTTGCCTTGGCAACTGTAACTGTTGCCTTGGCAAAATCAGCACCCTAAATTATTAATACTTCAAACTCTAGGACGGATGAGGATAGATCTAGGCTTAATAATGTTACAAATAAAAAGTGGGATATAATAATTACTACTACAATTTCTATGTCATAATTAATTAATTTTTGAAAAGTCAGCCCATTATAGTGATAGTTATAGTTGTAACAAAAAAAAAAAAAAAGTGATAGTTAATGTGATAGTGTGTTTAAGCAACCAAATATAAAAGAAATTTTCCAACAAAGATTTAATTAATAGTTAGATCAATGACAAATTATCGAGTATTGAAATAAGTTAAGTATATTCGATCATTTGACTAAGTTCTTTATTACTTGATTGAGAAACTTTATTGATAAGTTAATTAATTTATAAGTACACTGAATAGCTCAAGAGTCAAGACTAAGTCTAGGACTCTTTTCTAAACTTTACGGAATAAAGTTTAGGATGACTATGGGGTCATAGAATTTCTAGTTACCTGGCTACGCGGTTACACTGACCCAATATATAAAATGGCGGAGAATTTTTGTGGCGTTTTTCGCAGTCCAAGTATAACAAAAATACTACATGGTGAGGTGATCGATATAATGGTAGCTAGCATTTAGCTAGCTAGTCGAAACAAGATTTCAAACACGATATTTTACCACATGTGTTCGTATAGAATTTACTTTTTTTTTTTTTACAATGTGCTTCTCTCTTTTCTTCATGGCAATTGTAATTTCTTAACATTAATTACTCTGTTGTTAGTGCTAAACACACACTAGTAGCTAGATACGTACTACTACTGAAGTAAAAGTTAAGCAGAAGGTAATAATAATTTGCTTTTAAATTTATTTACATGCATATCAGCATATATATCGTACGTCAAATTTCATTAAAATAGCTAGTAGAAACCTTTATCTATATAATAATTTTAATAGGCTAACATTACTAATCCACGTGGCATGACATAGTTGATTTCGCATAGTTGCCATCTGTAAATGCCATGTCATAGACCTACGTGTCGCACTATATATAATTATTTGACTTAAATATATTAAAACTAATGAAAATATTTTTATTATAAATATAATAAATAGAATACATTAATCAACTTATTTATTGAATTAAATTATAAAGAATTTTTCATCTTTCACAATACATCTAAATTTTTTTAATTGAATTTTATAGTTAGTTTGGAAGTTTTTGTTTATTGATGATAATCAATGTAGTGACTTTTGGTCGTTGGTTTTCCAAGTTCTTTGTAACATACTATATCGACATACTATATATATTTTGGTCTTTTGGTTGGCTTAGCATACAAAAAATATGTGTTTCATCGTTTTTTTATTTAAGTTGTCAAAATAATGATAATTTTGGTCGAGACGAAAAGTGGTGCAGAAAATGGATTCTCATATGCAACAGTATAGAGGGTGCTACTGTGTTTGTTCATATTAATTTTATGTACCCATTATCATTGTTTGTAATCCCATATTATTAGGTTCCAAATAATTTTATCATGTCGCACTATAACTATTAGAATGGATCGGAATTGATCGATTTGGTCATTTATTTTTACGATTTGCAAGTGTTTAGTATTAAGATTTCAATATTGTAGCATTGTTCCATGCATCAACTATGGGATTTTCGAAGGGCGAAAGTGACAATTTATCCCATACACTTATAATCAATGATGCAATCTAAGAGCATAATTTCTAAATGTGCAATTTAACACCATATGTTTTTATCATGTGCAATTTACCTCCTATGTTATTTTCTGTTTATTTTTTGTGATATAAGCATTTTCTTAATTCCTCAAAATTTGAAAATGCAATAATTAATACACTAAATACTTTGTACTCAACTTTTGATGTGAATTTAGGTGTACATGAGTCTCAAATATCGGCAAATGAGAGATTGTTGAAACGAGTTCAAAAGAGATCAATAGTATCTTCATCCACATGCTAGATTAGTAAACTGGTAGCGATTGAGTGTTGGGAATACTTATAGGCAGTACTATTGTCCTCAATACGTAAATCACGCATTAACTAATGAGAATAAAACTAGTTATTGTGCCCATGAATTCATGGGTCCTATTTTTGCTTCATTTTAAAGAATAACCTATTTAAAAATGAAAAAATATTTCCTTGATAAAATTTTAGAAAATGCGGAGTTTAAATCATTTTAAACTACATGATAAAGATTTTTGTCGGCTGAATTTGTAAAAAATGAAACGTTTAAAAGTTCTTACAATATTGAAAACATAATACCAAAAATAAAATAAAAAGTACATTATACTTACTAAATTCAAAATCCAAAATGTACATAATTAACCAACAATGTATAGTTCGCTCATAACCCAACGATCATATTCCATGATACTAATTAAAATACAATATAGTTATATCAAACTACAACAACCATTTATAAACTAATAGCCATAAGACACTATCTTAATAGTTAATATCATTATTTAATAAAATGCTTTCCAAGTAACCACATAATTTAATGCTAATAACTTATATTAGAAGAAAGATTAAAGACCAATTGAAAATTTTATTGAAATCAGGGGACAAATTTTGATTTATTTGGAGAATTGAGTTGAGTATATAAAACTTAAATTATTTTTTGTGTTCGCATAGTATTATAAATTCCAAACCAAATATTGTAATTTATATTTTTTAAAGAATGTCTTAAGAATTTTTATTGTTTGTCCTTGATATGTTGAATTTCTACAATATTGAAATTTGAAAACTAAAGATAAACATCAAAATGAACTTGTGAATCACAAAATCGAAAATATACATTACGAAGACTATTGTATTTCATTATATTAGTTTGAGTACAATAACTATTTGAAATAACAATTACAAATTGCCATCGATCATAATTTGATAGTAAAACATACTTGTATACTTTAAAAAGTAACACTACGATAGATACATACAACTAATATAGGTACTAAGAAATATGTAGACTATTGTGTTTGAATAGAAGGTAAAGAACCAATAAAAGTGAAGGAAATATATGTTATTTCCCTTAGCTAAGTTTCTCTCTTTATATACTACTTGAAATTAAGACGTTACCGATGCAATTGGCAAACCAAGAGCCAAGAGACACAATGTTTAATATCATTATTAAATAAAAAAAACATTCCAATCGCCCACACTTCAATACAATCAATCAAATATTTTAATTGAATACATGTCCATACAATTGCCCACAATTTCATACAAAAAACATATGTTAGTAGAAATAAAAAAAATGAAATAAAAAAATTAAAAGAGCAAATCTAATGGCGACACATAAGCAATGACATGGATTTTTTTCCTTAAAACAACGCTATCAACCTGCCATGTGGCTTTTATGCTAGCCTATTAAAAGTATAGTATAGATTTGAATTTGATTAGGTTAGGTCAGGGGTACTCCAAATGATATGATTACATGATGATGGCAGGTTTTAAAAAATTGACAATGATAATGGCCGTTAGGCTAAACCCTAAAAATAATCCGAAACACATACCTCTGGAGCATTTAGAATGCGGAAACATTGGCGGTATATCAGAATAAGTCGGAAACTACATGGGTATTCTGAAAATATCCCTTTAAGATTTAGAATTGTTATATATAATTATTGTCGTTGATTTAGGGGTCGATTATTTGGCGTGGTCAATAATGATTGGAACAAGTTCAGTTAGGGTCATTGAAAGGAATGTTTTTGTAATACACGAATTAGTCTTGTCGAAATAAACTTACAGCGGAAAAACTGGTAATAAACATTGACGATCAACTGAAATTAAGGTATACACATATATCCTTTTAATTTAACCAAGGAAAAGAGGTATAGAAGAGATGTATAACAGTCCCGTAATTGTCACGGGCGCAAAAACTAGTTAATGTTATTATTATTGCTCACTCAGGTCTCTAAATTATTAGGATCGACCCTTACAATTTGATGTACGTAGTTTACAAATTTTCACAATAATCAACGTCATAATCATATTCAAGGGAAATTGAACAAGTTTATATTAGACTATAGACTGTATGTACAACAGTATTTATTTTGAGCAATCATTTATATTATTATTTCTGGAGTAGTTGTACGTATGTAGCTAGGTTTGATGTTTTCCTTCTTGATTACGATACTGTTGCATGCATGAACATCAGAACATCGATCAATCGCTTAGCTATCGCTTATTATTTGCATCAATCAATTTCGGAATTGGACCAACATACAATGTCGTACTTTTGTAGACCGATGAACAAAGCCATCGAAGCCCGTTTGTGAGTTTTGTTGTTAACAACCCTATGGCGTACACTCTTGTACTTGTTATTGCTTAGGACCTGAAGCTGATCAGCCACATTGACGACCAATGCACCAGGTTCGGGAGCAATTCAACCCCGAACCATTCACCATCTTTGAGAACTTGGAGACCCGTGATACCATCATCTTGTAGTAGGATGGTTAGCATTTTGAGGTCCGTATGGTCTCCCAACCCCAGGGTGTGATCCGGGTTCGGGCATGGAGTGTAGTAGTTTGCTTGAGCTGTACGCAGCGGGTTTTCACCGAGACTCTTTTGTATGTAATCTTTGTACTGTCTATCAATTTGCGTTATTAAAGGTGCAATCTCTTTTACGTAAGCCACAATGATCTCCCTATATATATATATAACAAAAGAATACGACAAATTAATTCAAGTCTGATCATGTTATCGTTAGATAGTCTCATATAATGGGAGTACTATAACATGATCAGACAAATTAATTCAAGTCTGATCATGTTATCGTTAGATAGGCACATGTTAATAATCTTATTCTGATTACTTTACAACTATTCTTGGCATATTTTTATTTCATACCCATCAAATATATTTCCTCTCTATTTCTTCCCATAATACACTTTCTTCTGCCCCTTTTAACCCATTTCTACATGCATGATCATCGGTAAGTGATAGCATCACCCAACCCACCACCGGAAAGTGGGACCCTAAACCCTTTTCCGGCCACCTTAAGAACACCACACCCAAAGGGGTTCACCCCACCCCTCATAGGGTGTCTTTTTGTTCTCGCCGGTGATGTTGCGGTGTGATGAAGGTGGTCGCCGACCATGGTTGTTGGGTATGATGAGATTTTGCGGGTGGAATGGTGGTGGATGTAGGAGATGCAGTGGGTAATGGGATGGTGTTGGCAAAGTTTGTGAGAAAATAAAAGAAGAGAGATAAAATATATTTGTTGAAGATATTATGGGAAGGAAATAAAAGAGGAGAGTAAAAATATATTTGATGTAGTATAAAATAAAAATATGCCAAGAATAGTTGTAAAGTAATCCAAACAAGATTATTAACATGTGCCTAGGATAAAATAAACATGTGCCCCTTGGGCACACGTTAGAAAAACCGATATGTATATATATATATAAAAGCGAATAATTTGGAGCGCATTGAGGGTATCGGGAGGTCAAGAAATGCAGAGCGAGAATCCAAAATTTGTTAAACTCTCACCTTAAGTATTAAAGTAATCCACATAATACATTAAAAAATGCACGTACATAGTCCAATATTTGTAAAACTCTTATGTAATAAAGTTATCAACATGAAACATGATGTAAACAGATATAACTCGGGCTATGCATATCAGAATATTACGATACATGTATCATTAAGTTCGTGTCGAAATGTATGTCAATATAAGATCCATTTACACATACTTTTGAAAAGTTAAGAAGCTAATAATTTAGACAGAATTGAGAGCATCGAGAGGTCAAAAAAATGCACAAAGAGAGTTCAAGATAAGTTAACCTACTCTCACATAAAATATTAAGATAATTCACATTAAACATTATTAAATGCATATGAAGAGAGTTCAATATTTGTAAAACTCTCACGTAGTATAGTTATCAACATGAAACATAATATAAACTGTTATAACTCGAGTTACGTATATCAAAATATTACGATACATGTAACAGTGATTTCGTGTCAAAATGTATTTCAATACATGATCCATACTTTCCGCTTTTACCGCAGTCAATATTTTGATCAAATGACTAATACATACACGGAGTAGAGCAGATAAAACGACACCATATCATTTCCCCAATCACAAAGACCTGAAACACCACCACCACCAACCACCGCCGTAAAAGAAACAATGTCGAACGCGTTCAGAGCGAAGGTGCCGGCGAACTCGGCGAACGTAGCGGAAGCGAGGAAGAGAGTGTTCGAGTTCTTCAAAGAAGCGTGTAGATCACTACCATCTGTCATGGAAATCTACAACCTTTACGACATCGCCACCATTTCTCAGCTTCGTTCCAACATCGCCGCCCAGATCCGCCAGAACTCTCATGTCAAAGACCCTAAGGTTCGCCCGCTCACCCCCACCCCTTTCTTCTTCTTCACATTTCCTTTAATTAGGTCTTTCCTTTCAATTTTTTTGATTTTAGGTTTTCCTAATTCAAGCGTAAACGATACGATTTCTGATGACGATTCATGTTAGCCTTGGTTGTTGTTATTGTTGTTATTGTTGATGTTGTAATTTAGGCGTAAAATCGGGGTTAATTATTATCGAATTATGCAATGGATTGGGTTAGACCGTATTACGGTGAGATTTGGGGTTTGTAGGCTTGTAGCTTACTCATCCAAACCTAGTTAAGCTCATTCCGGTCTCGTTGTCGAAATTTGTCAACCGAAGTTAAGGTCTTGCATTGTTAAATGTTACTTTTGACGTATCGCTGAAGTCAATTTGTTGAGGTTTGTTAGACTTTTTAATGTTTCGATTCTTCTACGGCCCTTAGCTTGAGTTTTTTTGTCTCTGCGTTTTGTTGTCGGGGTGAAGTTGTAATCTTTATTGGTCACATTGTAATGTTTAGAGTTTGGACTGATAGGAAGTGATGCGGAAGGTAATATGAAATTGAATATTTAGGGCTGGATTTATATTGTTTTGCGGCAGAGTTAGAGTTTTGATCAGTATTTTTGAGAGAATACTCGGAAATTGTTTATTTTGGCATGAGCGGGGACTTGGGCGCCTTGGAGGCACTAGGGTGATGTTGTGTCGTTGTTGCCAGTTTACGGTTTACCTGTTTTTGCTCTCTTTTTGGGTTCCAAATAACTGTAGCTCAATCCCGTCATATGGCTATTCTTGTATGCCAAAGCATCTTGCTCTCCGCTGTAAATGTGTCATGAGTCTGTTTTTCAATGTGATCTGCTTACCACAACTGTGGGTCTCGAGAGTTACTGGGTTATCTTCTCTTCTGGGTGATGGGATGACTGATTAGATACTTTGATCGCTCCTAAAAAGATTGAGAATATCTTGAAGTTTAAGACATCTAAGAAAAGTCATAGATAGCTGATGCCCCCCCTCCCTTCTCATATTCTAGGCGTCAACTATTGCTTACGTATAATGGTTTCAGATGATGATTCATGTTAAGCCATTTTGGGATGAAGCTGTTGCATTCTGCAATCTTTTTTTTTTTTTCTTTGTGTGTGAGACCGTTTTACAGTTAGGCGGGGGTGCGATTTCAGGTCAATAGCTTACTTGGAAAGCTTAATTCTTGCATTGTTAATGTTACTTTGATTGTTAGAGTTTGAATACTCTTGGTGTTGCGGTTGTTGAGGTGAAGTTGTGATCTATCATGGTCACAGTGTAAGATTAGACTGATAGAAAATGATGTGCAAGGTAAAAATTGTATAGTTGTGTGAGCTGGAATCTTGATCGGGAGGATTGGAGGAGTTCTGGGAAGATATGTACAAAACTCTTGTCATTGGCTGGGAGCCTTTGAGGCACTAGCATAATGTTGTGCTGTTCTTGCCAGTTTACGGTTTACCTGTTTTGCTTTCTTTTTGGGTTTCAAATAACTGTACCCCAAGTCCTTAGGGCTATTCTCTTGTCGTTGAAATTCAATTGTATGCCAAAGCATCTTGCATGGAGCATTGAATGTGTTCTTTGTTGCAATGGGTCAGCTCGCCACAAGGGTCTCGATAACCAATGATTATCTTCTCTCCTGGGGGGTGGGATGACTGATTGGATTCTTTTATCACTCCTAAAAGACTGGGTAGTTCTTTAAGACCAAGACATCTATGAAAAGTGATGGATAGCTGATGTTATCCCCCCTTCTCTCCCAATGAATGGAGTTGTTTCCTTTTTGGCGATTCTTGTTTTGTTCGATGGCAATGATGAACATCAAAAGCTGTCCTTACATGAATTAAGGTCTGTTACCACTTTAGGTAAGACAAGCTTGATCTCATAAAGAGGTCTCTCTTTTCTAAAACTTGTGTGGGGGATCATGGAACGAAGAAGACTCCTCTGATCTAAAATCTGGGAGTAAAGTGTTGATTGGAGACGTGCTAATGATGGCCAAAATATCTCGAACTGAGCCGGGTAGTTGTATTCATGTAATCATGTTAGTTGTGCTTGTATTGGCACTCTATGGCTAATCCTTTGAACTGTTTTAAGAGTTGAGAGTAATTTGGAAAATTTTCAACACTCACCTCATCAGTACTATGATTGTAGTATAACCATGACATGGGCTCTCAAGAGAGAAGGGGAATGAGGGATCATTATGCGTCATCTAATTTGGGGATCTTTGTATGGTGTTAGCCTGTTAGGAGGTACGTGTTCAGTGACTGTATTAGGCCATGGCCATCGAAGTAATCATGCTTCATTTTTTGAGATTAGTGATTTTGTGTCAAATGTTGGCATCCATAGCATGACTCTATGAAGCGAGTAGTTTGCTCTGCTATCGTCCTGTTCTATATGGGTGACACTCCTGTCATGTCTTTCAAAATACATTTATTTTTTCTCTAGAAAAAGGGTATTGAGTCCTGACCCAGAAGGTAAGATAAGCTTTCTGTACTGGAGGAAACAGTGACCTTCCTCTCGGTTTTTACTTTGGATTTCATTTTTATCTCATCTTGGTGAAGTATAGGTTGCATGGTGTGGAAGTGTCTCTGAATTTGCCTTGTTTTTCTTGTTCGTGTTTGCAGGTCATCGACATGTTGCTCTTCAAGGGAGCAGAGGAACTAGGAAACGTTGTGGAACAGGCAAAGCAGCGTCACCACATCATTGGCCAGTATGTTATTGGACGTGCAGACCTACTTCAGGATTCGGGAGCCAAAGATAAAACCAGCTCCTCATTCCTCCAGAATTTCTACACAACCAATTACTTTTAAACCAATTTTTGTTTGATCATCCCTGCTTGTGGAAAAATGCCGCCGGGCTGTAGACTTCGGAATAAGTATTATTCCTGTACTTGGAATTATTGTAATTTCCTGCGTCAGAACTGAATTTTTTGGATTTTAATGGTATGAACTGAATGTTAATTCTCACCGAGTCATCGGAGGCCTTCAAATCAGTGTTATGAATTGCCATCTACTCCTGTAATAGGCTCCACGGGATCTGTACGAATTTATAACATTGGCGAAGAATTTGAGAAACTCGGTGTCTTCTGTTCACATCCTATGGACTTTAATGGAGAGATTAATTGATGAGCATACATTGGAACATAAAGGGCGAATCAAGGAAGAGGAGTGAACACCAAAATGTAACACGAATCAGGCCAAAATCGAGGCACTTCAATCATATTCATAGAACTGAGGTGTTACAGAGCATCAGATAAAAACTGAAATCAAATTACAGGATGTGAACAAATTGACAAAGTTTTCCTCAACCTCCAAATATACATTAAACTCCTTAACTATCTCTACATAACACAGCTACAACCCAATTGATTATTTCGGCAATTAACTTACAATAACAGGAGGAAAACAATGACAGGAGCTCGAGTCAGTTAATATACCGCGAAAAATATTAGTCACACTGTTGATAATACACATAATTGAAGATGAAAAACCAACTAAATCGAGTTCCGACTTGGAAGCTATACTTGTAACTCTGCATGGCCAACATCTTCCAAAAGCTAATCCTGTTTAATGAGCTAAAGGTGGGTCATTCTCTTGGGCGGGCAAGCCATAAGGAACTCAAAGCACGAAGCCTGGAGAAATAATCATGAATAGCAAGAAGGGCACGAGCTGACTGCCTTGTTGTCAAAATGCGGTGCATTTGTTGTAGGGTTTGCTGGCGTAGGTTATCTGCCTGCCGGAAGTAAACAATGTGTACAAGTTTCAGATTTTCAGTAATGATATAAGCATATTGGTATTATATGTACGAAAGGAGAGCCCATCTGATCTCCAAAAACAAAACGAAAAACTAGTAGAGATTAAAATCTTATTAGCTTTCAAGTGTGGTAATATTTTTGATTTCTGTATCCCTACTCTGTTGCTATAAAAAGATTTCTTTACAGATTATCTTGGACCACACAAGACAGAAGAGCGACTCTGATTGTGTCCGAATAGTAAAATCGAGAGATGCTATACTCTACATAGGGTGAGAACATGACAGCAGTTTTGCAAACAGCTACTCTGCTCTCGACTCATTAGATATCAACCACAGGAGACGGCTGAAGGGGGCGTTTAATATAGGGCTACAACGCCTCCAGGAGTCCAGGGGAACAGATGAAAATGCACAATGTACATATCCACTTGCTCTGGCAGCAGAAGCAACATAACCAAGAGGAATTCAGGTATCAAAGTAGGTTACCTGACGAATGAATCCTTCAAGCGTACCAAGTTTGCCCATTGCCATAGCCATTTGGCCCATGTAACTGGCAACATTTCCAGATGAGCCTGATGAGCCAAGCGAACCACTGGACAAGGTCTCTGCTAGCGATTGTTGCAGTGCCTCCATTCCTTGAGACAATGCGTCTTCAGCCTGCTGTGAGGATTGTTGCAAGTTCTGAATGGCTGCCAGCTGCTGTTCTGTAAGAGGCTCCAATTGGTGTGAAAGAAGCTGCAGAATACAGCTTCAATTTAGAAGCAAGGAAACTTAATATCAAACAAATGAAAGAGCGGGTAGTGGTTTCTTTTTACCCTCAAAAAATAATGGTTTTTTTTTTAGTGTACTTTGATCTATACATCTTTCAAAAATTGTGAGCTTACACAATAGCTGTACAATTGTTTGTCTTGAGCAGTCTAAATATCTGAGCAGCACAAGTATCCTCAGATTACAGGTCACCACTAAGACCTACTTAAAGATATTATACAGCAAGTCATGATAATGGTCTGATCTTATTCCTAGATGTACCTGAGCAAGTTATCTTATACGTCTTCTTAGAGTACCACAAACGAACAAGCAGCACGTTTTATCCCCCCCCCCCAACCAATAAAGAACAAGGTTTGGGACAGAAATGTGTATCATAAGATTCAGATACACAGTCGTCAAAAGCTCACATATCTCTTATTATCAGCAGATCTTGGAAAAATCCTCACCTTCAGAAGCTCAGATGAACGGAAGCCACCTAGCCACAGGAAACACCTCTCTGCTGGTGTTTTCCACATACCAGATAAAAGATGAAAAACGTCATTTTTGGCAGCATTGCCTTTGAGCCTGAAAATATCTTCGTAATGAGCCATGACTCCATCAACTATGACACGGAGTTCAGTATCACCAGCATGAGCATTAACTGCTGCCCTTAATTCATTAATTTGACGATTTTGCTCTTCTAGCCAGCGAGAATATTCTACATCAAACGCCATTGCCCCTGCAAAAAAGTAAAACTAACCATGTTCAGTGATTATTGATAAGGCCATAACAAAAAAATATAACACCTTTTACACAATGGAAGCACATTGCTTCACTTCTTAAAATTGGCTTGTGATGCAATAAATAATCAGGTTTGAGACTCGAATAACAATGAGTTTACAGCTTGCCAACTGATATCTGTTACTCATCCTGGTTTTCTTCTCTGACTAAGTGGAGAAGAAATCAACTCAGTAAAACTTGAAATAACTAGGGTTTAAAATGTTCCTGCATAAAATAATGATAGCAGGGATATCTAACAGAATATTTAAGATTTTTTATTAGCAAGGCGTTCCACTGCGAATGATGAAACTGTGCTTACCATTTCCACCGGTGGAATGGGCCTGATCGCCACCAGAGCTTGAAATGAAAATTCCCTAAGAAAATGGAACATTAATCTAGTCAAGCTGAAGAAAGAAACTGTTTGTGTGTTGATCAGGAAAAGATACCAACAACTTGTTTGAAGAGCATGACACAACAAACAATTAACCTGTTGTCGTGCTCGCTGGAGCTCCTGCTCTAGTTGGGTCAGCTTCAATCTACTACTCTCCAGCTGTTGCACATAGGCCTACGTCCACCAAAATATAATGGTAACAAGATGTTTAGGGGTGAGAAGGAACATAAAAATCCGAGCATGGGGGAAGTTCTAACAAATTAAAGTAAGCGCAGATAATGAGCCTATTGAACTTCCTAACCTTTCGAGAAGTATATGGGTATAAATCCAATTTTTCCAAAGGATGAACAGGATATAGACAGTTCCAGTTCCAGTAAGATGAATAATAAAAAAGAATATCGAAAGTTCACACTAACTGATTACAAAACCGCATTGATAGCCAGCAAAGAAGGCTATAATAAATACAGAAGTTTTATATCCTGAAAGTAGTTCATCAATCAGTTTATGCTCCTACTATCATCTGGTTAGCCACAAATCACCGGTTAGGTTGCTCTACCCATCATTTCACCCTTTCTCTGTATTCTGTTTCTCTTTTTGACTACTTTCTCCTTCTCTTTATTTCTTTCTCTCCCCTTCTTTCTCTTTCCTATCCTATACTTTGTTTAATGTTTCACATACCCATATAATGGACTTATGGTTCATATTCAAACTGATTTGGGACTATCCTTTTCCATTGTTGCATGGAGAGGAAATCAGAAAAGTACACATAAATGACAGGATAAGCAAACAATGAAAGAGATTTCTTACTTTCTTCCTCAATCGACTTTTTCTTGCAGCCTCGCGATTTTGGGCCAGCCTACGAAGAGTCTGCGTAGCAAAGTCACAGACATATCACAGGAGTTGGGCAAAATGAAGCCAGTTTGCATTCAAAAGAGTGTAACGGTTAACATACCTTCTGATCTTTTGTGTCCTTTGATCTGTCACTTGAATCAGAAGCAGCTGGGCCAACCAATTGACCTCTTTCAAACTGCAATAAGCATGCATAATTATATGCCACATGACCAGGAGTCATACCCTCCCATAAGATTAGGTTGACTTGAAACATAATACATTTAATTTCCCACATTCATTTAAAGAAAACTATCAATGAGAACACAATTAGAAAATTAGCAGAAATTCAACAAAACACGTAAAACTAGTAGATCTACACTGGACAACAGAGAACCATCTCATGAAGGTAGATGTCGTATAAGTAGCTTCAAAGAAACTCACCCTCTTGTTTCTTTCATCCGTGTCTGCATCAGTTGAGATATCAGTCCTTGGACTACCGTCTGCCATATTAGAATCTCGCCAATTGTCTGAACTACCACTACAAGCCAAAATCAAATTCGTTTGCTGACTGTTTAGAGACAGGAAGTTCTGGTCCTCAACTTTCACAGGAGAAGGATGTATATTAGGTAAACCTGCCTGCTGTTAAAAGAAGAAGATGATGAAGAAGAAGGCTCGTCAAACAGATCTTGAAGCAGCATGCTAAGCTCAAAAATAAAGGGTCGCACACATAAAAACACACACAAACAAGCAATATTATCGATTTGCTTATGTTTAACATTGTACACTGTACTTATAAAGGGGAAGGGGGCTTTGGGATGGCGGCTGAGGAATTTATTAGAAGGACGAATTCCAATGAAGTTATGGAGACAGAAGGAATTGGCCACTTGATTTTGCTGGACTGATAAGAGGATCTGCAAATCAACATTGCAAGGGAATGAAGTATGGGATAAGACCCGAAACTACAATGATACCTTTCCCATTGATGACAACCAGAAAATTAAGCTTTTCTGATTGTGAAACAACTTTCACGAAACACACACGATAGCAGGAAGCCAGGAATAATATCACTATTTACCTCGGAATATGGTCCGGCAACCAACAACCAGCCAATAAGTTTCAGTATAAAGTAGTTGATAAGATGCAAATCTTCACTTAGGAAGATCAGTAGCGTCTTAATGTAGAAGGGAATATTCGGTTTCCTAAAAAGACTGATATGAATGCACTAATTTTTTCAAATGTAATCTTATCTTTAACTAAGTCCATCGTATCAAACTATCAACATACAGATGACATCTAATTTTGAGAAAACAGCATTAGCAAATCCACCCTATGGTCCAGCCAGATAAAATCAAGAACTGAAAGCCGTCCCCATTGACATTATAAACATGCTCTTGAAGTAGTTTATAAGCTTTACTACCATATTCTACGAAATCCTGCTAGTGTTTACAGTTTATATGATCTCAATCTCATCTCAGAAGTATGATACGAAAACATGGCAAACTAACATAGCTAACTTCTGAACAATGCTACAAACACAGCATCACCCACCCCTATATTAGGTTAGGTCCACCAATTTGCATATATCTTACATTCCTAGGTTCATCTTATCTGCCAAAATCACACTTAATAAACACCAAAATTGCAACAAAAGCAAAGAGCATACTAAACTAGCAAATAATTTAGAGGTGGAGACTGAATTTACATGGCACTAGAGATTGGTATTGAGGATCAAAACTCAGCATCTCGTTCGCAGCCGCGTTTTTAGCTTCAGCTCCACCCTTCCTTCTTGAGCTCCTCATACACCATCATTACCTCCACCTTCACAACAACCCCCCTTTTCACTAACTCTGAAGATTTACAACAGCTTCTTGTAGAAGCTTCAACCTTCAGGAACCCCCAAACAAACTTCAGGGTTTTAATTCCAGCAAAACCAACCTCACAAAAGCCCTAACAAAGATATTTTACCAGATCAAAACCCTCAAAAATCCCAACTTTTTATTATCTAAAACTCCTTCAAATTCAGCAATAATACACAAAATCTAGGACCCAATATTAGCAACAAAGAAGGGCAAAGTTCGAAACTTTTACAAAAGAGAAGAATTTTGAAATATTTTGGGGTTGAAATTCACAAACTTTATGCTAGAAAAATGGTCAAATCAAGGATACCCAGAAACTAAAATTGAGTAAAAACTCACAGTAACAGTGATTGGTGCAATAAAACAGATATTTCAGCTTAACCCAGAAGCTCAAAATTCACCAGGAAGAAGAAGAAGTAGAAGAGAGAGAGAGAGAGAGAGAGAGAGAGAAGAAGAAAGAGAGTAGCTGCCCAGTAACGCCAGACTTGGAATTTCACAGTGTGCAGTTGCTTTGACTTTTATGTGAAATGCAATAGAGTAAAAGAGAAGATAATCAAAATTTGGCCAAAATTAAAGTAATTATTACTCGATTTCGAACGCTTATCGTTATTTTGATTAAAATTATCGATATTGAAATGAGCGTTAAAATTAATAATAATCGTCTAGTTATATACTCGTATAAGACGTTTTACAATGAAATAATACGGCTCTTTTTTTTTAAAGTGAGTGGATCTTAAAGAATTACAAATAATATGCAAATAAGAAAATCGGAAGATAATTTAGAATGACCCAAAAAAATTACTCGTAAAAGATTATATAATACTGAAAGGACTATTAAAATTTAATTATATTCGCGATTTATCTTGAAGCCAAAACATGTTAGGGGGTGGTAACCTTTTATTTACTGATCTATTTGGGGGTTTTCAGAGACAAAAAAATTAACTTAGTGTCATTACAATTTACAGCTAAGCTTTGAAGACAAAACACCTGGGATTCAGATACTTAAACTATATTTTGTTGGATTAAGTAGAGAGAGAGAGAGAGAGGAAGAGGAGGAGAGAGTGTGAGAGAGACGTTTGGATCCTTCCAATCTCAAGACTCCTATCAGCCACATTTCCAATGTCCCAAACTCATAGTTTTATATTATTGTTTGGTGCTTTGACATCTAGTGACCTCCGATTCTCTACGATGTTTCGTTTCGTGTTTTCCACGGGTTTTTAGTTGTAGTTTCGTATGAGAATGTAGTGCGAAATAAGTATTCTAAGAAGGTCTTATTAACGTTATCATTATAAAGTTACTAGTAGTCATAGCATTCAGTATCGGCTTTTTTAAAATGACCTGAAAGAAACAAGACTATGCGCAAAGTAAGTGTGACGCTTCATTTTTTATTTGGTTGTGACTTACTAAGAAAGTTGTATAATTTTGCAAGTCAACGGTGGTATACTTATAATACAAAAGCAAATTTCATCACTACAAAACTACAAATGACCACTTCTTCTTGATAACAGCACAATACATAGAGTACTCCGAATGATACTACCACAAGCTGAATTAGTTGTGTCACTATTCTTTCTTTTCGATAGAAACCTAACCTAACTTAGATGACTCAAGCCAAACCTAATCCACATGCTTACTTGCTAGTTGCTACAGTTTATGAATAACCATCTGGCCCAAACGAGAAACTTCACAACGACCATAGTAATGATTCTCGTAACTCAAACCCTAACCTTGCGAGTTCAATCGGTCAAACTCCATCACAATTCTGTTAAAATTCGATCACTTATAATCACATACTTCATCGTAATTGTCAAATCGATTAACCTCGTGTTCAAGGTGGACCTCAAATCAGGACCCGTAGAAAATAATACTCCATACTCAACTCTTACTAACCGGCAACCGCTAAGCTACTCCCAAGTCTTTAACCATGCTCAATTAGATTTTATAAAATTTGAAACAGAAAAAATCCCCAAATTTCTTCCACAGTCGTATGAACAAATTGGGGAAGAATTAATCACTAATCTTGAATTGAGCAATTTCCGCCCAATTCAATCGTGAAATTTACTCCATCAACTTAGCAACTCTCCAGGTAAACTTTAATTCCCTTTTTTTTTTTTGGTACTAGTACATTGATTTCCTTTCTAATTTGATCAAATTTCTGGGTTTTGTTCTTCATAAACCCTAAATTTTAGGTTAGAAATTCTGGGTCAATTCTTTCTTCAGTTAATTTTAGTGGGAAATTGGAATTAAAGCTGGTGAAAGTTTAAATTTTTCAATCTGATTTGTGCATTTGATCTCTCAGAAATTCTTGAAGTGCAATTTTTTTAGGGTTTTCTGATAAATTGTTGATTTTGTAGTTAATTCATAGTTGTAAAGTGAAATAATTGGAAAATGTAAGATAGAAGTTTGCATCTTTAGAAATTCACAAGATTATTAGTTTCATGCTCAAGAATTTCCAATTTGCAGGGGCTATCATCAGAGTTTTGCGCAGTGGTTCTCGAATTTACGACACGGTCCTGTATGTCGTCTCTCTCGATTGGCGCGGGGGAAGCTGCTGCTGCTGCGGATGATTCTCCGTCGTCGTAATGCTCATTGTCTTTCTTGCCTTTCCTATGTATATAACAATATGTTGAAGTTTGTTCTAATTAAAGCTAGTTTCATGGATGCTGATGTTCAGGCCAAAGGGTGTCTATAAGGATCCTGATGACGGGTGCCAACGGTTTTTGCTTGAATTGGAGTTTGTTCAGTGTCTTGCAAATCCTACTTACATCCATTGTATGTCCTCGTATCAGAATTTTCTTTTTGTTGTATATTGTATGGTGTGGCCGTGGCGTAAGATATATCAGAATTTAGAAACGCTAAGTGCGTGTATTTGTGTAGATTTGGCTCAGAATCGGTACTTTGAGGATGAAGCATTCATTGGGTATTTGAAGTACCTTCAGTATTGGCAGCGGCCAGAGTATACCAAATTTATCATGTAATGTATATTTCTTAGTGGCTAGTATATATCTGGGTCAGAAACAGTTGCTATTTTTTGTTTCTGTTGATTGATTATGTGAGAATTGAGATGTTCCTCTAGCTAAAATTTTCTTGTTTGTTTCAGGTATCCGCACTGCTTGTTCTTTCTTGAACTTTTACAAAACCCAAACTTCCGCAATTCAATGGCACATCCTGGAAGCAAGGTTCATTTCCTGTCTTTTTGCTCCTTTCTGTTTTGTTATAAAACATGGTTTTCTTAGTATCAAATTCTGGCAGATAATAATCATAATATGTTGTTTATATGTGATTGTATCTTTTTGTACATGATGTTCTTGTGCAAGGAGGCCATGATATCCAATGTCCTCATGATGTAAATGTGACATTGCTGACAGGCTGTTGGGGGGGGGGGACTGAGAGTGCACATTCTGAGTTTGACAGCAATAACTAGGTCCATGTTGACATGTTTTGGATACTTTCAATTCAGTGATGTCGCGACCATAGTCTATATGTGAGTCTGATCATTATAGTCCTTATGTGGGATAAAGGAAGATTGCTTGGTGTAATGCATCAAAATATCTGGGAACCTGGTGATTACAGAAAATTGAAAATGCTTGAAGTATGTAAATTTTCCTTTATTTAAATATTAACCTTTCCAGGTGTATCCTATATACAGCGCTACCTTTCCAATATCCGGAATGACTGCTGACCTATGATTTATTTTATTTTTTTGCCATGAGACATGCAATTTTCTTAATTCAGAGATGCTTTCTCCTTTCCCCTTTTTTTTATGTGCTGCTTTATTGACATTTGCTATTCTGAGACGAGACAACAACTTCTAGTCCAGGATTGTTTACGTTGTACAAAGTTCTCATGCATGATCTGTAATTCTCAGGAATTGGCACACAGACAACAATTCTATTTCTGGAAGAACTATAGAAACAATAGGCTGAAGCACATTTTACCGAGGGCCCTTCCTGAACCTGCTCCTCAAGCTTCTATTGCTGCTCCACCACCCCTTCCTCCTGCTCCTCCCACATCTGCTGCATCTCCTGCCCTATCCCCAATGCAATATACAATGCCTTCTGGAGCTAGTATGGGGAAGAATGAGATGAGGAGTAGTGGAATAGATAGGAGAAAGAGAAAGTAAGTTCTCAATCTTCTCTGAAGTAGATATTCACAATTTTCATTTTACCAAATTTCGTACTGACACAAGGATATGTGTTCAGGAAAGATGGTTGAGCTTCACCTCCTCACCAGCAATACAATTGAATTAGTTTTATCATTGTTGTCATGGGAACAGGAGAGGCTGATTGTATTTCATGTGCTTGAAGGTAACTTTCTATTTGGTGTTTTTTTCAACTCTTCTTGTGTTATTGGCTTATTGCTCATTTAAAACAATTTACTTGCCTAAGTTTTGATCCGTTCTTTCTTATTTTCGACGAAATGATATTCCTCCATCCATATCCAAATTGGCCCAATTTTTTTTTTTTTTTTTTTTTTTTTTTTTTACCATATTGGGACTTGGGAGCCACCTGTAGAACAAATAAATGACGCATTATCCCTAAATTTATGGGGAATGGGATAGTGCGTTGAAGATAGGGTGTTTGATAATTTTTACACCAAGTGAACATTTTATTTGGTCTAGAGGTGTGTCCAAATATGGCCTGTCAAAAACTGGAAAAAAAATTGGGGTATTTGGATATGAATGGAGGGAGTATCTATGATGGTAGGTAATGGGTAGAGTGCACTAGGAGGTTTTTGGGCTGATATAATGGGTAAAGAATATGATCTTACCTATTGAAATCATCTTTGTTGTGGAACTCAGGATTGATTAAGGTGAGATATATGTATAAGGCATCTCAAATTAAGGTGATTTTACGTAAATTTGCATACATCTGACCCCCCTTACCTCGCCATAGTCTATAGGTCGGAGCCTTTGACTTGCAAAGGTAGTATTGTCTGTGTACGGCAGTCAGGAAATGGGACGTTATGCAGAAATTAGGAAATTGTAGGGTATGTGATTGGACCTATCAACTCGTGGGTATAGATTCTATGGTCACCTTAATCAGAGTATTAATATGATGTTGAAGAAAGACAAGGCAGGGAGAAAGGAAGATGACAAGGGAAGGAGATAGTAGATACCAATTTCTCATGGTTTTGGAATGTGTTCTACATGAAATATGGAGGTACTTAGGAAATTTCTGTTCTGGTCCTTTTCTTTTCTCCGTGATAAAAGAAGTGTAGTATTGTCTTCAGTTTAGGCTTATTAAATACATGGAGCAAATCGAAAATTTCTTACACAGTTGAGCAGCTTGCAAGTTTTTCTGATACAGTGCAGCAACTATGTTTTCTCTCTTAACAGTAATGTTGATGCTGTAAGCCTGTAACCATGAAGGATCTCATTGGTTTGTTGCTACATTTAGCAACTTGGGTTTTAGTTCCGAGGAAAGGACTTTCTGTACATTTAAGGTGGTGTGATACTGTCCTGCCCCCATTATCTCTGCTTGAAAGTTTCTCCATAGTGGTTATATCATACATCCACCAAGTAGCAAAGAAATGGAAAAAGGTACAAACTGTTGGGAGGCGGTGGTATTTTTCCAAGGATTTGAGTTAGTCTTTATGGAACCCCTGACTCTTTAGGATGAGTATCTACGAGCATATACATAACGTATACATTAGAATCTCATAAGGGGGTATCAAGTGCAAGGAGATCATGTTTCTTGGAGTTACAGTGGTGGATAGGTAAGGAAGAATCGAGGATAGAGGGATTAGAGTGAGAAATCAGGTAAAAGTTGATCAGTGACTGGAGCTTATAGGTTTTTTTTACACAATGATAGATTTATTTATCTGGAATCCTTTGTATTCCATATCTTTGTAGCCTTAAACTCATTTATCAATGGACACAAAATTTCTCCCACATCGTAAGAGGTCAGGGAAGACCAAAAATGACTTGGATGAGAGTGATTAGAAGTGACATGAGTGTATTGGGGCTTGAAGAGAGTATGACGTTGGATAGGCCGTTGTGAAGAGACATGATCCATGTGGAGGAATGGAGGATGTAGTTTGATTTTCTTTGGTCTCTTTGTTTGTTTGTTTTGCAAATGTATTTGTAATGATGTATTTGTAATGATTATATCGTAAATCGTAACTTTTGAGTCTCTCTCTCCCTGTTTCTTTTTCCTTTTTACAATTTCAGAACTTTTGCCAAATGGGTTTCATTACTTTTTAATTTTCTTCATTTTTCGCTCCTTATCTTAATCTTTTTATTGTATCTATGTGACGATCTCAGAGGACAATTTATGTTAGCTGACCCCAAATCATTTGGGACTAAGGCTTGGTGGTTGTTGTATGGAGCTTCCAAGTAGTGGGTCCCTCCCCTCTTCTCTCCTTTCTAAAAGAGCTCTTCCCGCTCCAGCTTCCATAGTAGATCTTTAAAAGACATAAGTACGTAACCTTAGTGTTTCGAGAGTCAAATTAAAGAGCTTTCAGTAATCATATGTATCATCCAGAGAACTCCATACCTTGCAAGTAGTGCTTCACAATCATAAGTTTAGTAATTGGACGAGTTTAAATCAAGATACTCGCCAGAGCCTTTGAGACATTTCTCTCTACGGATGGTACATTCTTATCTTACTTCTTTTGCTAGCAGTTTTGTGCAGTTACAATCAAGACTTAAATCGTGATCCAACTGGAACTCTTTCCTGATTTCTGGTCCCATACCAGCTGGGTGTATCGGTGGCATAGTGGATTATGAGATGGAAACCGGAGACGATTGTCAAATTAAGTTGATGATCCTGCAATATATTCACATTTAAGTGCAGACGATCAAGTTAAACGAATTCTCCACCAGTTAGTTCTACTTTTAGCTTGCATTGTCATTATACATTATTAGTGAAGAATCAGTGTCCAGTTGTACTAGTGTGACCATGAAATTCTGCAGTGATTCTGTGTGGATTTGTTCCTTTTTTTTTTCAAAGACCGTTTATGAAGTTCCAAATTTCTAGTCAGTTTCGGGTTCTTTACTTCTCTTATCCCCTCGCCCCAATTTCGCACACATATGGTGATGCTGTGTTGCTATGTTGCTGTCTGCTGATGACCATCAGCATATTCTTCATACACTCCATTATTTCCTGCTCAATTGTGTATGCTGACAATAGAAACTGTGCACTTCTGCTTTGACATGATTCAACCTTGCCATTATTTTCCAAGCATTTGAGGACAAATTTGAACTTTTGTGGCCTAACTTGGTAGTGTGACCAAATTCAAGACTTTTTATTGCTCACCAATGTTGACAATTTTCCCAACTTGATTCTCTCAGTCTTATGACAAGGATTTTCTTAATATTTTACCAATATTACATTTTGAAGTATTTTCTGTTTGATTATTTGATACTCTGTAGATTTGAAAATTTGGATTGCCCTTGTGTTATTGTACTGGTCTTTACGTGTCATTACGGACCTTGAAAGTTTTTTCGGGTTTGCGGTAGCATTAAAATTTCAATGTTTATACCATGCTCCCGGGAGCACAAGGAGCCTACCAGGGCTCATTGTGCTCCCGGGAGTATGGTATAATTTGTGTTTAAATTCTGGAGGTCCCCTCTCATCTTTTTGAGGTTTACCTGGTGCAGGACATGGCTGCCTTCGTTATAGTTCTCACTTATTGACGCAGATGTGATTAAAAACACTTCTTTATGAAGCTACCTAAAGCACACATTCAACAATAATCAATCTAGATGAATAATCTACGTGGTACTATGATCTTCTCTATTGAAAAGATTGGTCCATAAGAATTGTTACTTTCTCATATTTATGACAAACTTTAGGCAAACTTTAGCCTGTGTGTAATGTGTCGCACCTTAATTCCAAGTATTTGTCCCATAATTTCCGAAACATTAAACTGAATCGCTTAACTTTGCTAGTTGAGATTGATGAACCGAAGCTAAAATTATAATTTCCGAAACATTAAACTCGCGGTAAAACTGTAAAAGGCGTAAAACCTCCACAGTCGAATTCCCACACCGTATTCGTCCGTCCATATTCGACCTGTTGGACTTGGGGGTATTCAGTCTTGAAAGGCAGCCGTTGGACGACGACGTTTCGTGACATATGAATGTTATGCTGGCCAATGACGTCATCACTCTTCAACAGCACAAAAATTCCGAGATAGCATGAGCATCAAATAGTGACATGAAGCGTGATTCACAGGCATATGCTTACGTATGTGATGAGGCATGCATTTTCAAAGAGTACAGTTCAATAGTTCATATAGTCTCATAATTTGAAGTTTGGTCTAGGGTGAGACTTCCGATCTTTGTTACTCCGTATTTCAATTGTTAAACAATTTTCCCGACTGATAATATTCTTAATTATTACAACTCGTAAATTTTATCCGTGAACGGAGAAACTACTTCAGATCGCCAACACAGAGTTGAGGGCAATCTAACTTTATAAGATAAGGGTAGCTTTCTTTATACTTTTTTGTTTCTTTTTCTAATTTTCATTTAATGTTTAAGAGTCAAGATATTTTCGAAATATACTGAGACTATTGTAAAAATAAAAATTCGCCCCTAACCAAAAGACAAGGTAATAGACTAATAAAAAAAATGTTAAATAAAAGAACACATTCATTGACTAAAAGAAGACACTTTCCATAAGCAGCCACCAATTCTGTCCCAAGTCGTCGTCCTATCCATGATTCCAAGTGTCTTATGTCTCAACACATACATGTAAAAACAAACAACCCACAAAATCTTCACTTTACCAACAATCACCAAAGTTTCGGGACACCCCCCTTCCTTTCACCTTCCCATCCCCTCCACTATTCTAGCTCCAAAGTCCCCCAGTGATCAGCCTCTTCACACGTGAAAAGTGAAAACGGCCTCGGTTCGTTATGGGTGTTTCAGCGGTCTTATTGGGTTCATGTCTAACTTCCAACTGTTTTGAAACTTCGTAGAGCTTCTCTATGGGTTGGAATTCTCATTTCGCCTCCTAATTTTAGGGGTTGAACCCTCTTAAACAGTGGCTCCAACACAACCAAGGAGGGGGCTACCATGATGCGAACTTGAAACCTCAAGATCGCTGAGACTCTGATACCATGTTAGATAACCAACTGAGCCAAAAGTCTAGACGGAAGGGTTAGGCCACTTACTTAAATTAACAAAAACGCACATCAATACGAATCTTATAAGAAGTTTCGAGTTATACATACCGAAATTAATCATACCGATTAACACGATTAATTCAGAACTGATTTACATGTCGCATCAGAATCTCTATCAATCAAGGCCCCCATCCTTAACCCCATTTCCAAAAATAATATCTTCAACCTTAATCAAAAAATTCTATTAATAAAAAAACAAAAACTCTCAACCTCACAAAGATGTCCTACTTGAGTGACATTTAGCAATTAAGTCAATAGATTTATCCTTCTCTTAGTCTTCCTTCCAACTCTTACACATATTATTATTATTGATTCATTCAATCATTCATCCAAAAAATAACCATAATTAAATAAAATGACCTATTCACGGCTCTTTTTTCCCCTTTACATATCCTTCTAGGAAACCACCACCCTTCTAGTAACACTTACCACCCTACCTTCTATAAACGTACCATTATATAAACAACCATTTTCATATGTTGGTCCATTGTATATGATCATTTCATATACTCTTTTCTTAGTGAGCACAACTATATATACATGCATACACATATAGTAGTTCTCTTAAGAAAATATGATGGATATGCACAAAATTCAGCATCAAATAATGAAGAGTAGAAGCATTAAGAAAAGCATAAGAAAATCGAGGGAGATGGTGAAAAACCCGTGTGAAAAAGACGCGATGAAGGTTGTGTACATCTCGACCCCTATGAAGGTTAAGACTAGTGCTTCAAAGTTTAGAGAAATAGTACAAGAGCTCACCGGGAGAGAATCTGATGTGGTAAGGATCATGGAGAAATGTGATCATCTTGGGAATATTAATAACACTTTTATATTTCCTGATCATAATCATAAGAATAGTAATAATAATAATAATCATCATGATTATTATGACGCAAAAGAGTTGATCAATATTAGAGATGATCGTACGGTCCAACAACTTGTTGAAGAAGTTGTAGATGATAAGATCTCTAATTCAAGTAGTAGCGGCTCTGAGGAGTTTATTGAGCAGTTTGATGATGTTTATATGAGAGGAATATCATCACAACAAAGTTTTGATCAATTTGATCATCACAATTTGTTGTATGATTCAATCTATAATCAAATAGATGCACTTGGTAGCTATTAGCTAGCTAGCTAGATGGTAACGTACGTAATTGAATGATTTGTATCTAGTAATTATAATTACATGCGTTATATATATGCACTCCATGTTATTATTGTTCTCGCAAAATATCGTAAGTTCGATCTTGTTATAGGCTTTTATTCTTTAGTCAAAACGTTCATCATGAGATGAGCTACGTACGAGTTTTGATTTCCATATCATTCACTCATAAACAGGTTTAATTTGCGATTTTACTAATAACGACATTTCATATTCACATTAATATTATATATATCTTGGTTTTGTTTATCGATCATTGGTTTTGCGCCCATTAGTAACATTGATGTTTACATATATCGATCGATCGATATATCAATAGTGTCGGTGGCGACTGGCGCCGTTGACGGTTAGATCGATCGATCAGGTGGTGTATGTGGCGCTGGATGGTCAAGTGTAATGGTTAGGTAGGGTTGGCGACTTGGGGATTAAAGGGGGGTAGTGTCCAGTGTGGTATGAGAAACAGGATGAAGTGAGTTGGTTTTCCTCCATAATTTCAAGTCTCTTTCTAATTAGGTTGCCTAAATATGTGGCCATGTGCGTAATGCATAAGTCATAATAATTTGATGATACAAACCGCTACTTGATCATATGGTTTGCTATACATTTCGAAAGCTACGAGAGTTAGTCGTTAATCCCATAGAGATTAGTGTAAGGTTGTCTCGGAACACATTCATGTATGTCGACTCGTTTACACTTGTAATTTTTGTTTCATGGTGATAGCAATCATTCCAAAAAAAAATTAATGTCAAAACAGTTTACTACAGACTGCCAATTATGGAAAGGAAGATGCGATATTTATGAGAGTGTATTCCAACTCTTCTTTCACACTCTTCAAGACAAATGAAAAAACACAAGCAACTCTGCGGATGGTATGAGGACCATCCTCCGCAAATTGACTCTGTAATCTCCGAGGATTTATATAATAGCTTCTCTTATCTGCTAAGTGCAGCACTTCCCGTCAAAAAAAAAAAGAAAAAACACAAGCAACTCATTTGACGACGTATCTTGCTTAAGCTTGTATGATTGTATCCGTGTTTGTATTTGTGAAACATATATAGGTGATGACTGATGACTAATAAGTTGGTCTTTTGGTTAGATTTGATTACCTGCGATTCTAAAAACTCATAACAACCTATATGAAACAAACCAAAACGACTGTCCCCTATAAATAATGTATTGATGCGTAACGCTACTCAAGATGTATGTATGTTCACTACTTGTTTATACTTCTAGTTGATTTCTTAGCTACTCTTCATTTAAATCCTAGATGTCGAAAAACTAAATCTTTGAAACTCAAAACCACAATTATGAAAAGAAAGACTGAATATGTTACATTCTCGAGTATAATGTACCCCCGTATTCCAACTCTTCTTATCCTCTTTCAAGACAAACGAAGTACCACAACTACCTCATTTGCCGAGTTTGTATCTTTTACTTGTGTTCGTGTTTATATTATTATTTGTGCCCTCAGTGATGAATTGGTCATACTTTTACCTTCTTTTATCTTAAAGTTGACTACCTACAAATCTACAATCCTAACAAACTTGTACCATAATCAAAACTATTTCCATGTCTTTTCGATTATTCATTTTAGGACACGTGATATATTCAAACCAAATGTTATACAACGAAAACAAAAATGAATTGAGTTGTTGTCCGAGTGGACTCTTACCTCCTTTTGTCTTTGAGTTGACTACCTACGATCCTAAAAACTCATAACACGTACAATCAAAACTCTTTTCTTTCAATTATTCCTTTTTATCTAAAAGTTAAAAGTTCATAACATATCTTTCCGATATATTCAAACCAAACAGTAAACAACGTAAACAGAACCAAGTGACTTTATAGTTTCATTAGTGCTCAGTGCAACGCACACAACAAAACCCAACAAAAGCAAATCGACTACCTACGATCCTAAAAACTCATAACGTAATGAAAACTCTTTTTTTTTTTTTTTTCAATTGATTCTTTTTACTTAAGAGTTAACATTTCATAACAATGTTTCCCGATATATTCAAACCAAACATTAAACACCGAACAAAGTGATGACTTTAGTTTCATTAGAGTTCAGTGCAACTCACTGGCTTTTTGTTCACCTGATCGCACAACAAAACCCAACAAAAACAAAAAAAAAAAACACAAAAAAAGTATCACCAAATCCCTACCTTCTCTCTCTCTCCCCCCTAAATTTCCTGCAAAAAAAAAAATTCAATAAAAAAGTTCCCAATTTTCGCCATGGATCTACTACCTTTACCTCTACCTCTTCTTCTGTAGATCTCCCCGACACTCGGACAAACATAAGTCTCACTTCACCTCGAAAAACCCAGAAAAACCCATATCTTCGATTTACAAATGAAGGTCCCGTGTTGTTCAGTGTGTCAAACACGCTACAACGATGAGGAGCGAGCACCTTTACTTCTCAATTGCGGCCATGGTTTCTGCAAAGAATGTCTTTCAAGAATGTTCTCTTCTTCTCTTGATAATTCTCTCTCTTGTCCCCGCTGTCGCCACGTCACTCTCGTCGGCAACTCCGTCTCCGCTCTTAGGAAAAACTACGCCCTCTTCCCTCTCTCCGCCGCGTCGGCGTCTTCCTCCGCCGCTAACTCCGACTCCGACGGCGGTGATGATTCCGACGACGGTGATGACGAGGATGGTGATCGGAGGAGCAGCTCCCGGAACTGCGCGGCTAGCTCGGGAGTTGAGCTGACGTCGCACGGGGAGGTGAAGCTGGTGCAGCGGATAGGGGAATCGAGGCGGGCCGGGGTGGAAATGTGGGCGGGGACGGTGGCGGGGAAGGGGAGGCGGTGTCGGCATAAGGTGGCGGTGAAGAAGGTGGTGGTGGAGGAGGAGATGGATGTGGTTTGGGTTCAGACACAGTTGGAGAGTTTGAGACAGGCGGCAATGTGGTGTCGGAATGTTTGTACTTTTCATGGGATGATGCGTTTGGATAATAGTGCTGCCAATTCTATGTGTCTTGTTATGGATAGGTGTTACGGTTCGGTTCAATCTGAAATGTTGCGTAATGAAGGCAGGTTGACGCTTGAGCAGATTTTAAGGTGATTGTATTATCATCTCCTTTGGTGTTGGCTTTGTTACATTTGTATGAATTTAGTGATTTGTTGTTGTGCATTTGCCATTTTTTTTTATTTTGGTAGGAGTGCTGGTGGTTGTAATCCATCTGAAGTGTGAACTTTCGTGATTTTCGTAATTTGATTGATGTTAAACTCTGTATTATTTGTTGGGTATTGCTGTGTGATTTGATTGAAACTAGGGTTTCATGGGTTTTGAATGCTGATTAGGTTGGGAGATGATAATACTAGTCGTTTATGTGTAGGTAGTTTAGGTTGGATGGGCAATTGGGTTCGAATTAGTGTGCCCTTTACGAGTGCTTGAAGCGTAGAGAATTCTCCGGTTTCACCCTTGTCCAAGATTGATGAGGCGGATGATATGCGTGGTTTGGTTGGAGTATGGGTTCCTAGTCTTGAAACAATTTGTTCCCAAGGATACTCTGGTAGCTAGTCGCACTATAGATAGTTTAGGTTGGATGGTGAATTGGGAATTAGTGTGCCCTTTCCGAATGTTTAATGGATTGAGATTTCGCGAGTTCAAAATTAGGTAACGAAATTGATTTAGTTTGGAAAATATTAATAGTTTGAGTGGAATATGGCAACCTAGTCTTGAACAATCTATTGCTAGGATGCTCTAATAGCAAGTTGCCTGAAAACTACTCTCTCAAAGTCTTCATTGGGTAAGAATAAATGTGCATACTATAGAGGTAAGGAACTAAGGACTTGATCATCTGTGGAAATTATTTGTGCTAAAACTTACCAAGGTAGTGTCTGTGGGTTAGTTAGAAATAGGAATTCACAGGCCATCAGTTTTTGTTTAACTGCAAGCGAGTAAAGTGTACGACTGTATTCCCCATCAAGGGTTTCCTTGTGAAGCAGTTATTGACGCAAGATTTGTTTTGTGTTTCGATCCGTGATCATGTTCAGCTAATTGGATATCATTCTTGATTCGGGTGTTTATGGAGGGAGTAGGTGGTTAAATGCTGTATAATTGGAAAATGGCTCGAAAAGTTAGAACTACTTAGTACTTATATACTTTTATGGAGGGAGTACGTGGTTAAATGCTGTATATGTGGGGTTAATATTCTATATTAATGACTAATGTACAAGTATGATACGACTTGGTAATATTTGGGAGCGGAGAAAAAGGAATCAGCTTTAATGCCCGTTTCCATTTTCTGAAAAATTCTTCATTCACTTCTTTTGACGTTAATAAACAGTTTGGATTTTCCATATTTTGGTGCATTTGGAAGAAGAGGCACTTGCGTAATATTGCAGCAAAGAGCACGAAGTAAAATGTTTTATGAATTTAATGTGTAATTGGAGTCTTGGCATTGTCCTAAGCGACGTTTGTTTTGCTTTCTTTCGTGGATATATTGTTTGATAGTAGTCGTAAGGTTATGACTCCTTTTTTGTTTCTGCCCTCTCTTTGTAAATAAGCCTAGTTTTTTTTTTCTTTTAACTTAATAATTTGGTGTCAGGTGTTTCTCCTATATGTTCACCTGTGCAAAAATTATTGAAATAATCCTGGGGTTTATTTCTTTGTATATCTCTTTTGTGGTTGAAAATACTAAATCTTATATTTCTCAGCAAATCGCTTTCTCCCTTAATTATAGGCTATGGACAGCATTTCGCTGTTCTGTTTGTGCCTTTTACGGCTTTCATTAATTGTTGGGAAGTATGCTTAGCTACATTGTTTTCAAGTTATATTTTCCTGCTTATGGCAGTCGAATTTTTGTTAAATGATTCACACATTTGATGGGTTCAGATATGGAGCAGATATTGCTCGAGGCGTGGCTGAACTTCATGCTGCTGGCGTTGTTTGTATGAATTTGAAACCTTCTAATCTTCTTTTGGACGCGGCTGGTCATGCTGTGGTATCAGATTATGGACTTCCAGCTATTCTGAAGAAGGCGACTTGTAGAAAAGCTCGAGCAGAAGGAGACTCATCCAGGATCCATTCATGTATGGACTGTACGATGCTTAGTCCACATTATACGGCTCCAGAGGCATGGGAACCTGTTAGAAAATCCTTGAACTTGTTCTGGGAGGAAGCTATAGGTATCTCTGCAGAATCAGATGCTTGGAGTTTTGGTTGTACCTTGGTGGAAATGTGCACTGGGTCCATTCCGTATGTATCTTGTATCCATTTTATTTATTTGTTTGTCTTTATTTCAAATAAATGTGTTTCTGAGATAATCCTTGTGTATAACTAAACTGTCGTTGACATCTGATATTCATGCCACTTACTATTGGCATCCAGTTGGACAGGTTTGAGTGCTGAAGAGATCTATCGAACTGTTGTTAAAGCACGGAAATTGCCTCCACAGTATGCTAGTGTAGTTGGTGTTGGAATACCCCGTGATTTGTGGAAGATGATTGGGGAATGCCTTCAGTTCAAACCATCTAAGCGGCCTACTTTCAGTGCAATGTTGGCCATATTTCTTCGTCATTTACAATCGTTACCTCGCAGCCCACCTGCAAGTCCTGAAAAGTAAGACTTTATATACACTTGTCAATTTTCTTTGAGGATGTGTTTCATATCATGACTGTCAAACTTTTGATGGAATTTCAAAAGGTGCAAATTTACTGTAGATGATAATTTCTCTGTTACTGTTGCTTCTGCTTCTGTTTTTTTTTTTATTCGATCTTAATTGTATGCATCCTAATTCCAGTGACGTAGAGACATGTCCAGCTACAAATTTGATTGAGCCATCCCCCACATCTGTATTGGAGGTCTATCCATACAATCCAAATCTTCTGCATCGACTTGTTTCTGAGGGAGACCTAAATGGTGTAAGGTTGGTGCACTGCTGATTACGTGATCAGATAGACATTCTTGTCTCTGCAGCTAATTTTTTTTCTTCATTGCTCTTGCAGAAGCTTTCTTGCAAGGGCTGCATCAGGAGCTGGTAGCAATGCTGTGTCTTCGCTGCTGGAAGCACAGAATAATGACGGACAGACTGCTCTCCATCTTGCTTGTAGAAGAGGGAGTGGTGAACTTGTTGAAGCCATCTTGGAGTACAAAGAAGCTGAAGTTGATATTCTTGATAAAGATGGGGACCCTCCTCTTGTTTTTGCTTTGGCAGCTGGATCTCCTGAGTGTGTGCGTGCTCTTATAAAAAGAGATGCTAATGTGAGGTCTAGGCTGAGGGAAGGAGTTGGTCCTTCTGTCGCTCATGTCTGTGCGTATCATGGTCAACCTGATTGCATGCATGTATGTGTTTGGCGACCTTTGTGGCATTCTGTGATCATGCTTCTTTTGATTGGAAATGTAACTTTCTGGGTTTCAGTGATAATTACGTTTTCAACATCTTAATCTGTTCATTAATTGGTGGCAGGAATTATTATTGGCTGGAGCTGATCCTAATGCAATCGATGATGAAGGTGAATCTGTTCTACATAGAGCTGTTGCGAAGAAATACACAGACTGTGCTCTTGTTATACTGGAACATGGGGGTTCTAGATCAATGGGTGTCCGGAATTTGAAGAACATGACGTAAGAACATATATCTTGTCTTGCTTACCTTTAATCTCATCTGTTTGTCTTTATCAGTAACTAAAGGCTGAGCTACATATGCACTGCTCGAGAAGCTTCATACTCCTGCTGTGTATATAGATCATTGGGCTTTGTTTGTTTCACAATGTAATAAGTTCCCGCAAATTTCACTTCTTAATCTTATCTCTACTAGTAAGGTATTCTGCGGTTGAAATATAGAAAGTGAAAACCATTAAATCATAGAGAAATACTATGATTTAAGAGCTAAAATGGAATTAGAAGGGGAGAAATTAATGAAGAAAAATCAAAGATGAAGAACAATTGTAGACCTTGGCAAAGGGCAAAGAAAATTTAAATGGAAGAAGACAACTTTGAGAAATATGCAAAAGGAGAAGTAGAAAGAATGAAATGAGACAAAAAAGTACATTCATATTTAGGTGTTGAATAGATGATGGTTTACAGTGTGAACAGTTTGTGATGGTGACCTTTAAAATTGCAACCTTTACAATAGTAATAGGCTCATTTGAGCCTCTCATGTTGCATGGCATCCTTTTCGGCCACTATAGCCAATACCTAATCAGTGTCATTAGCATGCGTGGTATGATTTTACGTCCAGTAAATGAACTTTCAAACTAAGGGCGGCCTAGTACATATTGGCGTCCTCGCAAAGCGAGGGTCCGGAAGGGTCCCACCACAAGGGTGTGTAGGGGGCGAGCTTCCCTTGTCATATTTGGACAAGAGGCTACTCCTAGGACTGGAACCCGCGACCTACCGATAACAAAGCAACACCTTAACCGTTGAGCCTACTTCAAAAAATTAAGAGCTCTTTCAAACAATTACCGCCAATTAAAGACAAATATCATATATCTGAGATTTGACTAAGTGTGATAGTTGAAATCAGCGAGGGTTCAAGTAAATCACGATGCTTTGTGGTAGAGAGAGGTGAATGATGGTACTTCTTCTCTAATTATGGGGCTATATAAGAATTAAATAGCAAAATAAGGATGACACATACACCGCCCCTTTCATCTGGCAGATATGGTGGTTATATTGTATGAAACACCAATACACCAAGCACTGTTACTTGGTCCTGTATGGTTTCAGAATTGGTTCTACTTTTATTAATTGTTTCTGTGTCCGGTTACTTATATAATTTATGTCACAGACCTCTGCACATTTGCATGACAACATGGAATGTGGCTGTTGTGAGAAGATGGGTGGAAGTTGCTTCCTTTGAAGAGGTAGCGGGTGCAATAAATATACTTAGCCCAGTCGGCACAGCCTTGTCTATGGCTGCAGCTATTAAGAAAGACCATGAGAAAGGTAACTTGTTGAAGTTAGCTGCAATGCTGCATCAGAACTTGCTCAGTGCTTTTCGTATTCAGTTGCAATTCCAGTTCATATATTTGAGTTACTGTTTGCTCTGTATCTTTACTCTTGTGATGCTCTCTAATCATTAAGGATATGACTTATCTTTTTAACAATTTAATCCACGTAATGGGTTAATGTGCGTTATGACATAGGATAGATTTTAGGTGATCTTAGTGGGCATGGAAGGTGTTGTATGGTTCTGATTTTGGGCACAGTTGTGCTGTACATGACACCGTCATGCCGTGTTTGTATTCAGATGTTGAACTTTAGATTTCATGCTCTAAGTCTGGTGTTACTCCACTTGCCAGTCAGCTGATGTGCACGGCTGTGGTCTTTAGATGACATGTCCATGCTGCTTTGTCCTTATCTGTATTGCTCTTCTTTGAAGCGGGTATCCCCTTTACACGATTCTGTATGGCATTGCATTTTGGTTAAACCTACTCTGTACTGAATATCTGGTGTGCATCTGTTGGTGAAGAGTGTAAACACTTTTGAAAGGAGAGATAAGAATGTGATGAATAGTCGTACATGGAGCTGGAAAGTTGAGGTGAGGGGCGACCAGGCGATGGTGCATCTTCAATATGCTATGTTGGTTTCGAGGTGTACTGTGTTCTTCGTGGTGGTAGTCGTGTGGGTTTACGCGTGCATTGTGAGGGGGAAGATTTGTTTTGTTCTTTAAGGGGGGTGGTTTCGGTGGTAGGAGACTCTCGTGTAATTAAGTTTTAATTAGTTTTGTCTTTAGTTTTAGTCTGTATTTTACATTTTATTGTCCGTGTAATTAAAGCTTTTGTTGCCAAACCATAAATGACCAAAATTATCTCTGATAGATTTATTGGTGGTGTATATTTCGCACTTAGGATGGCTCCCTATAGAACATGGATGCTCTCCCGTGTCATTGTGCTATTCAGATACTTTTCTGACACGTATAGTTTTGTCATATGGTTTTGTCGGCATTATGATTGAGCTAGAAGACCTTAACAAAAGATACGGTGGCCTCATAAAAATAATATATGTTGCAGAGGGAAGGGAGTTGGTGCGGCTATTGCTTGCCGCTGGGGCTGATCCGATTGCCCAGGATGCTCAACAACGAACAGCTTTGCATACAGCTGCCATGGCTAATGATGTGGAGCTGGTGCAGGTAAGAATTTCAGCATCCTGTTTATCCATATAAGTGTGTGTACATCCAGTAAGAAGATTAGTACCAGTTGAAATGGTGGTAACACATTTTCGCTAGCTCAGGTTCCATCAAAGTATATTTTTTTTTCTGAGATCAATTTTCCATAAAGATTTAGTGGTCTACAAAGGATCACAATTCACAATGAATAACAAGCGGGGGCGGCGTCTACTTATTTGCCTCAGGTGTAATTTTTTAGATCTTAAGGTCTATGGTTAATTTGTAATAGATACCCCCTTTTGTCTAGTTATTCATTTTGTAGCCTACTGCACAAGGAGTTATAAATCAAAGGACTATATTGTCATTTATGGTGGAGAAGAAAAAGTTTTAGTCCCCAGTATCCAAAGTGAGATTTTAATGTATGGGCATAATGTATTCTTGGCAGATTTTACATTGAAAGTGTGAGATAAGCATCTCAATAGAACTCAATTTTCTGAAATCATACATTTAGAAACAGAGGGAATATGCAATATTTGGAACTGCATTCCTTGCTCATGCTTGGTGTCTTCTAATTGTGCTTATAAGCAGATAATTCTGGATGCTGGAGTTGATGTCAACATTCGTAACGTGCACAATACAATACCTCTTCACGTGGCTTTGGCTCGGGGTGCAAAATCTTGCATTGGGCTCGTTTTGTCTGCTGGCGCTGACTATAACTTTCAGGTACTTGCACTTATATTTTGCTAGTTGTTTTACTGGGCTTGCTCACTTAGACTTGTGGTGTTGTCTATTTGATTACCCCCTCTTGTTCCCTCCCATTGGATTTCTTTTGTGGAACTGATAGGTTAGAACTTAGAACTCTGTCCCATGATGGAAGAAACTGCTGAAAATTGCACAGTTATGTCCGGAGATGATATAGTATTGTCACAGATTGAGTTAATATATCAAAGGGTGTGTAGTCATGTGAGCTAGCTGGTGTCTCCAAACTGATGCTTGTGAAATCTATCAATGGAAGCTGTTCTATGATAGTGAGCTGTTTCAACGTTATCCATACTTTCCTATGTCCAAAATTTAGAAATAGACATTTAGGATTAGTCTAAACTATATACATAATCCTAAATTCACACAATTCCCGAGCCAACATTTGGCATTATTGATTATACTATTGGATGACAAAAGAAAACGAAACAGAATATAGTAATTGGTTAACTTATGGCAATTCAATCAAATTAGGGAACTCCAAAGGTAATTTTGTCCATGGTAAAGTATTGAGAACATTTGGCTACTTCCAAAAATTGTCCAACATCGCCAAACTGAAGTATATAATGAACAATCCACGTTATTGGGCCTAAAATGGTCTCCGAACAAAAGTGTTTCAAAATTTCCCCAGGGGCCATATTATGTGCTTTAGCGAAATATTAGAGCTAAATTCCTACGGCAGGTGCCCAAAACGGTCAATAGAACACCTTAAAGTCAATGGGTGACATGGCGCGAATCGGATTAAATGACACCTTAACGTGGGAACCGGCCCCCAATTCATCAATGACACTCCCGAGGAATATAGAGCTATGTTTTAAATACATTTGGATACTCTGAAAATAGTGGCTGGAATTGGACAAAAACAAAGTATTTTTATGGTTTTTGGCCAAAGAAGCTGTGAAGCAAAAACAGCTGAAATTTTCGCGGTGCTCCTAGGGATAGTTTATGGGTTTTGTGCAAAATATTAGACGAAATAATGTTGATTTGTTCCCAAAATAGGCAAAACCGCACGCTAACTTCAAAGGGTGACATGTATCAAATGGGCTTAAAAGAACTTCCCAAACAAAGGAAGCAGTTCCCTTATCCAGCAAGGGAACTCTTATATATTGTAAAGTTTTGATAACATTTGACAACTTTAGACATAGTAGTCAAAATTGGCCAAAATCGAAGTATATAATGCATGGTTTTTGGCCAAAATGTCCCTGAAACAAAAATGGTTCAAATTTTTCTAGGATGGTCCTAATGGAAACATCATGGGTTTTAGCAAAATATTAGAGGCAAAAACCTATGGTAGATCACAAATCGGCAAAACACGCACGTTAACATGTTCCGAGGCCCGAGGGTTCTTAAAGAACTTCTCTAACAGAAGAATCTGCCTTCATAGCTAACAAGGGCACTCCAAGGTTGTCCATGGTAATGTTTTGAGAACATGAGCTACTTTTACAAAAATTGTCAAAATTGGCCAAAATCGAAGTACATACTCTACGGTTTTTGGCCCAAAATGACCCCAGAATGAAGATGACTCAAATTTTGCTAGAAGCTCCTAGAGATAATTTTATGGATTTTAGCAAACTGTTAGAGCCAAAAACCGGTGTTAAGTCCTAAAATGGACGAAAAAAATGTTCATTAGCCTCAATAGGTGTCGTGTGGCGGAGGGGCTTAACCAACTTCCCTAATCGAGGAGCCCACCCTCATGTCCAACAAGGGATTCCTAGGCTGTCCATGGTAAGGTTTTGAGAATATTTGGCTGCTTTAAAAAAACTGGTCAAAAAGTGGCATATAGCGTGCTAGCCTTGACAGGTGATGTGTGCTGAAAGGGCTTAAGGAACTTCCTCCCTAACAGAAAAACCTGCACTTGTATTCAACTGTGGCACTTTAAGGTTGTCCATGGTAAAGTACATCTGGCTACTTCCATAATAGTGGTTAAATTGGCCAAAACTGATGTGTATAATCCCTTCCTCCTCGTCCCCTCCTGTCAAAGACTGTATATGGGATTTCACAAGGGATACGGAAAAGTGTTGTAAATGCATAGTGGCAGTGGGTTGAAAATTAGCAAAAAGTACGAGAGTATGTAAAGATTAGCTAAAAGTAGGAGAGTATGTGAAGATTAGCAAAAAAATAGGAGAGAACTGTGTAGATTAGCAGAAAAAAGGAGTATGTATCCCAAAATGTCCAAATAAGGAAAGTAGGGTGAAAAATTTGGGATGGGGGGAGTTTTACCAATGTTTTTGGTAAAAATTGGCCTTGGAACAAGAACGGCTCAAATTTTGTGGACGCCCTAAAGATAGCATTATGGGTTTTAGTGAAATAATAGCAAAAACCTAAAGTAGGTTTTGAGAATGGGCATTAAATGCATGTTATCCTAAAGGTAATGTTCTGGGTTTTGGCCGAATATCAAAGCTAAAACCATTTGGTAGGGCCTTGCTCGACGAAAAGCCTCAATAATTGGCGTATGGTGAAGCGGCTTAAAGAACCTCTCTAATAGAGGAACACGCTCTGATATCCAACAAGGGTAATCCAAGGCATTTTATGGTAAAGTTCATAGAATATTTGACACTCTTTAAAAAGGAGAGGTCAAAATTGTCAAAAATTGAAGTATATTATGCACTTTGTTTGGCCCACTATGGCTCCCTAACAAAAATGACTCAATCCTTTGTGGATGCCCCTAAAGGTGATATTATGGGTTTTAGTAAAATATTAGAGCGGAAAACCTATGGTACGTTCCGAAATCGGCAAAAACCCCACTTTAGCCTCAATAAGTAAAGGGGGCTTAACCAGCTTCCCTAATAGAAGAACCTCCCTTCATATCTAAGAAGGGGCTCGAAGGCTGTCCATGGTCAAGTCTCGAGAACATTTAGTTGCATCAGTGTATAAGTGGTCAGAAATGGCCAAAACTGAAGTATATTCCACTGTTTTTGCCCCAAATGGGTCTGGAACAAAATGGCTCAAATTTTTGTTAAAGCCCCAAGAGTTATATTATCGATTTTAGCAAAATATTAGAGCGGAAAACCTTTGCTAGGTCCCATTATTGGCAAAAAACGCACGCTAGTGGCTAGCCTCAATGCGTGAGGTGTGCCCTACAGAACTTCCCTAACAGAAGAAACCTGCCATTGTATCCAATAAGGGCCCTTCAAGGCTGTCCATGGTAGAGTTTTGAGAACAATTGGATACTTCAATATAAGTGGTCAGAATTGGCTAAAGTTGAAGTATATAACCCATGTTTTTGCCCCAAAAATGGCCCCGGAGCAAGACCAACTCAAATTTTAGTGGAAGCATCTGAAGATACTGTCGTAGGTTTTCGTGAGATATTTGAGGAAAAAAACCTGTGGTAGGTCCTCAAATCAGCAAAAAACGCAAGTTAGCCTCAATCGTTGACGTGTGCCGAAGGGGCTTAAGAACGTCTCTATTAGAGGAACCCGCCATCTTATATAACAAGGGCTATCCAAGGTTATCCAGGATAACGTTTTGAGATCATTTGGCTACTTTAAAGAAGTGGTCAAAATTAGCCAAATTTGAAGTATATCGATTATCGGCGAACTATGCCCTCGAAAATAAGATGGCTCAGTTATTTGTAAACGCCTCTAGAGTTTTTTTTTTTCTTTCTGTTTTAGCTAATTATTAGAGCCAAATTACTATGCTAAGTTCTAAAACAGGCACAAATATGCGTGCTAGCCTCAAGAGGTGACACGTGCCGAAAGCCTAGGGACTCAATGAACTTTCCTAGCATAGGATCCTGCCTTGTCCTCGTATCCAGCAAAGGCACTCCAAGGCTATCCATGATAAAATTTCATCAACATATGACAACTTACAACAAAGTGATCGAATTGGCTGAAAATGGCTTTAAACAAATGCTTCTCAAATTTTGCAAGCTACAAAGGCGAAACTAAGTAATATGCAGAAAATAATGCAAATGATGTCGGGTGATGGAAAATTGGAATTAATACTCCATAAACTTTGATTTGTGGCGGAAGAGTAAAATTAATACTAGTATGATATTTGATAAATATTAAATATTAAGTATACTATGATAAGTGAGTTGTAAGAAAACGATATGCGTAGAGCAAGAAGGAACCGGCCCCACAAACTAGTTATCTTCTAATTCTCTTGTCATCATTAATTTTGTAGTTGTATATGTGCTTTTTGAAAAATGTTACGTGGTACCTACTCCCTCCATTCAAATCCACTCTTCGTGAACTTTTTGGGCACGCATTTGAGATGTAGAATTACCTATGCTAACGTTGATACAAAAAAATTATAATTTTGTTGTTGTATTTACATTATAATGTTGTTTTTCCCTAAATTTTAGAAAGTTTTGACAACTCTACCATGGATAGTTTTGCACCTCAAAATGCGCGCCGAGAACATACAGGAAGAGTTGATTGAATGGAGGGAGTATAGAATTTTAATTACTGCGTAAAGGTTGAATTCTAATGTAGACCTATCTTGGACCTAACACCTTTCCGCAGCGAGCTTGATTAGGAAGAGACAAATTTCCTTGAATTATGCTCGACGTTTGTGACTCATTGATGTTTCATCTCTTGTTGGATTTAGGAGCGACGTGCATGTCTGCTCATTTTAACGTTTCCCTTATCAGGATGATGAAGGTGATAATGCTTTCCATATAGCAGCTGATGCAGCTAAGATGATCCGTGAAAATCTTGAATGGATTATTCATATGCTCAAGTATCCAGATGCTGCTGTTAACCTTAGAAATCACAGGTGAGCATCACTGTTATAATCTAAATTTCTGTCCTCGCCTGCGCAGAGCCGCAGAAATGTCAGGGGCTTTACAAGTTTCTTATGCATGTGCTTATTAAAAAGCTGAGTAACATGACAGCATTTGAATCTACTCTTTATATTTGATAATCGTTTGAATCTATTCTTTATGCTACAGTGGCAAGACCTTGAAGGACTTTCTGGAGGCACTTCCCCGAGAATGGCTTTCTGAAGATATGATGGAGGCACTTGTGGATAAAGGGGTCCAATTGTCTCCTACGATGTGAGGGATAGAAGCTTTGTGACTGTATTTATCATACTTCTTTTAGCCTTTCCTACTAATTGTAAATGTTTGCCTTTGAATCTGTGTCTGTAGATATGATGTTGGTGATTGGGTAAAATTTAGAAGAATTGTCACAACACCAACATATGGATGGCAAGGTGCGAAATATAGAAGTGTTGGTTTTGTGCAAAGCATCCCCGACAAGGACCATCTCGTCATCTCATTTTGTACGGGAGAGGCTCGTGTTTTGGTGAAAGAAGTAACTAAAGTAATTCCATTGGATAGGGGGCAGCATGTGAAAGTTAAACAAGATGTAAAGGAGCCCAGGTTAGATTTCTCTATAGTCTGGATAGATTGTTCCGCATTTGTCTTATGCTGTAATCTGCAGTGCAAGTAATCACGCTGCGCCTTAGGTTTGGATGGCGTGGGCAGTCACATGACGGCATCGGCACGGTACTATGTGTTGATGATGATGGAATCTTACGGGTTGGGTTTCCGGGGGCCTCCAGAGGATGGAAAGCTGATCCTGCAGAGATGGAAAGAGTAGAAGAATACAAAATAGGGGACTGGGTACGTATTCGCCCAACTTTAACAACAGCAAAGCATGGGCTAGGATCTGTAACTCCAGGTAGCATTGGTATAGTGTACTGTATCAGGCCTGATAGTAGCCTTTTGCTGGAGCTGAGCTATCTTCCAAATCCATGGCATTGTGAGCCAGAGGAGGTTGAGCATGTTGAGCCCTTCAAGGTTATAATTATTCCTTATATCTTGCAGTAATCTTTTTTTTTTTTTTTGGTCCTTGCTTCTTATGTGAGTATTTGGTTTCCAAAATTTCACAGATTGGCGACCGTGTCTGTGTGAAACGCTCAGTGGCGGAACCCAGGTATGCTTGGGGCGGTGAAACTCATCACAGTGTAGGAAAAATCAGTGAGATAGAGAGTGATGGCCTATTAATTATTGAAATACCCAACCGGCCAATTCCTTGGCAAGCTGACGCTGCTGACATGGAAAAGGTGGAGGACTTTAAGGTAGTACTAGTACATTTGTGATATATCATACGCATTGTAAATAATGTGTCAGATTCACAGAAGCTTTGGATGATTGCAGGTAGGAGATTGGGTAAGAGTAAAATCGACAGTGTCATCTCCCAAATATGGATGGGAAGATGTCAATAAAAATTGCGTTGGCGTAATCCATAGCTTGGAGGAGGATGGTGACATTGGAGTCGCATTTTGCTTCAGAAGCAAGCTGTTTAGCTGCTCTGTGACTGATGTGGAGAAAGTGGCACCGTTTGAAGTTGGACAGGAGATTCATGTGAGTCAAACTATAATTCAGCCACGGCTCGGATGGTCTGATGAATCTCCAGCAACTGTCGGGAAGATTGTAAGAATTGATATGAATGGGGCTTTAAATGTAAGTTCCATCTTATGCCTTTCTATTGTCTTGTTTTTATCGACTATTCTTTTGCTGTGCTAGTTTCTGATTTTTTCTTGGGACTTTTTAATACTTGCCAACTTTAAGGTTGGAAACTTCCATTGTCTTCATCAGAAGTCACTCTAAACTAAGAAACTTAATTTAAGATATGACAACAGCAGCAAGACAGAAGTGACTCTGGTCGGCTAACACGAACTGTCGTATGGAATTGTCAATGTCAACTGGTAAAACTAAGAAAGTCTGACCTCAAAAAAAAAGTATAATTACTCAACAAATAATGGACTGCACGACCTTTCACCATCTAGACCCACCCGTACATTCTTGTGTGTTACCTTCCTCGCCATTTTCACCACCCTTCATCTTCATCTTACTCTGTCTGTCTCAGTGAACTTGACCTAGGGTCGAACCCATCAGCTCTTTTTTTTTTCTCTTCATTTCTCTCTTCATTCGTCTCTGATCATATAGGTTCATATAACACCACTACAACTCACATTCTTGATCTTCACTGCCTACCACCATTAGCATCCAATGAATTTCTGTATTTTTTGAAAGGGGGTGGGGTAGGCGAAAGCTTTGGTGGTCGATCCGAGAATCAATCCCCCCCCCTTCCAAAGTTGGGCCTGCTACTGAGTCTGTCCCCTTAAATAACTTGAACATGATGGTAAACCGCAAACGCGTTTAGTGAGGTTAGATCATGTGATGGTAGCAAAGTCGGATGGGATATGAGGGTTTTTGTGAGTAGCTGAAGGCAGTGCCAGAATAGGAACACGTTCAGTTGACGCGGGTAGTTGATAGGACTAGTTGATCTAAGTATTAGGCTTCGAGGCCTTACTGCTGTTAGTCTAAAATTTTTTATCCCACCAAACTAGCTCATTTTTTTAATACACATTGTAAATAGCATAGAATATTATTTCACGGGATATGTTGATCCTTCAAAAAGAGGGTAAAGGATGAACTTCGGGTTTTTATGTAGGGATATTATTGGATGTCAACTTGTAACAGTTGAGATGCCACTTTATTCTTATCGATAACAATGTTTTTGGCACAAATAATACATATGCAAGCCTTTGAATGCATGTGAGTCATAAAGAAGTATCAAAGAATAAATTTGTTTCCTGCAAGTGCCCGAGAGTAACATAGTGTTGTAATCTGAATTTATCGGGTTAACTGAGATATGTGACCTGCCATAGATCAGTGCTAGCTTTCCACAAAACTTTTACCTGATAAGATCCTAATACATGTATGCAGGTGAGAGTAGTTGGCAGATCCAGCCTATGGAAAGTCTCTCCTGGAGATGCTGAATGTCTTTCAGGTTTTGAAGTGGGTGATTGGGTGCGATCAAAGCCTAGCTTGGGAACTAGACCAAGTTATGACTGGAACAGCATAGGAAAAGAAGGGATAGCTGTTGTTCATAGTGTACAAGAAAATGGTTATTTAGATCTGGCTTGTTGCTTCCGTAAAGGGAAGTCGCATGCTCATTGTACAGACATTGAGAAGGTTCCAAGTCTAAAAGTTGGGCAGCATGTCAAGTTTCGTGCTGGGCTAACAGAGCCAAGATGGGGTTGGAGACATGCCAAGCCCGATTCCCAAGGGATGATCGCCAGTGTTCATGCTGATGGAGAAGTTAGGGTAACATTCTCCGGCCTGCCAGGGCTATGGAGAGCAGATCCTGCAGATTTGGATGTTGAGCCAGTTTTTGATGTAGGTGAGTGGGTGAAACTGAAATACGGTGCCGAAGGTTGGAAATCTGTTGGGCCTGGAAGCATAGGGGTCGTGCAGGGACGAGGGTATGAAGGGGACGAGTGGGATGGAAATATTTCTGTTGGATTTTGTGGGGAGCAAGAAAAATGGGTAGGACCCAACTGTCATCTTGAGAGGGTGAATAAGTTGATGCTGGGACAAAAAGTACGAGTGAAACTTTCAGTCAAGCAGCCAAGGTTTGGCTGGTCAGGCCATAGTCACGCCAGTATCGGGACCATAACTGCAATTGATGCAGACGGGAAGCTAAGGATATATACACCAGCTGGCTCAAAGGCGTGGATGCTGGATCCTTCTGAAGTCGATCTCGTTGAAGAAGAGGAGATTCAAATCGGAGATTGGGTGAAGGTTAAAGACTCGGTGACAAATCCGACTCACCAGTGGGGAGAAGTGACCCCATCCAGCTTTGGCGTGGTACATCGCATGGAAGAAGGGGAGCTCTGGGTAGCATTTTGCTTCATCGAGAGGCTCTGGCTTTGCAAGCCATCAGAAATGGAAAAGGTTAGGCCCTTCAGAGTAGGAGACAAGGTGAAAATCAAAGGCGGCCTGGTGGCACCACGATGGGGTTGGGGAATGGAGACTCACGCGAGCAAAGGGCATGTGGTGGGAGTGGATGCTAATGGCAAGTTGAGGATCAGGTTTAGATGGAGGGAAGGGAAACCGTGGATCGGAGATCCCGCTGATATAGTTCTTGATGAAACCTAGTAACCTAGGGGACTTCTTACTTCATAACAGACAGCACCAGGAATTCCAGCCTCCCAATTTTTTCGGAGTGGTTTGTAATATCCTGGTACCACCTCTACATTGTTCGAGTTGTGTGTCGACACAGCAGGGGAGGTTCTTGCTGAAAGGTGGTTCTCGCTGGAGCGTGGGCGGAACTTGTTTATTGTTAATAAAGCGGAGGGCTGTTGATGTCGAAGTAGAGGCCGGCCAGGCCAGGCCGCAACATCCGTTGTTACCAGTAAATACTCGGAAGGAAGTAGCAGTATACCATTTGTACTTCATTAGTGGTGTTTATAGTCAGCGGAGTAAATAGCTTGTATACCGAAATAGCAATGCTTAATTTTGTACAAATCGAAATTTATTGGTTTTTGTTTCGTTTTCCTGGTTTTGTAGACCACATGTCGTATGATTGTAATCCTTTTGACAATTTCTCCTCTCTAAATAGAAAACATTCCCATCTTTGATTCGTATTCGGAGTCGTGGGTAGACTACACATCATGCTAAACACAATCTAGGTGGAGCAGTTGCAACTGCGCACGATAAAAGTATTTGTCAAAACTATTAACAAAGTTGCACAAATCACGAATTCACGCCTATATAGACAAGATGTCAAGATCATTGATAATCATTCAAATCGAGTACTTTTTGGGTCTTATATCATGGCAAAAAATGGATACCAGAATTACATTTTACGGGATGTTACTTCAAAAACAACGAACCCCGATCACATTTCCGGCCATGGATTTTCCAAAAATCTCAACACGTTACAGCCTATCGAAACTTAAAAAGCATAAAATGTGAGATCCCCCTCTTACGATTGGGATACCGTACTTTGTTCTCAGATTAGCAATTGCCACTAGGTATTAGGCTGGACTAATTGCCAAAAAATAATGCTAGAGCTAGTTCAAATCAATGACCTATATTACCCTCCTGCCTAGAATATTATGGTAGTTGCTCATCCGTCCCGTGTGTCTGGAAATTTCTCCGCGTGCCACTTCAAGAAGCCGTCAAAAAGAGCGACCCTCATCCATGCATGACGGCAACTCTTAGCTGCTTCAGGAACAGTAAGCCAAACTCTGTTTCGAGTACTTTGCTCAGGCCATGTCTCAAGTTCTTCCTTTACTAGCAAGGCAAACATAGCTGCTTTGCACAAACCTTCAGGGCAGTACTCATCTTGATGGGTTTTGCTTTTAAATTTGTAAGATCCAAGGAGATCCTGAAACAACCCAGAGAATTCGACATAAGTTACCAGCGTTAAGCCATAAAAGTGACGTTTACACCAAATATATATCACCCCACATAGATGTTATAACCCCAAGTTTACCTGCCATTTGATTAGAGTATAAAACAACCAAAAATACCCGTTCCAAAGGCAGTTGGGTAATAAAACAAGGAGAAGAATTCCTCACTTTTTCCTTGCATCAAGCCCCCCTTCCCGGACCCCTCTTTCCACGGTAAATAACACCTTTAAGGTTAACAACTACTCCTAAGATAAACCTACTAAGTAGGAAATCCAACCTGAACAAACATACTTTTGAAGGTGAAAAACAACGTTCATGAGCACAAAGTGAGCAAGGGCATTACACGTTGGTGTGGATATCAATGTTGGAGGAAAGAGAGAGGAGAAAGCATGAAGGTAAAGGGAGGGCAGGGGGGTGGGGATAGAGCTAATTCCCAATTTGAGTGACCATACCATGGACGAGGTAAAAAGGGGACGAGGGGATGACACATAATTCAGGACAGAGATGGACTTGTAACGAAGTACGGAGTATGTAAGACTTTTCACTCCAAATCAGGGCTAGTGGAGGAAAAATGGTGCCCAATCTTTCGGCCCCATTAAAAATTGTTGCCCCAAAAATGGGAAAAGGGATATCAAATCCTTCCAGTAGTATCTTCCCCACCACTCACCTCCATGCCTACTATTGTTTGAAGTCTGATTTGAAAGGCATTCGAGGGCTTGTAAAGTTACTACTTCTAAATAAAAAGAAAAACATTCATAGATTCAAACAGAGGATAAAAAAAAAAAAAAGCTTATGAACTCATTTGCCGGGTGACAGGCCTCAATCCTGTCACCCAGCAAGGACTTAAATCCCTATATAGAATGACAACAATGACGAGAGCTTAAAGTACCATTAAATCTCCTTTTACTCCAGCTTCTTCGACTGCTTCTCTCACAGCGGCCTCCTCAACAGTCTCATCATTCTCCCACCCTCCCTAGAATACACCAAAAGAAAATGTCAGCTACATCAGGCAACCCTCGTGAAAAGCTAAACAGGAAAGATCATGTAAAGTGAAACTGAAGGAAAAACAAAAATCAGATATGTAGATGCAGCTGCACTAAAAAGCTTACTTAACACACATCGGAATATCAGATACTACCGGAAAATGTTAGTAACCTAAACAAACTGAAACAAAAGTATGCGGCCTATAGTCGTTTCGAATTGAAATCTTACAACAAGCTCCTCTGCATAATCTATAAACCACAGAAGCATCTTGTTCAGTCTTATTTCTCAAAAACAGTAGACTACTCGTTTTGATTTCAATTTAAATAAGAAAAAAAATTGTATTAATGATCAAGAGAAAGATACAGGAGTGGAGAAACAGTAGGCTACATGTCCTAAACAGATGTGAAATTAATTCAAAGACTTGCAGCCATTCATTTCAGTTTTTTTGTGGGATTTCGGAGCTGCCTACGTCACAAATCACAAGAACAAGAGAAAATCAGCCATTACCAAAACCAACATTATTTACCTTTGGAAAGAGAAGACCTGGGCCACTCTGAGAGTTTATCATAAGCACCTCAATATTCGTCTCTACGTCATCGCTCTTGGTATTTCCATACCTAAATGGAATACACCTGCCATATAATCCCCTTAAGATGAAGTCCAGATGTAATGAGAATATTCATATGAAAAAAGATAATACTACAAATGGCATAACGAAACCTTATAAAACACTCTTTAACAAACCTCAAAACCCCTACTTATGGGGCAGAACTCTAATGCTTCTAACCGCATTAAAACAAATTCACAACACTCTAACCAAATGTGACTATTTAAAAAAAGTAAGCAACTTTTACAAAAGAATGAACTGATAAAGAAGAAAAATGAAGGTTCAATCTCTTCCTAACATTTAAAGGCGACTTATTAGAAAAGCTCCTAATGTACAAACGAACCAAAAAAAATTGTAAGACCCCAATGCATAATAAAGTAAAGGGGCCAAAGGGCCAGATGCTTTAAGAAAGTGATGTGATAAAACATAATTGACTCAGAGCATAATTATCTATGTCATAACAATAACCAATGATATTTGCAAAGCTTTCCCATTACTATGTTACGGGTTTTAACGAACATGAGCCTCATCTCCAACACACAGCTGCGAACATCCAACTCAAAAAGCAAGTATGAAACAAAATTTATGGCTTAACGCTGATAAGGGTTAAATGCCCCAATACTATATTATAGGCTTAGGCTGTTGTAGTAGTCACGCTATCAAAACCCCCTTTCCAAAATAACATAATAGGCTCTGTGTCAGGTTAGAAGTGACTTAAATCATAACTCAGCATTCATTCTAGAAAAAATCCTAAAACAATCGGTGCTTCTTGACTCTTCAACGCAATCCGAGAGCATATGAAGTATGAACAAATGACGTGTGCAGTTCCCTATAAATTTAATCTATGTATCCACTGGTTTAGAGCATCACTACTTTTAAAAATGGTTTCCTCAACACAATCTCCTGGTAAGAAACAATCTTAGGTTTGAAGTCAAATTAATTAAATTACTATGCTTGCTGCAGTGTTAGTGAACTCGAATTGTTTTGGGAAATAAACAAAATCATTTGGCAATTTCATTGTTTCACGTGGCAAGTTGGTTAGTTGCTAGGACTGTCAAGCATATATTACAAATAGACGATAAAAAAGGCAATGTCATTACCATCAACGAAGGTGGTATTACACAAATAGGGTAAACAAGGAGCTTCATTGCCAACTAATAAGCTTGTTGATTGTGTCCTCTTCGCTATTCATTCCAAATTGTGGATAGATTTTCATTTCCTCACCGAATATTACTAAACCCCCAATCAGGTGACAAGATCAATGAACAAAGTAAATTATGCTCAGGAATCCTTCATCTTGTCATCACTATACTCTAACTCCCGCATTATATATCTACTTCCCGGACAATGCAATACTAAGACATCACAACTAGACCAAAGAGATATTCCTACAATAGCTATTCTAAACTCTTCAAATTGGTAGATGACAACAATAGCATACTCCGACACAGAGTTCCGTGGATTTAACGAGTGGTGACAAATTTGCAGATACTTCATTAGACAAAACGATAACTTCTCATCACAATCCTCAATCTAGGCCCCAAAACCAAAAGACTATAAACCTAAGGGTTGGCATTCTCGACATCGAAACCGGCGAGGCAAACTTGCACAAACTAATCAACTACACCCTCTAATTCATCCACAAACATTGGCAGCTATAACAGCATAAACTACAACCATATAACCATCTGACCAATTAAGCCCAAAATGACCACAAAACACAAAATAAACAAGCAATCCAAATAAGAAATATCAGACAATAATAATCATCACTGTCAACATTACAGGCCAAAAGAATCTCAATGACAAATGACATATATTGATAATGATAAAGACAATGTCTTTCATACATCACAAACAAAAACACCACATTTTTCCCATATCATCCCAAAAAATAAAAAATAAAAAACCCATCAAATCACATAACAAAACAATCACAACCATCACATAATCAAGACACAATAAAAACACAAAACATAAAAGAGGTATCTTGAGAAGGAAGATATACCCAGCAACAAGGCGACAACCACCATCATATCTTTGTTGAAGACGACCTGTGCGGGCCACTAAATCAGACATTGCTACACAATCAAATGCACAAAAATTTCAAGGGTATTTTTAATTATATGAATTAAAACAAAATTAAAAAAAAATGCCCAGTATTATAGAAACATCAAAGTTTCAAACTTTAGGCTAAAACACAAAATGGGTATGATTTTTCTGCTCAATTTTTCTTGAATTTTGGGGGGTTTTGGGTCGTAAAAATTATCAACAAACATATGTTCAAGATAATTAATAAAAGGGGTGTTTTTTTTATTAATTTTTTTCCCTTTTTGTTCAATTGAAGTTGCTGTTGAAAATCCAAGACATACGAAAAATTGGGAAATTTTGGAGGAGAGAGAAAGAGAGAGAGAGAGAGAGGAAAGGGGAGAGAGAGAGAGAGAGATTGAATAGGTCATCGGGTCAAACTCACGTGGGGTTGGGGTTGCCCGGGTTGGTTAGTTGGTGTCGTCGCAGTGAAGCTTGTGGGTCAATACTCAATACTTACGAGTACTCGATAGTCGATAGTGCGGGCTTGTTTCGGAGATTGAAAGTTGGGTTGAATCGATTTGACTACGAGATGGATTAATTTCGATGTAGTTCTGTTTCGTTTAGGAGTTAAAATTAACACGGTATTGATAACGTTTGCTGCTTGGTAGTATCCAAGTTTTTTAGGTCTGTGCACATGGTGTCCTCGAGTTTAGTTTTTTTTTTGGTGAACTTATTATATAGTTTTTCTAACTTGAAAAATGTGTATAACAGTAAAACTGACGGATTTGATGAGTACTGTGTGAAATTTTTTCGAAGAGTTATGACGGTCGAAATAGCTAGCAGAGTTGTATAGACCGTTGTTCGGTTAAATAATGAGTGGAAGATCACATATAGGTTTAGGATAACCATGTACAAAAATATATGCATCTCATCCGGAAATTTTGACAAAAAACGGTAACGAAAAATTTCCAACGTCGAGCTTCATCGATCGTTCATCCTCTCTCTCTTTTCTCACCGACCTTCCACTCGCACACTTGGCATGTCAAATAAATTGAAAAAACAAATTAGACACACTTATGTTTTATAGTCATTCTCTAAACGTTGTCAACTAAAATTCAGCACGAACCAAACCGAAAATCACTATGAAAATTGTACGTCGCAGTGAACAAGATCACGCCAAATCAAATCATATTAACGAACAATGAGAGTTGAGTCGTTGACACACCAAGTTGCACAATAAAGATCGATAATAGTGTTCATTTCAAAATCACATGTACAAGATACCAAGGTCGATATGGCACCTATATATATATCATCATTTATCATGATAGTCCTCATTGCTGTGCCTACCATTTATCCTTCACTGAAATATGAGTACTGTACTTGTTTTGTATACGTTCTTTGAACCAAGTCACTCTTTTCCTTATTTATTTTCGTATTAATTCCGTCGGTTTATAAGATTTGCCGTGATCTTATATACTGTAGTTATATGGGTGAGAGAATAAATGATTTTCTGGCATTCTTGGTTTGTCAGAAAATCTTGTTCGTCCTTTATTTCATTCCTTTTTTTTTACTTCTCTATATGATCAACCAATTGTTCTTTATATTTATGTCATCTGGAATATTGGTCATAGAGTTCTTACACGAATTAGGTTCATCTTCTACTCCTGCGATGTTAAGACGTATAATGTCATTTGTCTACGTGTATCTTAAGATGATAAATTAACAACGGTAGTATTAGATTTTAGTCTATACTTTGTGTTTTGGTTGTAATGAGTTTATCACCTAGAGATGCATACACTCAAATGCTTATTATTAGACGTGTGTTTTGCAAAGCATGCAAGTCGAACTCCTAATTGGGTAGCTATATGTATGGACACAATTATCTTTTTATATACTTATTAGGGTGTGTCCTCTCCGTTTCCCGCCCCTTTGTAATATATATATATTTTTTTTCGTGACTTGTATAATATTTTGATCTTTGATCAATTAAGTGATAAGTATTACGTACCATGATTAGAAGGGTAATCTAATTCGTTTTGGACTATTTTCTCACCATCTTAAAAAGAAAGCGTCATTACGTCCGTTAGATAGTTTGTTTATTATTCATTGGCATTTGGCAAGCAACTGCATGCAGGGTGTAATATGAGAAGTTCAGGTGATTAGGTATTTAGGTGAGTGTTTCTTTTCAAGAGCTAGCCCATGTATGATGTATGTACATGCTAAAAGCTCTTAAATATAGTGAAAAGATGTAATGAACTCCGAAGCTTGCAATAAATAAGCTCACGAAGTCACGAGCAATCGTGTGTGACTACATTTTAAGCATTAGGTCAACCATTACTCCTCTAGAACATAAGATATTAGTAGTACATGCAAAAAGGAACACCTCAGCTAAAATCATGGAATTGAGAGATCCTTGTGAAAGAAAATAAAGGGTTTTGCATGTTTTGGGGATTTGGTTTCTAAAATGTGTCTGATACGGTACACCACACGAAGCCGAAAACAGAATCCTCAGCTCTGCTAAGCAGTTGATGATGCTCATTAAACAACTATATATTGTGATCACAAGCAATATGATCGAAACGACATCATTTTTGGTATCCCAACCTTTCGAGCCCTAAACCTTCTTAAACAAGTACTTATTTTAATTAAGTCCTAACAACTCTCTAGTTCAAATGTACGTGGATCTCAATTAGTCATAGTCGCATAAACAATTGCTAAAAAAACAAGCAAGTACATGAAAGAAAACCAAATAAACCAACCAATTGGTATAGTGGCATGGTTTTGGACTAATCACTTGGGACGAACGTGTCTGAGATAAGAAGATGATTAAGTTAAGATCGGGTTATGTGAATATCGACTTAAGTTGAGTTTAATTTTCATATTTTGAAAAGTATTTGCACAAACTAATTTGGAATAAGATTTTCCAAAAGTTGGAATGAATGATGACATTTTCAATTTGAATTCAATGTAATGGTTCAAGATCAAGTGTAATCAACCTTTTTTAGTTTTAGCAATTTGAGTATTATTATTATTATTCAATCACAAATAGGCTTAGTTAAATTATTACAAGTTGGCCTTACACACCCCACAACCCGCCTATTATTTTTTAACGGAGTGAGATATAAAACGAGTCAGATTATCGACATAACAACCCGATTCACCATACGTCGCAAACACAACACAATCAAAAATATGGAAAGTCGCTCTTTAGGCCCGTAAATCTTCACTTGCGAATTTAATTTTCCATAATTGGATAAACCGATCTCTATAAACCACTTTCCATAATCACGAAGAGTTACAATCGAGATTGTCTATAAGTAAGAGTAAAGAAGGCCACACTAGCTAGCAACACTTCTCTCACACACTATTTAAACTTCCCAAATCTTCTTGTACGACTCCATCCTCAACAAACCGCAAACTTCTCCAAACTTCAAAATCGCAACTTCCGATACTTTACCGGCCCCACCACCCAAATTTCCGGCGGAGGGAGTGAAATGTTCAGTATTCCGGCGAGTACATTGCCGGAAAATGTCGTCATCAACAATACCAACAATATCAACAACAAAATGGGTAATCATACTTTTGCTCTTAACGACGTCATTGTTAGTTCTACCACTAGTTCTACCACCGCTTCCGCCGCCGCCGTTGGTGCTTCTCTTCTTCCCCATCGTCATAATGGCCGCTCTCATGTGCCTCGCCTTCTCTCCGTCCTCGAACACGGCTTCTCGGAACGTTGCCGTTCTTAGCTCATGCACGTAGATCAACTACTACGTACATACGACGTAACACCAACCACAACAAGTTTTAAGTTTAGATGTACGCAACTTTATCCTTACGAGAAGAAGATACCGATGAAAAACGTCCAACAACGTAACAAAAAGATGTATGTACATGACTATGAGTGTATGTTAAGCTACATTAGTTAGTATTCTTGATGACATTATCTCTTCATTTTTTTTTAATCTTTATTATTGTAATGATCATGACAATATTAGTTGTAATTAAGTGTCGATCTCTTTATTATTCTAATGACATTGTCAAACAACTTTAATTGCCAAATTGCACGGTTGATTGTCCTGTTATTATTTAGTGCTAATTGATTAGTTGTGTTAGATTGTGATACTTAATGACGATTAGCAAATACTAGTTGTGATGATAATGAGTTGTCGAAATCGTAATGGAACAGATTAATTAATTATTAATCTTTTGTAATTTTGCTCAATCTTCTTTGAAACTAAGGGCACACTTGCACAAAATACAAACTAAGTACATATTTCTACGAATTTGGATCGGTTTTGATGCGTTCACTTGAATTTAGTCGGTCTATGTAATATTCTATCACAGTATCACTTTCATTTGTTTTGTTCAGTTCAATTCAGCTGATTAACCCACTACTTTAATTTCGATAAAGTTCAACACGTATAACTTTGATGTAAGAATTTTAAACGAGTAAAAGATGGCGCGAAATGGGGGATGAATCCGGGGAATCATAAACGTCATAGGTGGGGGTGAGTTGTCAATTTCTCATTGCAAATTGCGAAAGAAAGAAATACTCCAATGCAAGTTGGTTCACCATACCAAGAATATCCATCCATATATACAACCAGTCTTAGCTAATCCTGTGGTCAGAACAATGTATAAATACACATAGTGGTAATATTTATATTATGAATGAGAAGAAAAGTTTTCTAAGTTCAAGTTTTTGAAAGAGGTGCTGAGAACTTGGGCTATAATTAGAAAGAACTGTGTACAAATATAGTAAGGCTGACATGCACATACACACACACACATAGTTGAGCTGCAAATTGAGCTTATCACCAAGTGGGTTCTTATTTTTCTTTCAATGTTTGCAAGTTTTTTCCTTCTCATTCACTGTATTCAAACACATGAACCCATTCACCAAACTTTTTGCTCTTTATGGTCAAACCAACTTGATACAATTCTATTATGCTAATAGAAATTTCGACTATCGAGTCGATGAGATGGACTTTCAACCATTTCCCGATAATCCTACTTGTTTCATTCGACCATGTATATCCTTTGCGTGTTAGTAGCTTGTATAACTTTCTTGGTAAATATGGCAGAGAGTAGTGATTTTTACACTAGGCGTTTCACGGAAACTACGGTTTGATTCCGATTTAAGGTAATGGCGAGGATTTTTGGCATTGATTCCCCTTTACATAGTTCACGACTTTACTCATTGTATGTGTGGTATATGAATGGCTAAAAAGTTAAAGCAGGGGTTAAGTTCTTCTCAACCAGGGATAGTATCACCAACTTATTAGGACACGCCATAATCGACTATTTTCACATCATAATCGTCTATTCCCACGGTTCTTCTTAGGAGAGGGTTGAAAAGAAGTTGTGCAGTAAGGACCGGGTCGGAAATAGACACCAAGAGAATGTTGTAATACTCGTTCCAACTCCCCTTCACTATACTGCGAACAACACAGACGCAAAAAAAGCTGAACACTGTACGGCCTGAACACATCTTAGAACGAAAGCAAATATAAATTGCTTGAAACTGAAGAACTTTCATTTGCAAACTAATTAATCAAATTACCAAGAATCTGAAGTTCTATTGGTGATACATTTGCATTTACTTTTTCAGGACATTTGGATACGTGCTGTATAATCTCATGGGATATTTCAGATTCCTGACAGTCACAAAGATACCCTACAGCTAAAGCAAAAAGTTCATGAGCTCAGATCCAAGCAGACCTGTTCTCATACCTGTCACAAGTGACAAAAAGGCTGAAGACTGCTCCTGCTTTTCGGGTGTTATCCGACCCACCTACCATTTCGAGCACTGGTGAAGATTGCTGAAATGAATGACGCTTCTTTCGTTGTCCGCCAACAAACCTAATCTACAGCTGATAACAAAACTATGCTATGTATCTTTAAATCCAGAGGACAACCTTTTGGTTTCCTTGGTCACATTTGGTTATCGAGGATGTCCCTCATCATTTGAATCGGAATGAGCCCTTCTGTCCGAATGGCATCTTTATTTGGATCTGGGCTGATGAAATACACTGTTGGAAGCCCTCGCACCTGCAGATAGTCGACCGCATTACAACTCCAAAATGCCAAGTGCGTAAACACTCTTACAAACCATATTGAAATCTAACAGCTATTGTTCAGGTTTAATGTTTAGGGTGCAACCAACGAGTTTGACATCCAGGATTGAGGTTCATGACCACAGACAAAAGAAAAGAACTACCATTAAAGCATAAAGGTTTTTCGTCTTTCTACGTCAATATACACCAGCAACATGTTTTCACAAGTTCAGGAAGAGTCTAATAAAGGTAGTGTATTAGAAACTCATCCAAACAAAGTGCAGCTGAAGACCAGACTTCTTAACTAAAGGCTTAGAAAACCACATTGCCAATGGTGGACTCTGTCTAAAGTCACGTCAGGATTCTTTTTAAGGAAAGCGAGAATTGAGAGCTAAATATTTTTCACTGATTCTAAATCTTACACGATAAAGCCTCTATCCAGTTTCAAGGCTGCAATGCGGATGTTATGTACAGATGTACCGCTTTATGCATATAACAGAGGCTTGGCATATTCCGGATTCTAATTGAGAAGCCACTAGGATATTGAACTCGAATTTTGATCTTCCTATTGTTTTCATTAGCTACGCATTTCTAGTGATCCTCGTCAACCATCATGCATGAGAAGATTGAGAACAAAGCAAATGGCAGGGGCTACAGAAGAAACAGTTGATTTCTGAAAAGATTTGAGTAGGAACAAATAGTTATGAAGAAAGCATCAGTTAGAAAGCGCAAAAGCACGTGAAACTGAAGAAGTGGTAACACCAGCTAGAATTTCACAGGTTTGCTTAATTTAGTATGGCGGAGACTAGAGAATAGTCCAGATACCTAAGAAAGCACTCAAATTCCATAAATCAACTGTAGGATAGCTTTCCACACTTCCAAGTATATCTTTCATTTACATTTGGACGCAATTGCTCAGATCCAATAACAGAATGTTTAATCAGTCATTCTAGTCCCACGTTATAGTATTTACTTGGCATTGATATTGACTTTCGATAACTTGGAAATTTTAGAACATTAAACAACAGAATCCAACCATGACAAGCTGCATTCCCCTTTCCCTGTTTACTTTTTCCAATTACTTTCTATTATACATTGCAAGCAAGAAGAGACAGCCTGCACTTCGTGAGCAAATTCATGAAGTGTTCTCATTAAGATCAATTACCTGCATGTCCCGAGCAAATTCATACTCATCGTCTGTGTCAACTTTTACAATTATTGCATTCTTCTCGTACTCCACAGCCAGCTGAAACCAAATATTTGCTAATGATGAAAAGACAGATTGAAAACTTATAAAGAAAATGTTAAAGAGAAAAGGAACTCTTCCAGAATCAACTTCTTGAGAGGTCATATAATAGGAAAGAAATCAATAATAGAAAGTGCATTACAATCAAAAGACGATCACTTAAAAAGAACTTCGAAAGGTAACGGTAAGCTCTTAGATAATTTATAGCTAGACTAGTATACCGATGCTAAACAATCAGTAGCAAGGAACATTTAGACTAGTGTACGTGTGTCGTGTTGACTTAATATGCTTGAAAAGGGGGCATAGCAAGCAATTGATAATGACAGGAAGATGGCATTGTGCAACGGGAAGAAGGCATTTAGATTTTAGATGAGCTACACAGGCTTGGGGCGAAGCCTCTACTAGGGCCAATTTTCTCCCACACCTACCTGTTGAAAGTTAGATGATAACTCATTTCAAAATTTAACATGATAAAGAAACTTCTCATTTCTCCTTTTGAACGCCAAGAGCCTTGAGTCTATCCCACTCAAACTCAAATAGCACGACCTAAAAGGTTTCAAATTACTAACCAAACGAGACAAACCTCAAAAGCAGTAGCTTCTCTTTAGTAAAATTTACTAGTTTGGGGCCCGGGCTCACGCCTGGGCAATGTAATGTATGTATATTTCTTAACGCTCAAGCACTCAATCTCAGCTATCACCATTCACTTAATAATATTTTTACTTTTTTCCCCACCCATGATTTCAATCCGAATTTTCTGTCACCCATGGTAATTTACTTTTCGGCATGCTTTGTAAGGAGCGAATTAAGCGTGCCAAATGTTCTCAAAACTTTATCATGCCCAGCCATGGAGTTCCAATATGAGGGATGGTTCCTCTGTCAGCTAAGTTATTTAAGCCCTTTCCACACGTGTCAAGCGCTAAGGCTAGTGTGCGGCTTTTGTCGATTTTTGCACCTAGCATAGATTTTTTGCTCCAACATACTGCTAAAACACATAATATGACCCGTAGGGGATTCCAAGAAAAAAAATGAGTTGTTATTGCCCCAGGGATGTTTTTTCGGCGAAATAATGTGGATTATATATTTCGATTTGGCCAATTTTGACAACTTATTTAAAAGTAGCCAAATGTTTTCAAAACTTTACCATGGCCAACCATGGAGTACCCTCGTTGAGTACGAGGGCTAGTTCCTATGTTAGGAAAGTTCTTTAAGCACTTTCCGCACGCGCCTAAGGCTAGTGTGCAATATCTACCCATTTTTAAACCTACCATACCTTTTTCGCTCCAATATTCTTCTGAAATTTATAATATGATATGTAGGGGCTTCCAGAAAATTTTGAGCCGTTTTGCTCGGGGTCATTTTCTGTCTAACAACGTGGATAATATACTTCAGTTTTTGCCAATTTTGACCACTTATTTAAAAGTAGCCAAATGTTTTCAACACTTTACAATGGCCAAACACGGTGTACCTTGTTGAATACGAGGACTAGCTCCTCTCTTAAGGAAGTTCTTTAAGCGCACCATGCGCCAAAGCTAGCGTGCAATATTTGCCGATTTTTTTTACCTACCATATGATTTTCCCTATTATATTTTACTACAGCCCATAATATGACCCGTAGGGGCTCCCATAAAATTTTGGGCCGTTTTTGCTCCGAGATCATTTTTCGCCGAAAAACGTGGATTATATACTTCAGTTTTGGCCAATTTTGACCATTTTTTAGAAGTAGCCAAATGTTCTCATAACTTTACCATAGGCAACCATGGAGTATCCTTCTTGGATATGAGGGCTGGTTCCTCTGTTAGGTATGTTCTTTAAGCCTTTTTGACACACGTCACTCCCAATTCACACCTTAAGACAAGAGTGCATATTTTGTCGTTGTAGCATCTAACAAAGTTTTTTCACTCCAATATTTTCCTAAAACCCATGATATGACTCGTAAGGACTTCCACAAAAATTTGAGTTGTTTTTGTTTTGGCACCATTTTGGGCCAGATTATAGCCTTTGTCCTATTTCTGAATTTTTGGCCATTTTTGTAAAGTACCTAAACGTTCTCAAAACATTATCATAGAATACTTGGGACTTCCCCTTTGGGGATATTTTCATGGCCCTTCACCTCATGTTACCCTTTTAGGTTAGCGTGTGCATCTAACTGTTTTGGGGTACCTATTACAGGTATTTAGCTCTAATATATTGCTCAACCCATAAAATATTGACTGGAGGCTCCCGAAAAAACTTTGAGCCGTTTTGTTTCAGGGCCATTTTGGGCTAAAAAACGGTGGATTGTATACTTCGGAATTGGCCAATATTGACCACTTTTTTTAAAGTAGCCAAATGTTCTCAAAACTTTACTATACACAACATTAGAGTATCCTATTCCTCGTTGCATATGAGGGCCGGTTCCTATGTTTGCGAAGTTCGTTAAGCCTTTTCAGCACACATCACTGATTGAGGGCTATCATGCCTTTTTTGGGAGCTAGCATAGGTTTTTGGCTCTAATATTCTTCTAAAACCTATCGTATGACCCTAAGAGGCTTCCACAAATATTTGAGCCGTTTATATTTCGGACCATTTTGGGGCAAAAACCGAGGATTATATATGCTTAGGTTCCTTGTTTTTAAATAGACAAAATCTTCTCAAAACTTTATCATTGATGGGAGTAACCTTTTTGGAAACAACTCAATAAGGGTTAGTTCCTCTGTTAGGCACTTCTTCGTAGTGTAGCTAAATGCACTTCTTTTGTTATAGTGCCAAGTGTCCGCCTCGGAATAGCGTGCTTCAAGGTTTATATATACAGTGTCAGATATTAGATATCATCTTACATATTAGATTAGACAGATGTGAATGGTATGACATGAAAATGTTTCAGATTGCTAACCAAACCAGGTGACTTGCTCTTTTTGAAATTTTATGTGAATGGTAAGACAAGAAGATGGTGAGACAAATGAATATTGATAAAAGCACTTGAAGAGTTGAACATGCACCCTAGCAGTAATCAACTGAATGATGCTCCCCTATAGAAGATCAATCAACGGGGACCAATTTCGAGTGCCACAAGTGAGAATGGCGATCAAGAAAACAAGCCATGAACATTCAATGTCACAACAATGTCTACTACTTTATCAAACCAATGACATGCCAGAGAGAGGTGTTGAAGCCTACAGTTTGATTACCAGGCATAAAATTGCTACAACATGCAAACTAAACTTCAACAAAAACATATAGAATCACATTGGTAAACAGAACAAAACCTCACCATTTCAAGCTCTTGAGCCATCAAGATACAAGGGCCACACCAAGTCGCATAAAAATCGATGATGACCGGCACATCTCTCTCCCCCCTCACAAGCTCTTGAATTTCATCAGCTGATAACTTTTTCTGGAACCCAAACACCAAAACACACACAATCAAACTAATCTAGCAACAACTATCCAATTACCAAGACACAAAGACACAATCTTTGTTTCCTCAGCATCCAATTATCCAGAAACACAACTTCACCAGATATGCAATTGAAATTTAAAGTCATTAAAATTTAAAAACATGGGCAAAAGATAGACACAGTATCCCTTATAATTCATATTCAGCAAAATTCACAAAATCCCAAAAGACAGAATCTTGAATGCTCAAAAATCCCCCTTTCAATAGAAAATTCAACATAATTTAGGAAGGAACAACATGCTGAAATTTCATCACAAACAACAATACAACAAAGACTTAGTCCCAAAATGGTATCGGGTCTGCTAACATGAATCGTCAACAACAAATTACCCAACAAGATACAAAATTAAGAAAATTCCAACTACTAATCATGTCAAAATTTCATCAAATTCAACAAATGGGGAATTTAGAAGCAGTAAAACTAAAAAAAGTTACCACAAGATAATCTTCTCGGATATGTTTGCCAAAAGGGGGTTTGCAGAGTAACTTTCTAGTGGGTAACAATGTGGGAGTTGTAAGAGAAGAGGGTAAATTTTGGGAAGTGGGTAAATTTAAGAAGGTGGGTTTATAAGGAAAGGATTGAGAAGAAGAAGTGATAAGGTTAGAAAGAGAAGCATGTAGAGAGAAAGGTGCAGGTGCAGCTGAGCTGCGAGGTGCTGCTACTATTTGCATTGATCTTCTTCTTTACGCTTTAGCTGGTAGGAGAGAGAGAGAGATTGAAGAAAAAATGGAGGAAGAAGAAATGGATAACGTTTTTCCTTGGCACAGGGGATAACTGGGGTTTAACTGTTTAAGCATTCAAATTTGTTTCCTGTACAAATGTCCGGCATTATTGCAGATTCGAGTTGGATAAGACGATAAAGAAACGTAAAATTCTCTTCACGTGTTTGTGTTTTTATGAGTAACGCTAACACTTGTCTAGTTTATATTGAGGACACGAGTAATCTCTTTGATAATCGTTTTAGTTCTCCTGGATTAATTTTGGCATGAATGATTGAACAAACAAGATTAAAAAATTTAACAAAGTTGTCTAACGATCATTATAGGTTACATCATATTAGGTTGGAGTCATGACTAAGGAATTTGTATAAAATTACTAGGGACGTTCACGTTACTCTAGTTTAAATAAGATGATGATTTTTATTCTTCCATAAATGATTTTCACTCTCTTCCATACGAGAGATGTATTGGAAACTGTGACTCACATAGAGGATTGTAAGAATCAATTCTGAAAGTGTAAAAATCACTAATCCAAGGCCGCCACCAGTTAAGTGTTGCGTTTTCCGACGACCACAATGCATGCAATGAAAAATATTGGGGGGAAAAGTAGGGATGTGAATTACCAACAATGAGGTTAAATATATCCATTATTCTTCTAATTGTTATGATGATAAATAATAATGGTGAGCTTCTCTTACATTTGGAACCCCCTAAGCCTTCACAATTTGCTTACATTATAACCATGTCTAACCAACCACTAACACCATATATATTTAAGCAAGTTATCAACTTCTTCCAATTCTCAAAGAAGAATCAACATTTTTACCAGCTGCAGAAGCAAAAAGCCTAGCAATTTCCAACTGGGTATTTGCAATAATCTCTGTTCTTTTGAGATCCATTTCCCCTCTCTTAGCTTCTGCTTCCACTCTCATCCTCTCTAGTTCCCTCATGGTGTCCATCCTCGACTGCTCTGACCGCACCACCGCGTCTGCCAGCCACCTGATGCTCTCCGCCACATCCTCCCAGCTACTGCTCTCATCTCGCCTTCGCCTTTTCCTCTTCCTCTTGCTCATCCTGCTTGGATGTAGCCCGTCCCTGTCATTGCTGTACAGTGCAGGAGTGCTGCTGTCTGTTTCTAGGTGGTGATCATCATGGTTGTTTTTATCTGAGACTTGGTCTGATAATTTTGGTGCCACTACATCATTTTCCTGTTACACATGATCAGTCAAGCATTAGATAAAACCCAACACAAAATTTGACATTTCTTACATATTAGGAAACCTGAAATTAACTGTAAGACTTGTGATATGTTTACTTGGCCATCACAGATTGATTGTGCAAAATGATAACAATAAGATTTGGTGTCCATATTTTTTTATTAAGGACACTGAATATAGTAACATGCCTCTGTATTTTCAAGGCATAAGCCTTAACACATTTGTTCCCTGACCGCCATCTTACCCATAGGCGAGGGGAGCGATCCATAATGAGACGCAAAAGCCTATACGGGCATATTACTAGCAAAGGGAATATAGTATACGCAAGAATTCAGAAGTTTTCAATTGCCTAAGGAGCCGTTCAAATTCCAAAGTGCAAGTCGGTGAAATGTTGGGCAGTGATGATCAATGAAATTCAGTCTTTACGAGATCAATTATCTTATCCCGTTTAAAGCGAGAGCCCTATTAGAAACTGGCACTTAGGCAATGAAATAATGACGATGATAACGATTCTAAAACTATCTCCGTCCAAAAAGAAAAAAAAGGCAATTATAGGACGATCAACCGTAGAACATGCTCAATTACTCTATGACCAGGTACCATGTGCATCAGGACTCAAGTTGCAATCACAAATGGACCAAACAGGAAAATGAGATGAAATTCATCTCACAAGTCACAAGGCGTCTCAGAGAAGGTACATTATGCTGTGCAAACATAAATGCATTATGGTATGCAACATAAATGTATCTACCTAGTAGTAAAACAAAATGTGAGCCATCTTTTACAAAAGAAACATCCTTTTCATGCACCTCTCTTTGGTACAAAATTATGAGCAAATGGTGGGTGGCAAGTCTTTATCATGAGACTGAAAGGGCAGCTATTTCAATTATTATGAGAAAGAATTTAATAAGAACAAAGTCAGTCATATGATTATGATCAAAGTCCACTGTCTTTCTTGGAGTATATAATTTTAAGAAAAATAAACAGAAAACAAAAATTATTCCACTGACCTTGATAACCATGGGATCCACATCATCAGACTCCTGGGAGTTATTTTCTGCCACTTCAACAGAAGGTGGCTGCGGTGGCAGAGGCGGCTTTGCCACGGGGGACGACTCCAACACCGGAGCGGGATGAGGTGGCTGAAGAGGATGAAGATGAGGTGGCTGAGGAGGATGAGGTGACAGAGGAGAAGCTTTCAACTCTAGGGGCTGAGTTGGCAGTGATTTCTGAGGACTGCCAACCCCAGTGCCACGTAGGAGTTGATCAAGCCTTGAAAAAAGCGGCCATGATGACGTGTCAGCAGCGGCAGACTCTGACCTGTACCTCTTCTTCATAGACTCAATCTTGTTCTTGCATTGAGTTTGTGTCTTAGGTGACTTGGAGTTGTTTCCACGACAAGAAACAAACTTTGCAACATCCTCCCAGTCTTGACCTTTAAGCTTTGCTCTGTTCCTGAGAATCCACTTTGACTCATAAGCTTCAAGCAAAGTTGTCACTGCCCCTTCACTCCATTCATCTCTTTTCAGTCTGTCGCCACCGACTACAACGCTCCCCGGCTGTTTCCGGGGAGATTGTTCGGGTTTCGTAGACGGGTTTTGATCATCTTGGGTGGGTGTTTCCTTATCCATCTATTTCCCCCACCTTCCAACTCCTCCCACCCTCTTAATAATGCTCAAAACTTTGATATCAGGAAGTACTATGTAATGTGGGTGAAGTGGGGGCTATTATGTTGTTTATTTGGCTCCTAAGATACCCATATAGGACCAAATATAAAAGTTACATTGGCTTATGCTAGCATAGTAGAAGTTATTAAAAAGGGTTAGTACAAGTTCTAAGTAGGCTAAATGCCAAGAATGAAAATAAAGAAGGAAAGGGATTGAACCACTAGCATTAGAATTTTACAAGGAAAAGGATTGAACCACTAGCATTAGAATTTTTAGAAGGGCATTAATGAATGAGGGTGTATAGAGTATAGTGTACACTACTATTAGGGGTAGTACTACTCTAGTGGGGCACCCCACCAATAGCAAAATAGAATGTAGGAGAGGTTGAGAAGAAATAGTAGTTTTAGAAATTCACCACTAACATTTGAGAACAAGGAAAAGGGGAAAAGGGCTAGTGGACTAAACAACTAACCAATAGATGCCACACTTTTTTCAAATGACCTAATCATAAAAATGTTAATACTACTTTATCTTTGTGCCTAGTATGTCATTGGAGTAGGTACCTTCATATTTCTTTGATGAAATTTCGTTTCTTATTATATGGGTATTTATAAGAAATTAATTAGGTCCAGAGAAGCCAACTTACAAGAACTGCATACTCAAAACAAACACCATTTCTCACAATGACACTATAGTAAACCTCCTTACAATTCGCGTTTTTCAATTGTGTTTTTATCACGATAAAATTCATTTAGAAGTGAAGCAAATGAGGATGCAAGCAAATGGATACATAAATACCCAATCCCTTGCAAAAGAATCAAAGCAGTTTTCTTGTCAAATCTTGTTAAAAGGCAAAACGATTTACTGGTTCAAAAGAATTGTAACTAATCAGGTCAACAGATGAGAGAGCAAAGGGGGAACCCAACATACAAAAATAGAGCATCATACCCAAAAATGAGGCCTTCATGAATAATATGATACCATATGTTATACTATGTTGATTAATGGAGGTCTTATTTAGGGTATGGTGGGTTGGAGTTGGCAAGTACTTTGGGCAGTTAGCGTTACTATGAAGCCAATGAAGCCACAACGGTGGTGGCCAAGTCACGTGGCATTGTCACCCACCCAAAAAAAAAAAAAAAAAAAAAGAAAGGCTCACCACTAAACCTCACCATTGAAAGCCAATCTTGTTGCCCATATTAGCTTTTTACCCATTTGTCTTTGGGTTCTCTTTTTATCTCTTTATGACCCTCCTTTCTCCTTTCTGTGCCTTTTAAAAGCCACAATAGATTCATCTCCACTACTTTGGCAAAGCTAGGCTCTTACAAGCCAAGGACACTGCCCTTTTACATTTGGGCATATTCATGTTTATGCACAGACATTATGACAGGAAAGTGTACACTGGCTAGAAAGCCGATCAGTTTTTCTGTCTACAGATGCTAGAAAGGGTTTTCAAAATCTCGGTACTCGACTAGTCGTATAAAATTGAGGGAATTGGTTGTAAATAAGGCTACTTATCTAAGGCACAATCTTCGTGCATATGAGAGGCGAGAACTTAAGATTTCGAGTAAGACACGAGTGTCAAGGGTGTCGAAAGCCATTACAGCTGTGTCTCTCAAATTTCAGCCTGATTAATTAGGTAAATGTCTTGATCAAGAGAACAATGACCCACAGACTACACAGTCAGGAGCACCTAAAAGCTTTTGATCACTGATTACCAATGTCTCCCAACTGTTACTGTCAAATTCCAAGAATAATACAGTAGCTGTTTTTGCAAAACGTCTCACACATCATGTCATGAACTCTGTTCTTTACAGTTACTAAGTATGGCCTAATGGAAACTGGGACCCTGAAAATGATGCTTGTAACATCAGAACCCTTAAACTAAAAACTAGACGCCTCGCCTCCATCCCAAGAAAACTGGCAGAATCAGTAAAACTGTAAGACGATCATTCTCAGACGAGGTCACGACTCACGAGGCAGTCGTTTCAGCAATATTACTACCCTGGTTATTCACGTATAAAGGTGGTGGTAAAAAATATGCAGCCAGCTTACGAAAGAACCAAGTTTTCAAAGCCTTCCTGCATACTACTTAGGAAAAATATAGCAAATCCATTTAAAATTGGCTAGAAAATATGCAGCAGAAACATTTATGAGTTGGAACTTTAGGCCATTTTCAGTGAGGCCACTCATTTATGATGAACTGAAGCATAAACCTTCCTTAAGTAGCAAACTAGCAATTCAGATCTCTGCCTGTCTACTTGGGTTCTCACCACATAGACACAAACCAATCTCAAGGTCCCCAACCAAAAAGTGGGATGAAAATGCTCGAAAGAAAGTTCATCCCCGTTGTCATACAACGGAAGCAAAGCAATTTGTATGCGCCATGATTGAATCACCGTGTCTGCAAACCAGATCTTCGTAGATGACTTCTTATCGTAGTTACTTTGTTTAGTAATTTAGTACTATATTACAGTAGTTGCAATGACTTGCAAATATCATACTCGAAAAGCTGGGTCATTTAATAGTTTAGAAATAACCACCCACGGTTTAAGAAAGAAAAATGTTGGCATAGATAATTTTTAAGAAACAATCTTCACTTTAAACCTGTACCTTAAAATACGTATTTTACTGAACACAAAGTTAAAGGTTTCAGGTGATCAAACGTATGACTCAATCATAAAAAACTAAAAGCTCCTCAAAAAGTAATTAGCCAAACACACACACCACCACCACCAACCCCCCCCCCCCCCACCTTCCCAATCTTGTGAGGGACGATGAGCTCCCAATGCTTTAGTGGCTTCACCAGAACATATATGTCAACGGCCACAGCGTGATCAGAGTCCACCAGAAAAATACGAGTCGTTTTCACTTTTCACTTGATGTAGACACATATACAGGTTAAACTTCTACAGTTTTCAGTGGAGATGGACCCAAACTTTGGCAGAGAGGACATAAGAAGGAATATAAATGATCAAACCATGGTATGGCTTGTGATGATATAACAACCACCGAACCGGAAAGTCGCAGGACAAGATGAAATGGTCATATACATGAAACCGCTAAAGATGAAAGAAAAGAAAAAAAGAGAGCTTGCGCTAGGGTATCTAATAAAGATGGTTAAAAGGTAGATGAAAAGTATAAAGTCAGAAGCTCTTTCAACTGGTGGAGAGAAAATTGATGGGCAGTGATCTTTTGATCCCTTTCAAAAGTGATGTTACTGACGCATCAACTTTCATAATGTGGTGGATTATATTATTTTCAGGTAAATTTAAAACCAGTCACTTTCATTGTGACTTGCCAGTGCATTCCCAAAGCTTAATAGTTACTATCAAGTATCAACCAACATCCATAAAATACAGCTCGTGCTGTATGACCTTACCTGTGTAATAGACCAGTGAGGATCCTATGTCCGAACTTGGTCTTGGATCATCTTTTGTGCGACTCTCTTATTTTGACACTAACTATTCAATGACAACCTTATTTGAAAGTTGGGAAATCAATAGCTAAGAGCGAATGGCACATACGACACACGAAGTTGAGATAAAAAGTTTTAATCAAACTTCAGCTAAAATAAGTTATCTGAATTTCAAAATTTTCGACAGTAACAAGAATTAGTTCAAGTAAAATCAGAAGTTGCCAAATGATTCTGGTTTTCAGGTTCCCAAGATGACCCGACTCTGCAGCCGTTGCTAGATAACAAACAAGAAACATGCTGCAGTATAGAAAATCAGTACGATTACAAGGTACAAGATTGTGTACCTGCAACAAGGTAGTTCAGAGTGAGGCTATGGAGACATCAGACACTGCATGCATTAAATTTATCTTCCCTGGGATTTAGGCTTTGATCGCGTTGACAGCTCCACGCCTGCAAAAGCATAGTGCTAAGAGCAACATGAGGCGTGCGGGAAAGGAATAAGAGAACAGAAAAAATAGGAAAATTGGAATGTAACATACTGGCCTACGAGAAAACGAATCTGATGCACAGCAAACAAGAGCCAACAGATCTCGTGTAAGAAAGATACACAAATTGGGTTGAAATGCAAGGAATATGTCCTGTTAATGAAATACAAAGCACATCAAAGGGCTTAGGTTGACTCTATGCTATTGCTTACAGCCTTAGACAGGCCTGACTAGTAGCTCTCAGTGTCTGATTTCCGATCATGATTCATGTCACTTATCGAGATCAATTCCAGAACATGTACTTGACCAGGAATATGCAAATGAAAAAAGAAATTCTGGTTTTGTATCTTAATTTGAGAATCAGATTCAAACAATGATCCCAACCCAAAAAGACATTCAACCAAATGGGGCATTCATCTCTATGAAACAGCATCACACATTCTGCTATCCATACAGCTTGCAGATGCAATCAAGTGCATTTCCTATTCTCTGAACAGTTGAAACATCATGATTCAGGATGTTGGGGAGTCAGACATCAAGGGTTTTGTGACATCATTTCCATTTCCAGTAATACCAACTAGAGCAATCAGATTCTCACTGCCTGAAGTCAGCAGCATATATATATGGATATTATGTGCAGCCAATCTTACAAAGGTAGAATGCTCTTCTGTCTTCTCACAGTAGTAGCAGTATTGGGGTTTGCATATCAAGGAATTTGTTATGTTATTTCAAATCCAGATTCCAGATGACAAGAGAAAGTTTGTAACTAAAAAATCATTACATAACAGGTACTGCAAAAACATATATAGTCAGAGTATGTTGGAAATCTATAACGTGAAAACTATTTCATATTACATAATAATGCATATGAAAGAGATGGAGTTAGTTTATAGGGAGAAATTGATGATGCAAACAATTTAGGAATATAGATTTAAAACAGTAACCACTAACCAGTGACTGCTATCAATCATCTTAAATCCTTGAACAAATTTGTATGAACTACTCTTGACGCCCCTAGTTAAACACCCAAACTAGTGACGTATGAATCTGCAAAACTTTCTCCCTATTCAACCAGGAGCAGCAAATACATTTGCCGGCTGCTATACATTAACAAGAGCCACACACACAACAACAACAACAAAATTACAGGACCAACAAGCTCAAATGTTTCATACCTGAAAAGATGGACATGGAAGTCCCTCGATAGAGTAGCCTGGTTAGATGTAATTGGTTATAGGCTTATAGATGATGTTAGTTTCCACAACTAAAGGCAGAGCAACTGCAGCACCAATTTAGCACACGGATGTTTCATATCTCAACAAAGATGCTGTCTCAAGGGAGTCGTGAGGAGGGAAAATAATACCATGGGATGCCAATCCCCAGAGCACAAGAATCACGTCTATTAGAATACACAAATAAGATAACAAGGAAAATGCTAATGACAAACTAATACTTCGCACAACTACACAGATTTTAGACAGGAATTGACGACCATCTGTTAGATTTGTGTCTAGACTACTGCAGTGATCCAGTACAGAGTTTACTTGCTGTCAGGGTATGCAGAGATAGGCCTATTCTATGGCATAGAACTAAGCAAGAAGTTCAATTACAAGGGTACAAGAAACAAAGAAAAGAGAACATGATGCTTCCATCTTTGGTCGCGCTTTCCTGACAATAGAAGCAGCCAACACAGATTACCTGTAGACAAACCTTTCATAGAAGGGAGTCACATAACTAAGTCCACTTCTAGTAAAAACGCCGCAACACCCATCACATCTCATCCAATGCAGCAAAAATCATCCTAAATAACTCATGTAAATTTCAGATTAAAACACCCATCTAAAGAGACATACAAAAACGCGACAAACACAGAAAATAATCTTCAGAAGTGAACAACATAAAACTCAATCTCACATTACCACATTAACTACAAAAGACGCAAAATTGCGAAGATGTAATCAGACAATCAGCAGTAACAAGTTCATTTAAGCCAAGACAAATTTACAAATGAAGACAAACTTTTTATACATTCCACTCTCATGAATTCATGATCATACTACAACAAGAACACGACTAATTATGTTCATATTTTCATGAAAACCCACACTTCATCCTAACAAACCAGTCGAATGCTTTAGATCAATAAGAATGAGGTGAATCAAGCAAAGGACCAGACCCGAAATCGCCACCATTCTCCGAAAACTTGAAACTAGTCATACCAATTTCAAGAACATTAATCAAAGCTTGAGCTCTTACTTTCCCTTTATCACTCCCACAATGAACAACCTCCCCTAATCCATTAAAAATCAACCCTAACCCAATCTCTCTAACTTCCTCCGCAAGTTTCTCCCCACCAAACTCCACCAGCTTCAAAAGCGCTGACACGGCGTTCTCCCTAACTCTCCGCGTGGCGCCCGCCCCCAAATCAATTAAGTCAACCAAAACCCTAACTCCGCCCACGGTTCGGAACGCGGCGGGCGAGGTTTCGCAACCTGCCAGCTGCGCAATCACGGCGGTGACGTCCTCCACAAGACCAACCCTACCGTCGTTCACAACGCGGCCGAACAACGCGGCGGCGGCGTCGAGCTCCAACATCGTCCCTCTATTCGGCGGATGCAACGACAGCGCGAACAGCGCTTTCACGGCGTCTTTCACCGACCGCGACGGCGAGTCTGACGTCATCACGATATCAATCAACGCGTACAATATATCTCTCTTCGAACCGATCGATCCTCGGTGCGACGGCTCTAACGCGAGGCTGTAGACGGTAGCGGCGGCGGACTGTACGGCGGCGGGACTGTATTCGCCGCTCCGATGGCGCGAAAGCGCGTGAGATATCGCGTCGAGGAGGCCGCGAGTGGAGACGAGCGGATCTTTACATGAGATAGACAGGTTGAGGAGAGTGGCGGCGGCGTTTTCTTGCGAGAGAGAGGTGGGAGAGTAGAGCGACTCGGCGAGGTAAGAGATGGCGGCGCCGTCGTCTACGGTGGCGATTACAGGGCGGATGTCGGCGTCTGTCTTAGATAAGAGGCGGAGCTCACAGAGGGCGGCGGTTCGAGTGTGATCGGAAACTGAGCTCAGCTTTGTGATCAACGACTTTGCTGTTCTACGCTTCACTTCTTTCTCCAACTCCATTATTTCTCTTGATTAAATTATTCTCATCGGCGCCGATTTCGCCTCGGGTTTTCGAGTCCGATCGTCGTCGGTTTAGTCTCGTAATTAGGAGGAGAGTTGCGGTAGGTTTGCGACTTGGTCAACAACAAATAGGGTGTAAGAATATTTTTCAGGCCATGTTCTAGTAAGGGTAATATGTACGCCGCTAATGTTCGGCTATGTTCGATTGCATTAGCTGTTTGAGTAGCAGGTAGCTGTTTTAGTAGCAGGTAGCTGTTAGCTTTAAAAGTAGCAGTTGACGTTAGACGTATTCGGTAGAAGTAGACGTTAAGTTTATCAAAACTATATAGTATATAGAAAAATAAAATAGAAATGCTAGATTTTTTTTTTACTCAAAATGTTAATTTGAAAAACATTTCCCATATGTTACCTAAAATGTCAACTATTACCTAAAATACTACTTTCAGAATGCAGCCAAACAAGTAAAGTAGTAGTTTAACCCGGTCAAAATGCTACTTTCTACTTGTTAATGTGTTGCCGAACAGGACTACAGTAACGTAACTTAAACGTAATGAAATGAATGAAATTAGTTCGGCGATATTAGTATAAATTGGATTAACGATAATAATGTTAAGATTGTTTGATTTTGATGAGGATGAGGTGGTTGGTTGGTTGGTTGGTGGTTAAGGGAAGGGAAAAAATAGCGCGAAGAGGAAAAAAAAAGTGGTGGGAAAGAGGAAGGTAAAAAGGAATATTATGGAACGTGGGAGGAATATTTGGTCAATGTGGGTGTGTATAATTCTAAATATATAAATAGTTCAATCCTAATAATAGTGATTAATAATTATCAATTTGTAATTAACTAATGATGGTGAATCCATCATCCATGATGTTATGGCTCACGATGAGAAGGAGGACTCGGGATCAGGGTTGAGAACGAGAAAAGAGGGATAATTATAAAATTGATCAGGATAGTTTTTGTAAGACAAAATCGGCTGGCGAACTGAAACTCCGTACAATAATGCAACTCATTATATGTGTCATTTTAAGCAAGAGTTATTGACATGTCAAAGCACATAAACTCTAAATTATGTTCAAAGTCATCAAGTGAAGAATTGGCTTTTCTAGTTAAAAAATTGAAATATTGGCAATAATAGTTGTCTCTTTCGAATATGATCGCTTGATGATCTAAACTTATTTGACTAATTCTGCTCGAACTGCAAACTACTCCGTACAATATTAATAAATGGTCCAACCTTCATATACTACTTGTCAACTTACGCTCAATTCCTATTCACTACTACTTCGTACTCGCTCATTCCTAAATTCCTAATCATACAAACAAGTGCATTATACACTTAAATTTTAAAGTTTATTGACGTGACAATAGAATGATAGGGAATCGATCATTGTTTTTTTTTTTTTTTTGGCTGGATGAATCGATCATTATTATATCGCACTTGATTCCCTCGACATTTTATGAATGAAATTCATGTTCCACACCTATGGGCTATGGCTTATAATTTTCGGCTCCCAATCTTCATCTAACCCTTTTGAAGTTTTGATGGTGTAGAAAACATATGCCTGTAGAATCAAAACTTTAAATTAGTTTATGTCTAACGCAACTTTAATTTGTACTACAAATGACGCCACATAATAGATAACTATACAAGTGATCATCTGAGTATGTACTCCGTAGCTCGTTATTGAATCTAATGCTCAGTTGGATTTATCCTCGGTATCTTCTTTATGTCTCAACTTTATACTTCCAAATCTCTAAAATAAATACCGAAAGTAGTCTATATAATAGGTCTTAATACTTTTCTAGCTAGTGATATGCCCTTCTCGTGCGCAATTCATTAAAAAAATACGTCCAATACAAAGTTCATATTCTGTATGCTCTAGCTTAGAAGCTGTAAGGCAATTTAGCTATTTATCAAATGTAATTTTTGTATTGTTCTCTTATCTTTATTCAAACCTAATGTATAAGTATAACCAAGTACATTTTTAGCTAGGTTTGTGGTTTGCTCTTACCTATCCTTTGGACATTCATTCTTTAATTTGAAAGCATGGCCCTAAAGAAATTATAGGGTCTTCCAAATATGTTTCAAACCCCAAAAGGTTTGGAAAACCTAAAATTATTATACATCGTCAAGTACTGATAATGGAAGGGGATACGAAGATTTATACCTAAACCTTTCATATATCTTGGACTATTGAGTCTTGAACGCTAGGATGCTCGTCAGGGATCCTTGATTTTATGAAGCACGACAAACCAAACTTTTTCTTAATCACTTTGATGTTCAATTTTGATTCCGATTACGATTATGGAGACTTAAATCCCTTCAAGATAATGTAATCACTTGCTAATGGGAACAAATGCTCGAGGAACATTTTGACAACGCGATACGAATTGAAATTTTCAAGTTTTTTCTAAGAACAAATATATGGGTGATGAGCATAATAGTACAAAGTGGAGAAAAGAATCATATATCTCCTCCATCAATATAAAATTTTGATTCTACTTGTTTGTTCCTCTTTTATAAATTCATCACTTTGCTCTCAACAACATCATGCACAAAAACATCACAATTTCTCAAAAGAACTTGAACTACAATCAACATTTTGAGACCAAAAACTTATGGCATCAATGCAATTATTGAAGCCTAGCTACTCATTTGGTGCCACTAAAAACTATTCCGAGTCTCACCAAGAGTATAGTAACCATCAATCAAGCTATGGTAATAATTCATGGGCCGACGATATCAATCAATCGGGCTACAATAGTCAGGCCCATGGTATGTCGGGCCGATCGATGCATAGCTATGGTGATGATGCATATGGCCATGGTTTGGCTAGTAACTCCACCAATTATGCCAAAGCCCAATGTGCTCAGTCGAGCCCATCGTTCAATGTAGTCCAAAGTGGGCACCATAGGCAGGAGAGCCACAAGAGTCAGCAATGGGCTGGTGGTTCACCAAATTGTGCTAGCCCAACCCATTTGGCCCACTCCGAGTTCTCGATGCAAAACGAGGAGCATATGATGGGGAAAACGGATCAGGGTTGGGCTAGGAAGCCCACACACTTATCCGGTTCAACTCAAGCGAACCAATATGGGGCAGCGATGCGTGAAGAAGACCATAGGATGGGGAATGTGGAACAAGGTTGGGCTAATAGGTCTAACCAAGGTGCGAACCAATATGGACTTACGAGGAACAACAACGCGCATATGATGGGTAACGTGGAGCAAGGTTGGTCTAATGGTGCTAGACAAAATTCGAGCGCAAACCAACATGGGCTAGTTATAGATGACACATATGACGCTTGTGAGCAAGATGGTTGGGGTCCACGAAGCCCAATCCATACAAACAATATGGGTCATGGAGCCAAGTTTTCTGGGCCGAACCAAATCAACAATCCGGGTCTCAACATGTATAAAGATGAGCATGTCATGGAGAAAAGTGACCGGGTCGTGATCAATCCATCTACCCAATTACCCGGACCCATTCAAGGGAACCAATATGGTGCCGGTGCCAATGGTGGCTGGGCCAACCAATCCGCAAAATATTCTGGTTCGAATCAAATTGGTTACTCGGGCAACAACAACGGGTATGGTTCAGCTCATGGGACAGCCCAAAATGGGTTTGGAGCAGCCCAAGTCAATCACTCAACCTATGGTGCAGCCCAAAAAGGGTATGGGGCAGCCCAAGTTAATCACTCATCAGCCTATGGTGCAGCTCAAAACGGGTTCGGGGCAGCCCAAGTCAATCACTCATCAGCCTACGGCGCAAGCCAAAACGGGTTCGGGGCAACCCAAGTCAATCAGTCCGCCCATGGGTCATACAACTACCAACACCAAGAGGAGGACCATGGTGTGCATGACATTTTGGATGACATTCTAGCCAAGTACCCGGCCCACAATATCAGTGGTGGTCAAGGTAACAATTGGGCCGCAAAGCCCGGTGCATGTGTGGTCCAGAACCAAGCTTCTAGTTATGCAAAACAACAATCGTTTATCGGGTCGGGTCAGTATGGAAACGTATCGCAATCTAGCTCTAATAAGTATGAGATGAAGAAAGAGATGAAGGCAGGGTACAATAATGGATGTGACTTCTAAGTTCTAAGACCGAGAGGTAAAAAAATTTCACCTTGAATATGTCAACTTAACTCACAATTTTGGTCAATTATACTCTTCTGAGATCAGAGTTCTTAAAATGCCCTCGACATCTTTTGTCGTAAATTGAATAGTTTCAAAATCGACCTAGAAAGTTCGTGTCGAACATGACTATATAACACTTCTAAGTTCTAAATAGGGGTGAGCACGAGCGGGTATCCGTTCTAGAGTCATGGACCCGGACCCAGACCCGTTGGCAACGGGTCCTAAAAATTAGGAACCGGACCTGTTAGTAACAGGTCCTAGAAATCAGGAATCGGAATCGGACCCGTCAATAGCAACAACGGCTCCGGGTACCCGCTTTTTTTTGCTCACCCCTACTTCTAACCGTACTCGATACTTATGTTTACTCTTGTTGGAATTACAGGTTCATAAACCAGGACACCAACGTCATTGTGTGGTATGCTAGAGTATGATCTAGTAGGAAAAGACAATAAAGTGAGAGGCAAAGCTATATTATTTGTCTGTTGCATTTGATTTGTGCTTCTAGTTTTCTTTGCATTGGTTCTATCCTACGTTCAAGCATGTTTTATTATGTATAAGTATACGATATTTGGCATTTTCTACCTTTATATGTAACCATAATTTATAACAAAGTTTAAATATAATCATATCGATTAACCACCCAACCAGCTGCTCTATTCCCGTTTCGATTGTCATATCCTACAAATTGAAAAAAAGCGCTTACACCAAATAAAACTGATAAATGTCCCTTTCTTTTGATAATTATAATTCATAATCTTGTCAATAACTTTCTCATACCCAACATTTTGATACTAGTACAACTTTAGCATACATTTTTGGGCATCTTTTGCAACACAATTACTAGAAACACGTACAATACAAGTCTTTAAGAACAAGTTTCACGAGCAATTCCAAGCCTAGAGTTGGGAACATCAAAGACCACCCTATGGTTCTGCTGTTGCATATTAGCAATGACATTGAGGACGGAGTTCACGTTGTCGGGGGCGGCCGCAATGGCGAGGCAAGCAATGCTGGAGGAAGAGCTGTGGAGGAGGAAGTTGTCTGGTGGCAATGTCATGTTCAACCCTTGGAACATCAATGTAATGGATGGGATAGTAATTGGAACACTGTAACACGTGTCGAAACCGCCTAGTGATGTTACCATTGCCTTCCCCATCCTACGTCGGAATTCGTCTCTCACGGCAATGTAGGCCGGCAGGACTAGCCTAGTGTACACCGTGCCTAAGGAAAAAACAAACATGTCACATTATCAGTGGCGGAATCAAAACTTTAGATTAAGATCGTTTCGAAATTTACTCGTAAATGTTACGAGTGATGGACCAAGCCAAATATCACACATTTCCCATTTTTGAGCTCAATCACATGATATTAACATTTTCGATTAAATGTAACTTTTGTATTTATGAGTAACCGACTGACCATGCTAGACAAAATTGCGACTCTTCCGGATCTTGGCCTAGTAAAGTTAAAATTTTGTACAGTAAAATTTCGTACTAGGTCACATAAATCATCTGTACTAGTCATAATTCACCGTATGACTAATAATATGGAAAAGACAAAAAAAAAAGACTTGGAAATGAGGAGTTTCTGTACGAGTTCACGGGCATATAGTTTCTGTTTTTTCTTTTTGCAGGCACTAAAGTCCATTGAAGATAATGAGCCTACCACTGACTGTAAGTTGTACCTCCACTCACGAGTCACGCACCAGTCTTAAATTTCATAATATGCGTGCATTAAAATGAGACGGTTTTACCATAAGTTATCGTATTTCAGTCAACTATCTTGTGTGATCTTAAAAGCTAGTGTCAATCTAATACTCATTATAAGGTATTAAGGTAATATAACCAGTAACTATTTCAAAATGGACCAATTCGTAATATTGTGAGTTGTTGTAAATTTGTAATACCGTTTCATCTAAGACTTACAACTTTCACAAGTTACGAGGTAGTCCACTTAGATTATTCATTAGATCGATAACAATTTGATGATCTAGTTGCTACATCTGTGGTGGTTTTTAGGCTGTTTGCTTAGTTAATCAAGTTAGAATACAAAGAAAGACGTAATCATGCGAATTGAATCCGAACTAAATCGAATGAGGCATTAAAAAACGAACATTATAAATAACGTACCAGAATCAATAATGGTACCAGCTCCAGTAGTGGAATCAAAGGCCAATGCAGCAGGAGGAATATTAACAGTTTTGCGACCCACTTTAATCCCAATTAAATTGACATAATACAAAGATGATCTTCTTGGGTTAATTAGCAAAGGTGTGTAATGAATTTTTTTGGGCTGGGCCACTGGGCCGAGCCTCAATTGTCCAGAAAAGTTGGACGATTTGAAGCTGGGTAAGCAGTAGGAGAATGTGGACTTGTATAGGTTTTGGGTTTGTGAGAGGAGTGACAATGGGCCTCGGCCCAAGCCCAATAGCCCTTGCGGAGGGACCGATGCACCGGTCGCCTTCGAGATGCACCCGAACACGTAGCCGGGTACGGGGTCTTGGGCTAGGGCTATGGTGTCTTGGGAGAGGGTTGCTGCTATTGTGGATCCTCCATATGTTTGGTTGAATGTGCACAATTTTTCGAAGCAAACCGGGTTAACCACCTGAAAAATTAAAGAATAAGTAAATTACACGTAAGACGGCAAAATCGCGTATGTTCAAATAGTATTATCGAGCTAGTACTCCGTTAAGATTGAGGTGCTAGATACGTTTACACATTAAATGAACAAACACGCGCAAGTTATTATAATTGATTAGTGATTAGTAAATTATGATTAATGATATGACTTTTGACTAATGAGAAATGAGAAAGTTCCACAAAATGTAGGACCTTGAAAGGTATACTTGATGGTAGTGTTCTCTTTTTCAATGGCCCCTAAAGTGTAAAGATACATCCCTTTTTTTTAGATGTTATCGTATCAATTCTTTTAGTACCCAACAAAGGCACCAAGTAGTGAAGCTTCTCTCATAATATCCGTCTCACAACTTGGATGAAAGTTCGGCACAAATCGAACACAAATTATAAGCGTCAAGTTACTATATACTTAGATGAGTACGGATCGGAATACTATTTACAGAAACACTAAATGCACTACTGGACAATACTAGAGGTCTACACTAATCAGCAATAATTTTACTACACTATCCAAATTTTACTACTCACACTATACCAAGTGCTTTGGAAGGCAAAATATTGTAACTAGTAACTACGACGATAACATATACGAGTACTAAATTACATATCACCTGATAGCACACTATCGTTATCGTGTTACATACACTAGGTACGTAAAACAATTAAGAATTCAAAGAGAAGGAGAGAGTACCTGTTGGCATTGTGGTGTAGAACAACCAACACCTTTAAAGGAGGTAGATTTCTCAGTGGCAAAAAGGGAAGAACTAGGACAACCAAGGCAACCATTACAAGGCAACCAAGCAGCATCACTACTTGTATCTAAAGCCATTAAAAAACCTTGTGCTGGAGTACCAACATTAACCCTAACCAAGTACGTTGGGCTCTGCATAAGCTGCCTTCCCCAAGCCACGGGCGCGACCGACTTTCGCGCCACGAGGCTTGAAAGGTAACTTACCCTAACTTGGTCTTGGGCCAGCATTTGGAGCACACTCTCTTCCCAAGACATTGATGTCTTGGGCTTAAGAGGGGAGCAAGGGCTCGACACGTGAATTACTCGTAGTGTCGAGCCCTTGTCCTTTGGTAACCCACATTGGTTCTCGACCGCTGGATGGTGGCGGCCGAGACCAGTGTGGGTTAGGGAAAGGAGATAAATGAGAGTGAGGGTGAAGTAGTTAAGGCCTCTCATTTTTCTTTTTTTTGGATGTTGTAATTATTTGGCTAAGTAGCTAAGTGGAGTTTGTGTGTGTGTATATATATAGTTGTTTTGGAGGGTTATGAAATGATGTTATGTATGTGTTATATGATGTATGGGAAATGGTGAGGTTATGTAGTGGGAGTGGGAGTGTCTAGTGACTTAGCTAGTGAGTGAGTGTTATAACAGACTGTAAGCCATATGTATTGTGTTCCACTCCAATATATCATCATTTTGTTTGGGTACAAAAATCATCACATATTGTGGAACTATAACAGAAATATGTGCATGTAATATTACTCCCTACATTTGTCTATGTGTATGCTACTCCATAAGTCCATATGCTATGATTTAGTTCTTAAAGTATTTTTTATCAATTCTCTTGATAGCAGTTCTTAAAGTACGATTTAATTATCGGTTGTGCAGTTGTTAATGATCTGTAATGTGGATATGCTCTACGTTTTATAAAAGTATCATCTTCTAAAGATGCATTTCACCATAAATAAAACATCATCTTCTCTATAATGAGGTAGACTACGACCACGCCATATGAATAGGTCCTCGATCTAATGTTAGAAGAGGAGGCTTCGACCAAAAGACCTACATTCCCTTAGGTATGGGATGTGGGTTGGTAGATTCAAGAGAAGTGTAACTATGAAGTATGGACTATATGCATACTAATGTTACTATATTCATAGATATATTCCCGGTTTAAGTTATATTCTACTGTGTCAGGGCATTAGGTACAAACATTTCCTAAAATACTGTGGATCTAACTTAGAATTGCTTGAGATGCCATCTTTAATTTGATAATAATATCTAGGATATTTCTAACTTTGTTGAATTGGCTCCTCTTGTGGAAAAGGGAAAGGCCTTGGTTGGAAAGGTTTGTTTAGACTTAAACATAGTGTGTTTTCATTGTGCAAGTGACGTTAGAGTGAAAGTTTTCGTATCACAGTTCAAATCTTCCCAATTTGCGGTTTTCAGATTGTTAAAATAAGATTAAAAACATCTATCCCGAGTCAAAATCACAGTGATCCTAGCTACGATCAATTCTTCACAACATGCCAAATAATACGAAGGAAATCTAAGCTGACGTAGAAGTAGCTTAGTTGCGCTCACAATCCCGAACCCTACATGTATGGAGGGCATATAATTATAAGCACTATGACTATGGAGGGTGATGATACTATAAGTCTATGAGTATAATGACATAATGTATACAATATTTGCTATTTAGTAGGTAGAGAAAGAATGTAAAAGAGGAATTATTTAAAGTTAAGGTCGTCGGTGAGAGCATGCGTTACAAAGGAATAGAGTATATAAAATTATAGAGTATGGTCCATAAAATGTCACGAACTTAGTTAAGACAGAGAGAGAATTGGAGATCATGTGACATTCTGTTCCTTATGGAAACCGCAATTCGAAGATGCTTTTGCTTCCCACTTCGTCTTTCTTCTGGTAGGCCATCGAACCCATTTTTGTGCCATCTTGGTTTTCTCACCATTTGGCTTCTTCTACATGTTTCTTTCGTTTCTAGCCCCGGTTCGGGAAAATAGCCCCGGACCGGTTTATTTGAACACTATATATTATATGTGTTCGATTGTTAATGTGTCATCTTATATTTCTAAAATCTAAACGATATCATAGTAAATATGTCAAGTAATACCAAGGTTAGTATACCAGTGATCTCTTCCACCGAAAGTAGTTTCTTGCACGAAAACGTGAACTTCTTATTCCAACTATAATACAATCGTATTTTATAATACCATCTCGACCAAAAACTGAAACCAATGAAAAGTTAAGTGAAGGTTGCACACCATGACAAATCCTTTACATACCCTTCGGAAGGAAAGAAACAAAATTGAGCTACAATCAACAGTCAAACCGTCCACTCCCTGTGATGTTTCTGTACTTTGTTGTGTTAGGGGGGCAACTGGGCAAGCATACCCATACCCAAAGCCATAAACAGATCAAGTCCATGAACTATTGAATTATGTACGTTCTCCAATGAACAATCCGGTGACCGCCCGCCACGTTTGGTCCGGGGAAATACCGCGAAACTAGGTCATCTACGCATTTTTACTAGAAAAAAAAAAAAACTGTAATGAGCATCAATCGCGGGTTTTGTAACTAGTACGCAAGTTTTACCGCCTTATCAATCTGCTTACGCTGTTACAAAAGGGCTCCGCACAAACTGCACAACACACAGAGAAAATGCCATAATGGGTGGCGTTTCATGGGCAAAAAAGACCAAAACAAAATACGGAGTATTGTACAGCGCACTGAAGCAGAGCAGCAGGAGAAGAAAGGGCAAGTAAACTTGGTTAAAGAAAACCCAAAGTTGGGATTGGTTACAAAGAAGGAAACATAGATTCAATTTCAAACTTGTCGATACATTCAACTCCTTACACACACGATCACAATAAGTTCAAATGAAACTAATGCTGAATGTGAATCACGTACGAGACACCTAATCTTCCCTTAGTTTCATGTACTCCTTACGGAGACCCTCTTTGTTGAGAACGACAATCTCCAGCTTGTCTCCCTGCCAAAACAGAAAGCAGTAAGGGTTAAAATCTGGCCTGCTATAGTGAGCTAAGCTTAACTAACAGGAGCATTTAGTCCTATTGTGCTGAGAACTGGGAATTGTATTAGTAGAAAGCAGCGCAGATGATGGATAGTAGTGATTAGTTACAAAAGCTAAAAATGGCTTCAAAGTTTTTGCTAATTGCGTTTTCATGTCTATCTACGAAGAATAAGACACCCATAACCATCACAAAACTCAGGCCACTAGTTGACAAGAGCAAGGAAATCAAATTGACAAGTGAAAACTTACAGTGTAGATGTCCCTCTCGGTAGCAGCTGCGAAGGCAGTCTTCACCAAATCGATAGCTTCTGCCTCAGAAAGTGGGGTGATAGAGTCCTGCAAATGCCACACTTTTTAGCAACTAGGTCTGCGAAATGATAAAAGGAAGAGAAACGAGAGAAGGCAGAGTAATGAATGGAGACGAAAGGGTCACAGGGATATAGCTTTCTGAAAATAAAATGAATATATCAAAGCACACACCTGAGCAGGTAACAAGAGGGGGCTGGGAGACTTCAGCTGGTTGTCCAAAAATGGCATTATAAGCTTAGCACCAGATCCCTGAGAGCTGTATCCAACCTTCTCATATGAACCGACCGCATCATATGTGAACACGCAGCCCTGGCCTGAAGCATTTATAATGAGTGTCAGCCAAGTAACTCTAACAATGCTTATATGTTTCTGAATGTATCAAAGGCACATAAACAGGCGTATGAAAGGAAAAGCCAGAAGAAGAAAAAAAGATCGAGGTACCTGCAGCATCAAGGCCGCCCAATACATTGAAAGCATAGTAGGGGAAGAAGCGCTTGTAGTACAAAGTGTTTGACAGAAGCTGAGCCATTGCAGGGCAGCTCATTTGCTTGCTGTGCTGATGCTGATATAACTGAAAGCAATACATAACAAAATATTAGTGTCATGAAATATAAAGTTTTGTTGCATGAAACCTATTATCTGATCATATGAAAACAAACTGCAACAAGAAAACTCAATTCTTACGAGACAGAATACAGAAATTGACAGCTTGAATACAAGAACAACAATTACACTACCCAGTTCCTCAAAGGATTCTTACTATGCAAGGCAAGAGGGGGACGGGTGTACACATTCTTAAACATATACGATGCTTTTAAATGATCCGATGAATATATCAACTAAACTCACATGGATTGTTTGAATGGCCTTTTTCTCATTCAAATTCTAAGCATGTCTCTGACAATATTGTCAAAAAGGAACGCTTAAGGGAGGTAGTCAATAGGCATCTTCCCCAGCGCAAGTTTTTTTTAGAGGGTAGGAGGCCACGGAAAGCATTTTGCTGGAATCTAGTCAATCGACATACCTGCCACAACCTAGGAAGATGAGAAGCTCTCCTATGAGACTGTCTAATCGTAAAGCTGTGAACTAAGAGGTTACCAAAAAAAGACAGGACATTTCTTGACAAGTGATAGAGTTCACAAGGTTACAAACTAAAAGATTTTTAAATTGCATTTTTAAAGTCAAACCTTTGATCTCAAACCCCTGACCTGTTTTTGTCGAATCCCACATCACCATAAACCTCATCATAAGGCTGTCAACAAGAGGTTGCAAAAAAAAAAAAAAAAAAAACGCCCAACTTTTTAAGTTACATTTTCGAGGTCAAACCTTTGATCTCAAAACCCCAACTTCCTTTTGTAAAATCCCACAAGACCACAACATCACCATAAACCTCATCACATACAGTTCATTACAAACGTTTGTGCAGGAGGAACAATGTTGAATTCTCCTCTTCTATTTTTTGGGATGTGGCACAAGGCTTCTTAGATACACCTGATTGTCAAAATATTTTACTATATTCTAGTCAATACATGGGCCCACATACATCCTCCACAAGTACACAACGTAATTCACTGTGGTTTCTCTATTATGCTGAGCGAATGCATTTAAGCCAAATTCCCGTCAATTAAACAGGCAGTAGGCAAATTTCAATTGATCAAGGTGTCCCTCATTTTGCCTAAACAAAAAGTTCTGCAAAACAAGTACTCCCTCCAATACTTGTTTTTTTTCCCACTTTCAAAAACTGTTTTGGAGTAGCCGTGTTTGGGGAATTGGTAGACCAAATGAAAGAACATCTTACCATAAAATCAAGTGAAATTGGTAGAGTATAGAGTGCAATGCAGAATAGAATATGTACTACGCTTTACACCAAGTGAACGATTTTCATTTGGTCTATAAGTAGCTCCCAACATGGCACCTCAAAAACAGTTTTCAAAGGTGGGAAAAACCAGTGAATAGGGAGTCTCTTACTGCCTTGATATGACCAATAAACACATCAGGCACCAATATGTTATAGAAGAATATGACAAGAAGTTAATAATCTAGTAATAGGAAATTATTATATTAAAGAAGTTGCTTTTGTTACGAGTACCATATGTCTATCCCTCTCTGATCAATCTACTGGCCACCAAAAAGATGATCTGTAGTGCATCTATAACTTGTGTTTAGCACCGATGGCTCCATTTCTGAGTCAGGTTCTATTTGAGTCGACTAGGCCTGATGATTGCTATTTCGATGTTCTTTCAAGGATAGATAATTCTAACTCAGAAATGGCCCCAAGCAGATAAAAAGTGTTGAGGAAACTGATACCCAAAGTTGATTGACCCCCAAAAAAATCTTTGAAATGAACATAGTAGCATCTGATAATACGATGCCAGCTACATAAACTTAAGGCTGCTAAATCCACTTCGGATGGACTATCAAGGAAAGATATTTCGACTTAAATTGGTCCCAGATAGCCACTGACCAACATCGAATTGAGATACTAATTTTGTAAAGGGCAGGGCAGTATACACAAAAACAATGGTAAATTAAGAAATCTCTCACATATACCAAAGAAATCAGTAACAGACTATTGGAACAAAGCTGAGAAAAGTAGAGAGGAAGAGGGGTTGAAGTCTAAGTTAGAACCAGTCAAAAGGGAAGCTTTCTAACTTCAGATTTCAACATCAATTTCATAATTGAATGTACAAATTATTTCCCTAAAGAACTTCTGTTGTGAAAGGTGACAACTTTCACATCACAAAAGTGTAAACAAGTCAAAATATTAAAAACCTTCAGCCATAATTGAGAAGATCAGCCATGCTTCAGTGTGCACTATATAAAATAATACAAATAGGAGGCATGGGGAAGACTTTAAAAAACAAATGTTTTTGCTTGGGGGGGGGGGGGGTTAGGATAAGCGATCTGTCAAAGCGAAGCTTTAAACAATCAGTGAGTAATTCACAAAGTCGATCAACTAATCAGCAAGCAGCAGAAGCCACGTTAGCAATCAACAAAATCTACATCTGATCATCACCAGGACTCTGAATATATCATGTACCACTTTCTAAATAACATGGGACGAATCACTTACAAGATGCCTGGACTCCAAGACCTTTTGCAAGGCCCTCACGTCTGGCTGAAATCCTGACGAAGCTAGGACGCTCTTATCCGCTCTACAAGAAATGAAGCAATTAGATAACCTGACTAACTGAAGGAGAGTAGAATGCATCTTAACAGCGGCAGTCATTAGGTCATCAGGAAACGAAAGCATCTTACTAAGGCTTTCAAAGACAACAGTAGGTACTAATTTATCCCGCTCATAGACTCCATTTATTCACTCTCAGTCTCTCACAAACTAAAAATCCAGGAACCTCAATTTAACTAAGCGAGACACGAAATAACACCTAGTGAAAACACCAATCAAGCTCTAAAACCACTAAAATCCACCTTTCATCAACTCCCCTCCTCCCTCCAGAACAACACCCAGAATATACTAAGCCAAGTGACAGTCATTAGATCAAGCGGAAACGAAAGCATCTTACTAAGGCTCCGAAAGACAACAGTAGCTACCAATATAACCCACTCATAGTCTGGGTGTATGCACTCTCATAAACTAAAATCCGGAACTTCAATGTAAGTAACCTTGACCCCCAATAACACCCAGAAAGCATGAATCAAACTCTCGGAATCTTTCAAACGCAACGAAAAACCACAAAATTCAATGTAACGCTACCCAGGGATACCGAATCAAACTTCAGAAAGGTTTCAAAACCCACAAGATTCAACCTTTTTGTTAATCTGAATCCACATTAATCTAAAACCCTAAAAACCCATCACATAAAAAACTTAACCATCAAATTACCGCATCAAAAATCCCAATTGAAAAACAAAACCCTAGAAATCAAAATTCACCAATTAAAAACAAATAAAAAAAAAACTTACAACTTATGAATCTTAGAATAATCGCGAGTAAGAATGTTGTATCCAGTCGACATACGCGTATCGGCGGCGATCACGCAGTAATCGGCACCTGCTACTGCAACACATGTTCTACAACAAAAATCCCCAAATCAATTTAATCAATTAATTAATTAATTTCATCATAATCAACTAATAATTATAAGATTCCACAGCAAGAGATAGTAGGAGAGAGAAAATCACTGACCCGCCATTGTTATCATAAGGAGACCAGCTCGGCATGGTGATGAATTTTTAAGAGAGAGAAAGTAGAGTGAAGAAGAAGTTTTCGATTTTTTTGGTGAGTGTTTGTGTTTTTTTTTTTTTTTTTTCCTTTTTTACTTGGACGAATCCGTCTTTAGTTCAGTTTTTATATACTCGTATCGTGTTGAAGAAGCTGTTTCTTTTCTCACAAGTCATTAGTATTCCTCATCCTGGGGGTATAATAGGACTAGGACTAGGAGCAACTCATTTGGAAAGTTGTCAAAATTCTAACTTTATCTCGGCAAAAGTAACTTTAGCTGTAACAAATCGCGTTCTTTTCTACATGAAGTAGCACAACAACGATTTTTAAGTAGCGGTTTATGGTCATGTAAGGTAAAATTTAGGCGAACGAAACAACACCAATAGCGTTAGTTTTAAACGGTACCACAAATGCGTAAAGTCCCACCCAACGTCCACCACCAGCAGGAACAAATGCTAGTTAGCCCAAGGTGTTATAATTCCATTTTAGTAGAGTCGAAACGTTAAGAAGTACTAAAAAAGTTGCACCGAACATGCCTCAAGGGCTCAAGTCTCATTCATCTACGGATAGATATGTGGCACGCACTTTGGAGATATACTAACTCGTAATTTTCCGAGTAAAACGATCAATAAACAATTAAATAGAGATACTTGCAAAGTATACAAGTGAAATTCAGTAATATTTTGTACTCCATTGATTTGAGTTTGCGGATCGAGATCAGGTAAATTCCACTAACTTTCATAGAAACAAAGAAGGTTCCTTGTTACAGACTTACAGTCAAAAGAATGCCTACTTGTAATTTTTCATTTTAGTTGTAACAGCAAAATTGGGTTAGATTTTCTGATCTAGACCACTACCCATTGTCAAATCTGTGCACATATTTTTACCCGTGAGCACGCGCAAAATGCAGATTTATGCCCTTCAGATCACCTGCTTCTACGGTATATACCCGAGGGTCTAGGTCTGTGTTCGTCAGTAGACTTGTTACTGAACAAAAATAACAGAACACGCCCTTCTGATGCTCACTTGCGGTTTTTGCCATGATCTATTCTTTGTCCCAATTTGGAATGTTGGCAGTAGCTTGGTTTATCATAGTAACAAGTGTCACCTGCCAATAACAAGAGTGTGTTCGACAAGATTACTACTGTTATGAATGTAACAGGTTGAAACTAGAATGTATAAGACCAGCTGCGAACTATAATTATCCTGTTAAACAAGTTCTCCATTCCGAGGTGGAGGGACACCCTTCCAGCTCTAATTGAACTCAGCCAAGTCTTAGTTATGCGGCACAACCACCATTGAAGACAAGAACCAATTATGTGTTTGCATTACGACAGTACTAAGTTAATCTGACAGTGCAGTAATATTAAGACACGCTTTATGGAAAATGCAACAATGTAAGGATGTCTACACTACTTGAGAATACATATCCCCTGACACGGATTTTTAAATAATAATATATACAAAATTAAATGATGCGATTGAGTTATCTCAAGGGATGAATGCATGTTGTGCACTCTGTGCAGCACAAGATACATAACGGAAAATTCAGATTAGAATATGCAAATGAGAGGATGTCTGACATCAAAGCCCTTTGGGAAAAAGATAGTCCCCTTAAAACTGTACTTAATAAGATGAGCAATCAACAATCTCTACTTACTACAACAGATGCAACAAGCCGCTCCATAAAACAAATAGAAAAAAAAAGAAATGGGACGAAAGCAACATAGAATAGATACTAACCACACTTTCAGGAACTCCAGGAGGGGGCAAGGGGAGGTTTTTGGGTGGTGGGCCTCGCAAATGTGATCTCTTGTCAAATCTCCATTCACCAATTTTCCCATACGTAAGCTCGCCCTGAGAAACAACCATAATCTAAGATCAAGCAGCCAATAACACACAACCAGAACAGCAGATTCAATAAATTTGAGAAATACATGCCAGAGCACAGGAGTTAGAACAAGATACGCCATTAAAAGAAGCATTACCTTCAAGTTATAGTCACACCCATAAGTATAGTGAAGAATATACTTGTCTTTAGTTGACACATCCCATGGAGGCTGAAAGGAAATACAGAACTTAAAAAGAAATTTCCAGAAATAGACGAATAGTGTCAAAAGGCACTAGGAAACAAAAGAAGAAGCAACAAAATGAATTGACAGACCTGGAGCATGAAGTCCTTTCTAAGAACATGCTGCACCCCATGTAATGCAGATGCAATAGCATATGCATACCTGTGTGACAAATTGAAACGTTCATAATCAGAACCTCACCGAAGTAGCTCAAGCCAGAAACAGACAGGAAGCCAGCAATAGTATGTAAGTATCATTCGAGTAACTATTACATTTCTAGAACCCATCCAAATGCTTTATCAGTCTCTGGGTCCTCTTTCATTTTCAAAGAAACATTCATCCATGTCGGCGCGATCTTTGCCAGCAAATCCTGTGTAAACCATGCAATGTACGCACAACATGAACCTCAAAAGGAATAAAACAATGGAAATACGAGTAAAAGAAAAGCAAAATTATATAATGAATGGATATTTTCAAGGAAAACGAAGAGAAACATGTTGTTATAAGGTATAAAAAATATTCTTCAAGCACAGCCTACCTTCTTTATAATTACAGGCGAATTCCCAATTGGATCAATATTTGTGACAGGGCCGTTCTCCTCTGGATAGAATTTTCTCACTATATTCTCATGTTCAGTAGGCTTGATGTAGAAAAAAGGAAAGGCAGCTGGAAGCCCTCCGATTGCTAAATTAGGCAAAGGCCTTAGAAATATATGGTCAGGCTCTGCCATCAATACATATCTGCAAGGACAAGTAATTCCTGCTATTACTGACAGTATCGATTTAAACTTTTCAATCCAATCCCGTAGAAGCTTAAAACTTACTCCTCCTCAATGGGAGCCTTCACAAGCCACTGAACAAAAGCCCACGGTCTATTCAAAACAATGTATCCCTGAAAAGGAATGATTACTTTCCATTAATTAATACAGTAAGCCAAATTCACGTGCCAATACAACAAAGTAAACCGAAAAGTTGAACTGAACAAACTTGAAAACGTTTCTACGATTTGGAATAGGGAAACAAGAAGCTTCAGTGATGGAGCAATATAGCCTGAAGCAAAGGTTCATCATTTATCTAAACTTTGGCTATGACACTAGAATGACTATTGAAAAACATGGCTTCCTATGTAAGAAGGAACATACTTGCAAAGAGACTGCTAATAGTCATGCCACCAAGAAGTGAGCACTTTTCTTCAAATCGGTAGTTGATATCACATCAGGCGACAAGGTGTTCTAGAGAGAAACTGTACAAGAGCCCCAAAGACCCATATAAGAGCCCATAGTTTTTACCCACGGAGAAGGAGATGAATTACCTACCTCTAATACATCCAAAGGCTGGCAAATTTTACAAAACGATTTGAAATGAAAAATCCTCTCAATCTAAATGAACCTTCTAAAGATCCTACCCTTCTTGGGTCTCATACAGACCCAAAGTTAATGAATCTTCTCTATTTTTCAGTAAGCAAAAAAAAAAAAAAGAAAAAAAAGAGAGAGGTAGTGCATTTCCGGCGACATGATAATAAACATAACAAAACCTGGATAAACCTGGGAACTGTCAAAGTTTTAAATCCAGATTACTTGAGCTCCTTCAAAAAAAAGTCACTACTTTGGGAAACAATCAGGTACCCGGGGGCTACTTGCCTACTTCTAGTTCTCCACCGTAACTCCACTCAAGAGTTATAATAAACCACCCCTTTACGTTTCCCTAATCAAGAGCTTCTGATATGTTGTAAGCGCATAACTAACTCCACCCCCAGGGGTATGTAATACAGGCTGATTGTTTGGTAGGTGTCATAGGGTACCATCTATACCCCTTCAAGGTTCCAACGATTTTTTAAAAACGTGATACTGTCATATTTTACAGAAATTCTAATATAAACATCTTGAGAAACAAACAAATCAACATCTAGTTCCACATGTACATCTCCAATAAAAAGCTCATCAGTGACTACTCAATATATCACAATGACAAACAACACGAAAATGCCCCTTTGGAAAGAATTGAAATTGCTGAGATTACGAAGAGCATGAAGAGATAAACACTCACCCGATCCAAACCAGCCGGAAGTGGATCAACGACAAGAGTGGGGATTTCCTCCATCAAATCATCAGGCCTCCCAGAATGCAAAATCCTAGTGAACCCTCCAAAGTCAGATCCAGGCAAACCCTTCTGTTGCTTGTACCAATAATACATAATTCGACATTGCCATTTACTATAAGGGGCATCAGTAGCAGTCAAAGCTACATGAAAGGGCACTTTCCCTCTCTTTTGCCCCTTCAACTTATCAGGAATAGTTACAGGATCAATCAACATCCCACTTTCCTTATCACTCCCTAACCATTTCCTTGACCCTAAATTTCTATTGTGGATCACCATAGTTGCCAAATTATATGTTGCAAAGAAAAACCCAAGAGCCAGAAGAATTAACAGCAACGGCGAAACCCGTCCCATGTTCTTCCTCCCCAGCATCACTCACCAAATATACAGAATCCACAACCTCAAATACCCAAACTTTTACATATTCCACTTCAATTTGCACCTACATGACCCACTTAGTCCTAATCAAACACTCAATTCTGAGCATTTTTCATGATCATCACACTAATAATCACAATGAACTTGGTATTACAAAGTTATGAGACAAAACCCACTCTAATACAACCTTCAACAAGAAACCTGCAGAATAAATCAATACCCAATACATCACATATATCATAAAAGTCAAACTATATCCACATAAACACAAATACACAGCAAATATCAATAATATCACAATATGGGTACAGGAACAATATGCAAATAAATCAAAATGAGGTTTGAAAATGCAATAAATTACCAGAAAGATCAAAACTTTGACCCACCAATGATGAATTAATCAAGAAGCAACATCATGATATTAAACAAAAGACTTAATGAAAGTGATTTAAGTCGATAATTAATCAATATTACAGGATAAAAAAGATACAGATTAATGCCCCAGAAAAGAATTAAGTAGTACTAGGTAAGATAAGATCAAAGACAAAAGGGGAATAATAAAAAGTGCATGAAAACGTACAACTCAAGTTATTAATTTAAGAGACAAGAAGAACGAAAGTGGGTTACATGTAATCACAAACATACCTGAGTTTTTTTTAAAGAAAAAAATAAAAGAGATTCGATTGATGGGTTTTTTTGTTTGTTTGGATCGCAGAGAAATTGGAATTTTTGTTTTGACTAAAAACAAATTAAATGGAAAATTTGTAATTTTGAAAAAGAAGAAATGTGGGTTTTTTTTTTTTTGTGCAGTTTTAAACTTTTAGTCAGTTTAACAGTGTTTCTGACAGTTAAAAGAAGGGATGGCTGGATCGAAGAAATCACTCGGAAGTGTCGTGTACTCGTGTGTCATCGGACCTTTGCGTATGAAATACTCTGAATTCGAAGCCTAACTTCTGATGACGAAAGCTAGATTAAGTTTTTCTATACCATTATCATTAAAGACAAAAGAATGTTCTTTTTGTAGAGTCGGTTTTGATTTGCTTCTGTATGTAAATTGAGCACAATTATAAACTCGACAAATCACAAATCTACTTATTTTGACGCATATAAAATTGTTTTATTCTCGAAGTCTTGAAATGGAGAATTATCATTATCGTTGAATTATAGATTGGTGCGTTTGTGGGCAATTTGATTTCGAGTTTGCTTAGGACGGGATCGGCTTAACAAGAGCCTAGACTCTAGGCATCAGGTTGAAGATATTGGTATGAAATAGAGTTGGAATTAGTGAGATACTCCGTAAATTGTATGGGGTGATTAAAAAGTTTTTTATCTGCACCATCGTCTATTCTATGCAAAATCTAAATTGGGCATATGATAAACTCAACAAATCTGCTCACCCTTAGACAATAACTCGTTTTAATCTTAGGATCTTGAAATGGAGAACCTTGCCAATTTTTTTAATTGAATTGTAGGCACTGGAAGTTTGGAACACCCCGTAAAAGAAAGGGAAGGAATTCCACGTTGAAGAGAAAAAAAATATTGAACACGGTATTGCTTAGTCCTTACTCCTGTAGTGAAGATGTTAATGGTATTCAACAATTCGATTCGCAATTTCTTCATGATTTCACAAGCTACACATCAAATTATTTTGTGATCAACATAATGTAGGGCTGACAAATGCACCCAACTACATATATCAAGATTATTCACAACATATAAGACTTCGTCACACACACACACAAGTAAAGATTATTGCGAAAGGGGAGAAAAAAAAAAGTGTTCAACAGTTGCCTTTGAGTCTCAGTGTGAATGTTTGCAGGGCTAAAAGGACTTGCTTAAGCCTTTCTTTGGCGTCTTCATCGATCAAGTTACCTTCACTATCAAACTTTGCAGGAGGTTGGAACGCGTTCAAGAAGAACTCGGGCTTGTTGATGAAGTGAAGATCAAGAAAAACACCAATTTGTCGGAGATGATATTGTGAGCGCCCCCCACCAAAACCCCCTCCAGCACTTATGACTGCAGCAGGCTTATCTGCCCAAACATTTGGTGATCTTGATGCCCAATCTATGGCATTCTTCAATGGAGCTGACAACGGGAACAATGGTGCAGAAGTTAAGCATTATAATGATTGTAAACTAAAAACCGTGTTCAAGACATTCATCCCATGGCCACAGCAGGAGATTAAGGTGTCCTAAACAGTACAAGCAAAATCAGGACCCATAGAGCTTATCATTGTTATTTAGCTACAGCTTTTACCAGAAGGAACTCCCAAAATTCGATCCTGACTGCTGTCATCTAGGATTAAACTCGAGTAAAGCAGTATCCGGAAAAAAATATCAGCAACTTTGTCAGCTGATCAAGGACAGGTTGAGACTAGAGAGTAAGACCAATTGTGAGGAGAAAGAAGAGAAGAAAAATGATGCTTGATCACATCCAAGCTTCTAATCCCCTCCCCACAATAAGATCAATCACATTACAACCACCAGTCAGCGATTTGTTTCAGTATGTGAACGGTGTGGAATTTACTTCGAAAATAAGGAGTATGAGCCTAAAATGACATAGATGTAAATCTCTTAGAGATTCAACAACAAACAACTCCACCAGAAAACAATACCTTTTGTGTCTATAATCATTTTATCATTCATAAAATCATAACTGAAAGATCCGTTACCATTTCTCTTTCGGAATTAATAATAACGTATTGGGATATCTCTAAAGGTCTACTCGTAACCAAAACTTTTTGCACTGATGATTAAGGTTTAACAACAGATCAGTGCTTTCCTTTTTCAAAGAAAAAATGAGGGAAGGAAGACCAGATCAGTGCTTAAAATAGCTGGCATGACATGTCAGGCACCAATATTGGCAGAATCTTTTAAAAAGTTTTCAGACTGGGAAAGAACCACTTTGCAAAGTAACAAAACAGAAATCAGAGAAAGACATTTTAGCATGTCTAAACTCTTTGCATGAAGGTTGCTCAATAGGGTTCGTCTCTCGATAATTTATTGAGAGACGGTCTCTCACAAGACCTACTGAAAACTGATATTGCATAAATGCATAATGACAAATATTGACAACCCCCCCCCCCCCCCCCCGAGTGGAGACGTCCTCCAATATGCCTTAGTTCTCTGGAAACTCATCAAATCATGATTGACATGAAAAGGAGTTTTTTTTTTTTTTTTCAAAAATCATCATTTTTTCTTGCAAAGTCTAGCGCAATTGATCAGCTCTAGAGAATTGGTCCAAAGTTATCCTAGTAAATGTAGAAACCTATCTTATGTTTCAATGGATATTAGATAGAACAAACAGGAAAGGCATTTGATATCTGGTTAATGCAAACTACTCTACTTAGATGAGTCTTATAATTATTTCCCTAAATCTATGCTCATGAATAGTCATGATCTTCAATCATATCTCGTATCCTCCAATAGTTTCCAATGACCGACTCTCTCCATTTTGGGGATTGCGCAGCCATGCAATCATTCTCTCTACTTTGTTCGACTTGGTTCGTATATTACCAATAAAACCCAAAATCTAACACCCAACAAAAAAAAAATATATATATATATATATATATATTTTTCTGCTTATTTGGCCATTTTAGAGATTCATCATAGCAGAGCATCATCTTTCTAAGAATATACACAAAAGTCCACCCCCCACTAAACCAAAAAGCAGTCAATTGTTCTAGGTTTGTTGATGCTCCACTAATCAGAGTTTCTAATTATAGTTCTCTAAAATGCAGCCCTAGCTGTAATCATTTGACCACTAAAACCCAGAATTAGACAAAGAAAAGGACGGATAAGAAGAATATGATGAAAAGAATAGCACCAACAGAGACAACAGGCACCCGATTGTGACGTAAACAAATCCAAATACTTGCGAAATACACATCATACAACACAATTATATCAATTAGAGATTTGGTATTCTATTTGGTTAACTAATTCTAATTCATTTCTACCGGAACAAACCGAGTGAACATAAGATAGATATAGAGAACAGTAAGCAACAAGTATTCTCCGGCCACAATCATTCAGCTTCGACCATAATTTTCAATTTCACCAAGCACCCTATCGATTTATTATGTGACAGTATGGTGTTGTTCTATGTTGCTCCGACCCTTCATATTACCCTTAAGTACCAATGTAACATGTTGGACATTTGATACTCAGACACACATACGGACACTTGACACTCCATTTTAGGTTAACAACATGAAATTTTTTCTCCAAAACCTACCTGAGACCGACAATTAGACACGTACCCAGGGTCAGATGCTCGTACCATACACGATTCACACAAATCTAATCTACTTAGACAAGTACTCCGTAACAACAACAATCAATGAGATAGATCCAACAAAACAACGTGAATTCTAAAGCTAAACCCTAAAAAAAAATGTTCCTCAATCAAAATACACACCGATTTCTATACGTATTATCAATTACTTGAGAATTTTGCGAAAAATCGAGACTTACTGGCAACAGAGTAATTGTACTCAGGAGAGGCAAAGAGAATGCTATCAGCTTCCAGAATCTTCTGTCGGAAAGCTTCTACGACAAGCGGATACTTTCCGTCGACCTCGAGATCCGTGTTAATCATCGGCAATGGCGAAATCTCTACATACTCCAACTTCAACCCTTCCAATTCAATTGATTCTGCGCATATCTGCTTCGCTGTACCATATTTTTCCCCCAAATTAATCGATTTTGCCTAAATTAATTCAATTCTACATCAATTGGCTCATCAATTAAAATTTTCAACTCTCAAATTCTCTGATCTTTTCAAAAAATTCAGCCCTAAATTATCAAAATCGATCGGTTTGTTTCGGCGATAACAAAAGATTATCAATTTAATTAATTTTCAATTTTGGCGCAAAAATTGAAATTTATGAGCATCAAATTTGACAGATTGGGAGGAGAGAGAAAGAAACCTGCACGAAGAAGGCTGCGGTTGAAGGAACCTTTGCGAAGGGAGCCGCAAATGGCGGCGACATTGATGACTTGTTTCACTGCTACTGGTGCTGCTGTCGCCATTTTCTCCAGCTTCCTAATCAAGCTTCTTTCGACGGAGCAACGTTTTGAGCGGGAAAAGGATAAGAACTACTCGTAATATGTATGGATATATATATAGATGGTTGGTTGGTTTGGTTACTTTTATTGTTTTCCGAAATTTCAGAAGCGAGTCATTCAGTTTAGTTCAATTTCGAATTATGCATGACGAGAAACGCTAACGCTTTTGAATTTTTGACAAATGGGTTGATGAGAATTATGGTCAAAGAAATGCTACGGAATATTAGGTGGCAATTGGAGCATAATAATGTAATAAGAGATCATAAGTTGGCATGGTTCAAGTCTAAAGATTGCAAACAATAATATGATTGTCTTGTTACAAATAAACAAATCAATGCATGAAATCATTAATTCAGCTCCTATTAGGAGGAGAATTGCTAGCCCCAACACTGTGCTCACTAGGGAAGAGGATGATGAGAATCTTTCATTTGTTTTGAATACTTGAATTAATATCTTTTAAATGCAACTAGTTGGAACGTCTCGTGCTTCGCACGTGTCACGTAACTCTTACTTGGTATGATAAATTAACTATTAGAGTTAAACACAATGATGAACTAACTATTTAGGCACAATCATCACATTCATTAGTATGGGTGGCTGTAATGTAAATGTTGAGAAGGTAAGAAGGGAAAATAGGGGTAAAATGGTCACGCTAAAGGAAAAATAACAAAACAATTAGAAGGCAAGAAGGAAAACAAGTAAAATGGCACACAAATTTTAAGAAGGCAAGAAGGAAAACAAGGGGCAAAAGGATTTGATCACGAAAATTAATATGATCACTTTTGATATAGAGATTGATGTTTTACTAATTTTGGGTACGTCAATAATAGGTATAAGAGCACATCCACAAAATTTCGTAAGAAAATACCAAGGGATGCGAATAAATCCACGGTGGAGAGATACAACTTCACTAAAACGTCTCTCCCCAAAGCATCTGATGGAATCTGTGCACGTTTCAAGTGGTGTTGGATTCATATCGAAAGCACGGTTATAACACCACCAACCACACATCCATCAGAGTTTGTACGAGAAAATTATGTCTCCCAACTAGTAAGGGTACAACAGAACTGAAAGATAAATGAAAGAGGGTAGAGTTTCATTTCGCATTTCCCATAAGAGTTTGAGCGAAACCAGAGTTTATATAATTAAGACCCAAATTCGGAGGGTAGAGTTTCATTTCGCATTTCCCATAAGAGTTTGAGCGAAACCAGAGTTTATATAATTAAGACCCAAATTCGACAATGCCCAATCTTTAGCCAACAACCATACTAGATTCATTCAACGTTCTAAACTCTTATTTTTCTATTATTAAACCGGACTAGAACCAACCTCATTTTTACCTTTTTAATCCAATCGTAGTACACGTTATAATCATCTGAATTCCGTTCTTAATTTTAACATATACTCCGTGTAACGAATACAAATACGAGTTTTAACCTATTGGCGACGATTAGACACAAAACACAAGTTCCACAATTTATTCATTTTTTCCATCCAACTTAAAAAGTTTTATGGAACAAATAATAATAATATAGTGAGTGAGCAAAAACCCTTTTCCTCTATTCATCCAAAACCCCTCATTTACGCCACCGCCAATATGAGCACCTTCAACAGCTCCACCACCACCGCAAACTTCGACAACCTCCTCCTCCAATCCCTCCTCAACCGCCTCCAAATCCGCCCACCACCACCACCACCACCACCAACCACCACCTCCCACGCCACCGCCGCCTTCAACGACAATCCTCTCCTCTCCTCCTCCTTCGAAGACTTCCTCGCCGACCACCTCGCCAACCTCTCCTCCTCCGACGACGAAGACGACGCCGACGATGAAGCCAATTACGACTTCGGCGACTTCGGCTGCGGCGACGGCGACGGCGAGGCGGTGGCGGCGAAGAAGAAGAGCCGGCTGTCGAAGGAGGAGGCTCGACTCGAGAAGCAGATAATCAAGGTGATTTTGAGCGGGAATACCGAAACCCTGAAACCTAATTCGGGTCAAGCAGTGTCAATCGGGGACCACCATATTTGCGTCGGGTTTCACGAGGAGGATGCCGGGTCGGGTTATCGGGTTTGGGAGTGGCACGGTCATATTATGTTGTTTGATGATGATCATGGGTATATGCCGGAATATATTTATGGGAATTATTTTGAGAGGGTTGTTGTTGGTGCAAAGAGGAGAGAGAAAATGGAGAAGAAAGAAAAGGAGGAGAGAGATGAGGATAAGAAGGTGGAGAATTGTAATTTGGGGTTGAGGGAATTGATTGATGATAATGGTTGTCGTGTTGGTGAAGGTTCTGGTGAGACTAGGGTTCTTCATCGCAGTCGAAATGCCGGTTCTTCTAGGTAATAATTGATGCTTTTGTTGCGCTTGTTGGTTGCATTTTTGTTGTTGATTTATTAAATTTATAGGGTTTTGAGTGTTTTGATTGCGGATTGATGTATTGTTTGTATATTGGGGTGAGATTGTGTTGTGATTGTTGTAGTGGTAGTTAGTTGTTGTTTGAGATGGTAAAGTCTCGTAATTTATCTTCGAATGATTGTATAATGAAACGGCGTGAGTTACTTGAGAAAATGGATTGGGTTGTTAGTTTAAAGTTTAGAACTTTAGATGTGCTGTGAGATTTATATTAGTTTGTAATGTTGTCGTGGTTGATAAATTGAGTATGCAAAAGGGTGTGGGAGGCTGAAAAATGTTGTCTTTCATTGTCAAAATTTGCCATTATGATGCTACACCAATATTTGTGTTGGTTTGCAGTGTGATCATGCTAGATAAGTAGATTACCACGAAAGCGTGTGGGAGGCTGAAAAAATGTTGTCTTTCATTGTTGAAACTTGAAAGTTGGTGTTATATGCGTTGCCTTTTGAGTTTAGTAGGGTTACTTTTGATACTACTAGTTTTTGCTATGAAATACTCTTAGGCAAGACTAGGGGTTTCAGTAATTAGATTATTTGCTCGTTGAATTTTTGTAGATGATTCACAATAGTAGTTGATTGAGTGAATGTTGATTATTTTGATTGGGTTGTTTTGAGGTTTTATCTTCGGGTGGTTTTGAAGTTGTAATATGTAATACTCCTATAGGATAAGAAAGCTTGATACTTGTAAGGTAGTAAGAATTTACGATGGTAGTGGTAAGTGCTGAAGTATCGGGAAGGATTGTGAGTTCTTGTGAGTAGACTTAAGAGGTGATTGATGGTGTCATGTTTGCCACTTTGCCTTTTAAAGGAGTGTTGAATTATTTGGCACATGAAGCAAAGTGTGGATAAATGTAGGGGTAACACTAGGTATATTGAAGTTTACTTTGCTCGTCCTTGGAGTAGGTTCTCTGGAGTCATTGAGATGCTCTGGTCCAGATGGTATGATGTCGATTATTAGGTTTACATGCCATACATACTGAAGGAGTTTGTGATTTTGGTCAAGTACAGATTGGGAACAAGATGTGGAACACTGGGAATATAATCTGGTAATCTGGTTAAGGAATTGGGCTGTTGCCATCTGTATAGTATGGCATGGTAGATAAAGGATAAAAATTGAAGGAGCTTGTTTGTAAGATTTTTTTTTTCCTTTCCATTTTTATTTTTATTGTGCAGTTGGAGTAACTGTGACTGTGTTGCTTTTAGTTCTGCAGCGATTAGGAGATTCAAAGTGGAAAACGACAAGCTTTTGGGTAGAAATGTTGTGTGAGAGTGTAACTTTCAGTAAGCCAGAAAGCTAAAAGCCAGCAAAGTTGTAGCCGTGATTAGAAACAATTCTAATTTTTTGTGTGAAGTTATGATAGTTTGGGCCAACTTAAGAGTCCATTTTGGCTGTTGGTAATTTGGTATTATTCCCATCACCTTAGTGGTTTGGGACTAAGTCTAATAAGACAAAGGAAATAAGGACTGGAAAGTGGACATTTTGGGGGTTGAGTGATTTGGTTGGAAGGATTTTAAGTTTCTTTTACTGGTGTCATGCCAGTTCTATGAGCTAATGATTTGGACATTCTTTTGCTGATGAGAAGTATTTCTGGGCTTAGTGGGCACTGAACTTTGATTCTGGTTAATATGACTTGTGGTTCTCTTGGTGTCTGAGATGATTGTGTTTGACAGTTTGACTGAACTTTTCTGTTGTCATATTGTTAGTTGTTAGGCGACTCACGACTGTGTGTGTTCTTCAGGAAAGCGATGTGCTCAAAACTTGAAGCTACTTTCTGTTAACTCTCACATATCATTTTTGTAGCCTCACATTAGCCCTTCACAGATCTTAGGCAGCCAAAAACTAATCACTTTGGACACCTCCTAACCCCAAAACATCAAGACTTGGCTTTGAGATGTATGCATCTTGATCTTGACTGCAAATAATTTTATATCTTTTGTGATCGTCTCTCTTAGGTTTTAATATACCTTTCCCCCCATGTTAGTTCACTAGCAAAAGGTGTACTGCAGTACGACTTGGGTGCAACAGCGACAAAAATTGTTGAGGCAACGTTGATTAGCAGTGGGATAGCATGATAAAAGGACATATACAGCCATCATCCTTACTCACTACATCACCTAATAGATGACCTCATTGAAGTTTTGCCTCTGGTCACAACACAGAAACATAGTCATGAGTGTAGTTCCTTGTTGTTCAATCTTTCATTGATTGGTACTTCTGGGATGGGATGTTATTGTAGTCAGCTATTGAAACGATTCACACCCCAAATTACAACTCATCTCGCATGGATAGTTCAAGACCCACTAGGATGCCACTGAATTTCTGTAGGGGTTGCCACAGGCTTACAGTTTCACGTCGGAGGATGCTTGATGAGTAGCTGAGGCAGCTGGTGTTTGTTGTTGTGGTTAAAGGTTTGGAATTGATTGTCAAGGATGATCGTGGAAGTGACTAGCTCAAAGTGGAGAATGTAAATTTTATCGGTGATACCTCCATGGGTTTTCTTTTGATAGCTTGAGGAGATGCTCCATATGCCAACCCCATCCAAACTTGCAGTTATAGGATCCATGATAGAACAAGTTGAAGCCTAATGAGGATACCTTTCTCCCCTCCTTGTGGGTGTGGCTCAATCTTACATGGCATGAGACTCTGATTGATGGAATAATTATGTAGTGGTTGACTTTTTCTAGATTAGTGTAAATTACTTGTGAAGGGCAGCCTGGGTGCACCGGTAAAGGTGTTGCTGTGTGATCTAGGTCACGGGTTCAAGTCCTGCGAGCAGCCTCTTGTCCAAAAAGTGACAAGGGAAGGCTTGCCCTTGGGACCAATCCCCGAACCCTCGCTTTGCGGGGACGCCAATGTGCGACCAGGCTGCCATTTTTTATTGACTGAATTGCTTGTGAAGTTCGTAATTCTTTTGCTTTCTGCATTAGTTGTGGCAAACCACTGTAGTGAGTAATTTTTTAAAACAAGAAATCACGCCCTTTAAAACTACTTGTGTTAGGTAGAAAACATAGATGTGACAAATTGTGAAGTAAAATGATGACTTGTGATTTTGATTAGAAGCTATGCTTAATCTGATCCATCATGGACACTGGTTTGTGAATATTTGTGTGGGTTTCTTTTGGAGGGTGATCGAGGAATGTCGTGGAAAAGAGCGTTGAGCAAAGGAATGAGTTTCGTTTCTTAAGTTGGGTTGGATGTTGTCTTCATGATTGCTGAACAACGGTTCTCTTTGGTATTAATGTTTAGGTATTTTTCACTTAATTGATTCAAAGTTGTAGTTTATTATCGATGCTAGTTTTTGGTTCCGAATTTTGATTTGTTGCTTATGACTGCATTAGTTCAAGCGTAGTCAGATAAGTTTGTGTCTATTGCCAAGTAGATATTTGGGCTCACTAGAAATGAGTTCTTGGACACATGTTTTAGCCTTGAATATGATGATTTTAGATGAAATGTTGGGCACAAAGTTTTCAAAGTGGTATTTGTACTCCAGGAGATTTCTGATGTGTTAATGTATATATCGCTGAAACAACTAGTGCTTCTTTGTTATCCTTACCTTTTGCAAGAATGCTTTGTTTTATGATCACCACCAGTAAGTCCAACTAGTGCCTCTTTTTGCTGTCTGCATGAGTAAACCCTAGCTGAAAATCTGGACGTGTAGCCATTATACTATTCATATTCTAAGGAGCATATTGGTGGTGCAGGAGTTAGGGTTTTGGTATTTTATGGTGTTGCTGACAGTTGTGCTGATATGCCCTTTTAGACACTTTGCGTATGACTTGAGAAAGAATGATTGTTTCAATCTAGTATATATTTTCTGCAAAAAATTGTCTCTATTGTAGCCACACAAGGGAATCTAGACTAAGTACTGCCTTACTGCAATAGTTTACTCGGTCTTTGAGATAGTTCTTGTTGTTTGTGATGTTTGCAATTCATATCTACTGATAATCGATGGCTTAGGGGGGTGATTGAGATGGCTTTTAATGTATCCTATTTGCAAAGGTACTATCTCTAGAGATGGCTTGTTATTTTTTTTTTTTTTTTTTTTTTTTTCCGGTAAAGATGATCTTCGGGGCTGGATTATGCAATACCTTGTCAACTTCTAGGAAACGTAAAATTGCTCTTTTGTGCTTAAGCCCCTTCTCCCCTAAGTTTGTGGTTAAAATATGTCAGGTAGTTTTAGCGTTTAATTAGCTCTCTTTTCGCATACGTGTCAGGTGTCTTTTTGTAATCGGCCGTTACATCCTTGGTGTCCCCTTTTGATCATAATGATTACTCCACTGCTTATTAAAAGAATGATCCCCACCATCACACCCCTCTGTTGGTCAAACTATGTATGGAGTAGTTGTCAAGGATTTTGTATGAACTGTAAGGGATCTTTTGATTTTTTGATTTGTTAAGTTTTAGATGTATGGTGTACTTGTTAAACGAGCCATTAGATGATTTTATGTGAATGCGACCAAAGTAGTCAAGTTTCTTTTGGTAGTGCAGAAATAAGAATCAGGTAATACGGTGCTGACGGATTATATGCGAATGTCTTGATGCAGGGTCCTCAAAAGCTCAAGCGAAAAGTGAGGCATTGAACATATACAGCTCAAAGTTGCTGGGGAAGAGAAGTCCTCGTATTCTCTTGCTTGGTCTGCTCTAGCATAATTTCTTGAGTGCGTTTTTGTGACTTGATAATGCGGCGGTACATTACTTGGCCCCGACCCTGAGTACTTTCCTTTTTGAAGGATCGCTTTCGGATGGAAGAAGGTCCAAAATGTTTCAGGACCGATTTCCAGTTGCAGCAGATAAAATTGTAATATTTTTTCGTGTTCTCTGAAAGCAATGCTTCTGTTCCAAGTTCGCAGAAAAACTAGCTCTGCGCTGTTTATAGAAGTTTTGCATGGTCCTAAGTTTCACTTGTTTGAATGTTATAATATCGGGTGATTCCTAAAGGCTGAAACTGTTAGCAATGCTATGAGACTAATGAGAGTAAGCCTCAGTTTTTTTTTTTTTTTTGCTGATCTGTAATTGTGAGTCACATGTAAAATCATTCGTCTACGTTACGATAGTAGACCATTTTTAAAATGTTTCACCATCATGGATTCTTCCTCAATTTGACTTTCACACAAGTCCGGTGAGCTAAAAGACGCGATTACCTTGAAGGGTTATTAATCGAGGTAGACGCTAGTGTGTAACAGCGTAGACTCCCGCGTATGACAAGGTAAAAGAGCGGTATTATTCATTATGTAATTGATCATAGGTGGATTTTGGCCTAGTGGGTGTGACATACCATACACATACAATACACAACTCATCGTCATTTATTCTTACATTTGCAAGTTAAACACTACGGTGTACTAGTTAACAGTAGCATTTGTAAGCTGGAGTGTGAACGCCAGTAGCGCGACAAGTACATCTTTAAGCCTTTCTCTGGTTAGCTCATCAACCAAGTCACCATTAGGGTCGAATTTTTTCGGAGTTTCGTGAATTCCATTGATGAAAAACTCTGGTTTGTTAATGAAGTGAATGTCGAGAAAAACACCAATTTGTCGAAGATGGTATTGCCAACTTCTTCCGCTTCCTTGTGTGCTTACTATTGCTGCTGGCTTACCTTTCCATACGTTTCCCGGCCTTGATGCCCAATCGATCGCGTTCTTAAGTAGCGCTGCGCAAAAAAAAAAAAAAAAAAAAGTGTTAGGTATCGACATTTGGCTATAATCGTAACAAGTAACACGAGTTATATTCGTGACATATAAGTGCACAACTAGTGAAAAATGACGAAAAATATTTAGTGTTAAAACTTACGAGTTAGAGAGTAGTTGTACTCCGGAGAAGCGAAAAAAATAGCATCAGCGTCCCGAACTTTTTGGCGAAAAGCCTCAACAACGGGCGGGTACGTGCCCTTCACTTCAAGGTCAGTGTTCATCATTGGTAGCCCTGATATGTCTACGTCTTCTATCTCCATTCCTTCGATTATCGACTCCGAACACATCTTTATCGCTGCATGAAAATAACATTATTACGAATTACTCCTCCGATACTTGGGAAATGCGACAATTTCTTTCTCGCCCAATTCATTAAGTTCAATAGTTTTCATTTTTCTAGAGACCGAATATTTATTAGGATTCCTTAAAAAAACACGTAAGAGATAAAACTAACATTAATGTTGCAATTTCAAAGAATCAAATAGGTAGCGTACGCTTCAAATTATTCATGGCAACAAATTTTATCATCGATGCTACACTAGTCTAAACGTTAGATAAATTACAATAATGACATGCTTGAGTATTATTTATTCGATCAATTTTCATTGTATTGACATTTGCGTCTCTTAAAGCGAGATTAGAAATACCTGCGCGAAGGAGGCCGTGGTTGTTAGAGGCCTTACGAAGGGAGCCACAAAGGCCTACCACTTTGATAACCCGATTCGACCCGATTTCAGTTGCCATGCTTATTTGTTTTTGTTATTTTTTTTGTTATTGTACTTGGGTTTTTCGGATAAAGCCGTGTAGAGTTGTAGATGATGAAATGATGTACTTCTCTACTCTCCTTATTTCTAGGAGATGCTATGAATCTTTATAATGAAGATAACGTAATTGTAGCCGTTGGATTACCAAATTATTAATGGTCGCAAATATTTAACAGATTAATCCAAATTTGGACCGTTAACTTTTTAGGCTTTTAGCTTCCTTTTGGACTGCTGACCTAAGTGATGAGGTGTCTTTGCATACTTGGCAAAAGTCCTTAAACCTTCCACCCCCAAGTCCCCAACCTAATGGGGAATTTGTAATCCTAAAGAACCATTTTTCGGTTAGTGTGGCTAACAGTGTGAGCAAAACTGCTATTTTAATGTAGACGTGTTTTAAATGATCGTGAGAATTGATACAGTTGTATTTTGATCCGTCTTGATATGAGAATGGCAGTGCATCTTAGTTAGCTTAAAAGCAGCCTTTGGACATACAAGCCCAAGTGTGGTTGAAGCTTCCTCTTCCTAATCAATAATCATTAGTCCAATGCATGGCTTTGCGGAAAAGGTTTCGTGTACCATTCTACGCCATGCTATTCTACTTTGGTAGTCTTCTTCTTGTACCATTCTACGTGTACTATTCTACTTTGGTAGTAATTCTAGAATCGATCATTATAGCTCAAATATCAGACTGTCACGATTCACGGAAAATTGGACAAACTCGGAAAAGCGAATTAATGAAGAAGAAAATATGATTAGCTATCATCACATATTCAATTAACATTCGTTCCATTTCTTTGGATTGTCAACATATATTGTTTGAAAATATGAGAGCAATTCATACCATTACGTTAACAATTCAAAAAAATGGTTAAATGAAAGCAAACACTCAATGTAGCTTCTCATTATTGCTACTGTTATGACTTGTGAAGAACAACTTCGATCGTTTACATGTACAAATGTGGAAGATATTTCGCGCACGACACTAGTACAACACCAACAAGGGCAACAACAAATTCTTACTCCCAAAATTTGGATTCGGCGCACAAATTGTATCAGAACGTATGTTATATGTATCAAAACTCCAGGCTTTCAAGCAAACCCGATTTATGCTTTACCTCATATTAATTGGATGGCAGGAACTGACGGATAGAAAGTGTTGCGGATTTTCATCAACCCTGAACTTCTCTTGCAACATGTCGCGACCTGAAATAAGCAGAACTCGAGGCTGGAAACTTTGTTAAAAATATCCGATGTTGGGAACTATCAGTTTCAGGATCATTTGGGGACGATCAAGAGGGTACGTCGTACACAAGCAATCACAATGAACCGTTCAAACTTGAAGAAGTGTGCGTTGCAGCCCCATCAGGTTTAGTCTTGCTGATTATTCCCTTGCCAAAATAATCAGCAATCACAGAGAATCCGTCTTTGGAGTTCTTCACTTTTTGAAAGAACTGGTCTTGGTCTCTAGAATTCTGTTCCAAGCTCCTCTTCAATTCGATGACCGATCTGTACTCAGGAGCACACTCAGGACACTCTTTTTCATTGTCACCAAGACAACGCAGATGGTACGAGTGCATACACATGAAGTGCACTGCGGGAAGATCAAGGGTAAAAGTACATGCCGTGCACTTGCTGAGCTGAAAGATTCTTGCATTTGTCCTTAGATCCTCAATTTCCTTCCTCATTGCTGATGTGTCCTCCTGCAAAGCATGAAGCCAACCCTTCATATTTTTTCTCACCAAAGAACATTTACTTGAGTTGTGGTAACCACTTGCGTCAAACATGGACACCACAAAAATTCCACACACACGATTCATAATCTTAAAGTCTGTCCTTCAGGATAGGCACTAGCCTGTTTTCTGATATAGTCTAGCAAGACTAAAACTTTTGAAACTTTGGCTTTATACTTCCAGCAATTAAGTGCATGCCATATTCAACCATAATAAAAAACAAGGAACGACAGAACTGACACCTCATATGACACCAATTCATCTTCATTTGAGAGTCTGTCAGGGATACATTACATAGAAGTTAACTAGAAGCACCTCCTATCTGTCCCAAAAAAAAAAAAAGAAAAAAAAACTAAAAGCACCTTTAGCATGCTCTTTCTGTGTTTATACCACAGCATTGCATAATTGCACCAGTCTTACAACCAGCAGAAGGCAATAACAGAGAAAAAGTATTCGTCAAATCAACACAAACCCTCGTCATTCACAGATAAAATCATGCTTGAAAACTTAAAAACAAAAAAGGATGTCTTTCAGCATGCTGTTGGAAAACTAAATCCAATCAAAGTCAAACCATCAATTGCAGAAGACTCGTAGGAAATGATGGTGAAAAAAGAAAACTGGCACGGGGCGCTGTGCATACAGGAAGAGAAAATTGAGATTACCTGATACTTCTCCACAGCTCGTCTATCCTCTTCAATCAGCTTAGACTCTTGTTCAAGTTTCCGTGCAATGTAATCCTTTATTACAGATAGAGTGAGGCAAGGATTCTGAGATAGTGTTTGGAGAACAATAATAGGAGGTAAAATGTCATCCCTCTCAATATATGTCAGGACTTCCTTAACTTCTTTCGAGCAATCTTCTCCAAGTTCGCCAAAGTATTTTAAAAGGTCTGCCCAAAGAGTAGCATCCCCACCCTTGCCAGAATCTCCAAGCCTCCGGCAGCAAGCGATTAATCCCCCATGGTCATGCGCCTGCATGTAGCAAGCAATCACCTCCTTAAATAGTTTCATTTTCTCATATAGAAACAAAAGCCCTTCTCTACATCCATTCATTTCACAGAGGATTATAGCAAGATCCACATCATAGAGTGGATTTTCCAGGTCAGAAGGCCATGCGCTTGTCAGCAAGCGCAATCCTTTCTCCCGCCTTATATTCCGACCTCTATCATCATCACTCAGTGCCGTTTTTCCATTTGCGGATGGCTTAGGGACCACAGCAGCACTAGATGATGTGCTTTCTTTATCGTCAGCAATTCCATTAGAGTTATACAGCGATACTGATGGGAAGGTTAAATCATGGGACAGATACAACTCCAACAGGGTGTTGTGAAGTTCCACTTGTTCAGGAGCGTCCTTCACCTTATCAGTGTACTTCTCCAGAAAATCCATTAAAGAACGAGGATGATGTACAAAAATGTTAATGAAATCAACAGGCGATGGCAACATGGTCAAGGTACTCATTTTGGAAGGCTTTCCCTCCTCAGTGCAAAGCTTCAAGAGTATTTGTATGGTTTCACTGGGTTTGTGCTCTATGAGAATTTTGCCATATTCTTCCACTGTCACCCCAGCTTGGCTTAGCTCAAGGCTTGAAATATATTGCAAGGCTTCATCATATCGACCAAGATCTTCTAGCAAAATCTTCAAGTATAGCTCATGCCTTCCAGCCTTTTTAGCAACGTACATTGCATGTTCATGATAATTGGCAGCACGACACACTCGTATCACGGTCTCCACGTCAAACTTATGGTCCACACCATCCTCGTTTTTGATAAAATAATTCAACTTTTCGACATCTTTTAACTTCGTATAGCAGTTCAATAATAGAGTAGTGTGATCTTTCGAAGCAACCCCCTTCTCATGTAACTTCTCCAAGTAATTAGTTAAATTATGGATTCTCTGAGCATCCAAGAACTTCTGAATCACATATGAAGGCTCGAGGTGACCAATGGTAAGAATGTACTGGCCCATAGCCTCATCATAGTCCTGCTTGCTGTATAAATGATCACCATATTTTCTGAGCACTTGAGCGGTAGCAGCAGCATCAGCTTGCTGACTTTGAACAAGATTAATGGCAACAGAGTAAAGATTTTTCTTGAAGAGTACATCTAACTTGCTTTCCATGTCCTTCTCTCCTACGCTCACGACTGATCTGTCAGCCTTAATGAGAATTATGTTCCCCCACTCGCAGACCATGAATGAAACTTCATTAATTACTTCACTGTGAACAATTAAACGATTCTTCAGGTCATATATATTGAACGTATTTTTGCCACTTCTTTGATCTACAATCACACACAAAAGATATCCACGAAACCATCCAAGCAATTTCTTTTCTCCTTCAAATGCCCAACAAGGACCACGCCCATCATCTTCATAGAAGTACACAGCTTCAGGCCGACCAATAATTAGCTCCTGCTTTCACATGTCAGATCACATATCATCTACCAATACTACTAATATGTACAAGAAAGCATTAAGTGTACGACCTGACCTCTATATAATTAAAGAAGATATCACAATAACATACCGAACGGTCACTCATTGCTACACTTTTTGATAAACATCCAATCTGATCCAAGGTTTGTCTTTTTGCTGGTTGGTATTCGAGGTTGAACAAACTGATAGAAGAAGGAGTCACTGCAAATAGTTGAAGAGCTGGACCATCATTTCTGAACCCAAGTCCTGTAACAGCCTCATTACCTGCTGAAGCATTTTCTACGCGGAGTGTGAAGCGAGAAATTCGCTCACGAGCAATGTCCCCTTTAATACAGTAGATGCTGCCATTGTCCAGTCCAATGGCAATGATTAGTATTGGTGGCGCATCTTCTAAAACTAAAAAAGATGTGATCTGCAAGGAGAGAAAATTTCATCACACAAACAAAGCAAGATGCTAAAAGCCAAAACAAGTTTGTACTGGAAAACTGAAAAGAAATGAAAAACAAAGAGCTGCTGTTACCTTTGCTTCAGGGAATTGGTTAGTAAATATGCGCAGTATCTGAATACAATCAGGAACTGCAGCGCTTGTGCTAGAGCCTTCTACTTGGGTTTTATCCAGGTCGAAAATTTTCAGACACATAGCAGAAGCCTGCGGAGGTAATTGTTCATCTTGACCAACAGTAAGAAGGAAATTCCGTTGCTGTAATCCAGGAAAATACACCATATATTAGCAAACCATTGGTTTAGCATCTCCATGTTTGATCCATGTTGAAGCAAAGAAGGAAGCTAATTAGTAAGTCATCTAAGATCCAGCTACCCATCTACGAACATTGTAGTCACGGGCCATTTATTTTGTTGACCAGTGGAATAAAAAAAATCCATCCAAAAGGAAGCAAATAAGTAAAGCCATCCAGCTACTTCCCTAAGATTGTGTGTTCAGTCAGATGGCACAGCCACTACTATATTATAATTTAACTTGCGGTAGATTGGTTCATTACAAACAGACCGCCCTTTCGTCCAACACTCAAATACACCAAGTCACCAACTTTTACCACCTTCATTTGAAACTCCCTGCCTTCTAAGCTATTGCTTTACATTTACTTGTATAATGGTTTAGACAACAGGATAAGGATCCTGCTGGAATCTTAACACGGCTTCAAACTATGGTCACACACTCACAACAGACATAAAAAAACAAACAAAACCACGCATAGCTCTTCAATCACAGTAATATTGACCCTGCCAGCTAGTGAACATACGGAAAGGTTCAGTACTTGCCCTCTCCCCCCCCCCTCCTACCCTCCAACAGTCCAACCTCAATCCCTTATGGCAAACAATACGACCTCACAATTCAAAGTCAATTCGCATTTCGTCAACTGAGTTTCAAATCACTGGCCACATAAATTTGTAAAGATCAACCAAGGAACCAACCTTGCATACTCTCCTCGCCTCAAGCATTATACAATCAGATAGTTCCCCCTGCTAGGAGTTTGGCGCTTTCTTGCGCCTCGCTAATAAGAACACACTATATAAACTTTTTACATTCGCTAACATTCCATCCTCTCCTCACCCCAACTTCCGAACGACAAAGTCACTAGCCCTTGCCACCACCACCACTCATAATCATCTTTATTTCGAGCACCGACAGACCAATAAGCTCAGTACTTGCACCCCCCGACCCACCCCCCACTAAGATTTCTAAGCATTAGACTAACAGATAGTTCCCCCTAGTTGAAGTTCAAGACATCCTTGACTGCCGTTCATAAGAACATGTTCCATCCTCCTCGCCCCAAATTCCGGACAACAACGTCAGTGGCTTTCCACCACCACCACCACCACCATAATCATCTTAATTTCCAGCATAACCGAATCAATATCTTGTAACACCAATTGGCCTCGCCCCCCACAATCACAAAATATTACCATGAACCGCATTCATGCTAAATAATCACATCAACATTCCTCTATGCTACAATCCACTCCATCCAATTAAAGGAAGAAATCAACAACTTCAACCATAAGTTGCCAAAATGATACACACCATCAGAAAAGGTTACATCTTTCACTACACTTATTGACACCCAACAAAACACAGATTAAATAAAATCCAACACCTGACATCAAACATCAAATGATTGAACATCAAAATTCAGATTAACAAAATTCCCCAAAACCCAGGTAAAATTCCACAATTTTCCATCAAAATGTGTCAAATACCAACAAACCCATATCAAAAATCGCCAAATTAAACATACAAATCACAATAATTGGGGAAGAACAGCAAAACCCAGATAAATAAAATCATCAAAATTGAAAAAAAAAAGGAGGAGAGAGAAAAGTTGATAAGATGAACAAACAAACCTTGAGGTATTGAAGAAAGAGGACAGAGTCGGAGTGAGCAGGGAAGGCAAGATTGAACTTGAAGCCACGATCAAGAAGACAAACAACACCATCATCACATCCAACTGCAATTTTACCTCTTCCACTTGAACAACAAGCTATCTGCCCACTAATTTCATCTGGTACTTTGCATTTTCCACCATATTTCTCCTCAAAAAACTCGAATTTCCGCCACACATACATTCTTCTTTAACCTTTTCAGATCATACCCAATAATCTATTGTGACGATCACGCTTGAGCTGGAGATCAGGCTAATTACGAGAGAGAGAAGAAGAAAAAACAGTTGGGTTCGATTCAGAGTTCGAGTCTTCTAATAAGTTCTAAACCTGCCAAGATTAACCAAGTGAGGTCTCGAGTTTGAACTTTGTCCTCTCGATATATTTTCACTAATTGAAACACGTTCTCAATCTTCTCATACGTGATGTATACGGAGTAATTGCTTTGTTTCGAGTGTTTTATAACCCGTTTTTTTTTCCCTCTTCTCCTGGTGTCCTTGAGCTCTTGATGGTGTGACGAGATATGAATATATCGGTTTAATGTTACGCTTGTTTGAATTTGAGTTTGAAGTAACACGAAATTGTCAAATTAGTGTGTTTGTTGACGGCTTGCATGAAGGATTTCATAGAGAGAGTTCGGGTAGAATTTTGACAGTGTCGATTTTCTTTCCCACTTATTATTCCATTTGGTATCTCATTTTGTTAAAATCTTGACGGCTCATCTACCTAGTAATAAAAAAAATACTTTTTAACATATAATGTCCTTATTATTAATATCACTAAAAATCAATAATTGTTTACAAGAAATTGGTGGGGAGACGAGATACGATCTGAGCCCCCACGCCCTTTGTTATGGAAAAACCAATCCTAGCAAATATATGAGTTGCCAGCCTGCGCACCGATATCCTGCGTCGTGGAGAACTGCTGGATCCGCTTAAACAGAACAACAACTGTGGGCTCCAACTCCCCCAAAGAGGAGAAAGAGAAGGGAAGGAAGTCATAACCCAAAGCAGCGCACCTAATTTCATAGTTCGCACGCTTACGATCAGCCGCTTCCCGCACCACCGCGATATGGAATGGGATAAAGGATCCAAATTTGAGTTCTTTGACCCTTTACACCATGTATTCATAGAGTGAAGCCTCTCCTCTCAAAGGGCTTTCGGATCACATGTTCATTTTATGGGCTTAATGTGTGATTTGGCCCGTTTGACAACATGGCCCGTTTGTTTTTAAGGATTCAAGTAGCTCCAAATGAAACTCAAGCAAACCTGTATTTTATTCAGAGAACGACTATAGACACTCCACTATGTCTTCCACCACTCACGCTAATAATATCATGTCTCGAAGAAAATCTATATAATACCGTACGCCGCATAAGAGTTTTGGAAACTGTTGTGGAATGCCACTTGTTTATCTAATGTTAATGACATCTTTGTGTGACTTGATAAACTTGTCAAGTGATTAAATATTTTATTACGTTGACTTAGTAAATTTTAAATAATGTTGATGCATAACGTATTAAGAGCATTACCCTCCCCTTGCCCTTTGGACTATCTTTATCAATAAGAATAACACTCCAATACTCAATCATACATTCGTATAAAAAACATTTTTTTTTGGCCAAGCCGTCTTACATACTGATTGTCTAATTCACAACACTTGTTAATGTTTTGGCTAAGTATTGATGATACCCTTTTGACACTATCGTTTCCTATAAACCGTATATTGTATCATCCATTCCCAATAATTCTCTCCTTTCATATCGATAATTTCTCCTCATGCCATCCTTTGTAGCTCCGGTGTCACTCTAAGGCATATACACTGTGCCATGAAGATTTCTGCGACTTTGATTTCTTTATTAGTAACCCGAAAATCATCATCCGGACACCCCAATAAATATAGTCTTATTACAGGACAAAAAAAATACGTAAAGTCTAAGAGTACGATACACAACATGATAATTGGGAATCTTATTATTGTTTGAGGGTTTTGGGGAAGAGTGGTTTTCTTTTGGTTTGGCATTTATGGGATTCTTCACTCATTTGTACCGACAGAAACAATCAGACATTCAGCTGTTGCTCAACTTAGTCGAATTCACATGTGTTTGGGTAAATAACAAATACAAATTTTGGCATTCCCTCGCAATCTGCACAACTTGCTTGTTACTCACGTTACGTTTTTGTGAATAATGTCTCTCTTCTGTATTTTGGTGAGTGTACCTTGTTATGCTCAAAAGAGAAATGCAAGCTTTTGGTGTTTCATCACGTGCCGTGGTATACAAAAGTTGTGAGGATCAGGATTTCTTAGGGTAATCTGACGTGCACATGGTCATGATTTATATATGGACTAGTCCGTATGTGTTATTGCACGATTTTGAGACGTTTATTTATTGGATTCCGAATTAATTTGGTCTTCCGATCGCTAGATTTTGTGTTTGGCCTCAATGTGTTAGGTTAACGGACCGACCAGCCTTTTTTAAGTTTCTCCATTAAATGACGTGGATTATACACTTTATTTTTTACTTTTCAAGTCAAAAGAGTAGCTGACTAAAAATAGTAACAAGCTCCTTATGAGATAAAATTGCCATTTTGCAATCGGAAAGATGACTTAAAAAATACGTTTATTTTCAAATTGTGAGGATCAGGATCATCTGACGTGCACATGATCATGATTTATGGAGTATGTGTTATTGTGTATTTGTGTTTATATGTTAAAAGATTTGACATGGTTGCGCGCTGTGAATAAGTTGTTAGTCAAATGGTTAAGATCCGGATGTTGAATATCCAAATTCAAGTCGTTTGTTTTGATTAAAATTATTGCACGACCTTGAGGCGTTTATTTATTGGATTCCGAATTGATTTGATCTTCCGATCGTTATATTTGTGTTTGGAGTAAATGTGTTAGGTTACCGGTCCGACATCATCTTTTAAACTCCTCGATTAAATGATACTCTCATACACTGTAGTTTTTAGTTTTTAAGTTAAAAGACTAGCTGATTAAAATAGTAAAAAGCTCCTTAGGAGTATTAAATTGCCACATTGTAATCGGAAAGATGACTTAGAAATACCTTATAAAAGACTTACAGATTTACAAACTCAAAACTAATGTCGAAAAATGGCATATTCCATGCACAATTGCAAAAAGTAGAAATCACAAAGAACAAATCACATGCCCTGATTTACAAACACACCGTAAAAATAGCAGGGCAGTGAAAAAAGTCATAGATGAACAAAAATAGGTAATACTGACAAGAATTAAGGCTAAGCTATGATGCATATATGATTTGCAAAGAATTGGGTAAGTATATAGTATCAAAATTAAATTTCACATTAAATGTGACCTATCAGATATTCTGATTTCTCCCACCTGTTTCCTGCTAAATTGACCATCAATATCATTTCTTAGGCGGCTGCTTGCTGCTTAGCAGATCAGATCAAACCAGACTGTGTAGTGTGTACCTCCAAGTTTTGATCTTTTGAATATCGGTTCATCATAAAATCAAAAGGGCTGTCAATCAAATGTCTTTTCTTTGCTGATTTTTGATTTGATGTATTATAAGACTGCATTCACCTGATTTATTATTACTATTGTAACGTTAAATTCGTCAATTGTCTAGTCTCATGTATGTTACAGGCAGAAATAGTTTATAATCTAGATAAAGTCCTATTTAAAACGGAATCATAATTGAAAAAGAAACACGTCAACTTATAAACCAATTTCTAATCTTTCACGACATACTCGATCCGTTTACGATACGAGAATATGAGATTCAAGATGCGATGAAAAATGCATGTCATTGTCCTTTAACGATATACTACTGCACTTTTTTGTGTATGAGCTTTTGCTTTCAACTCTATTCCATCTGCCTTTAATGCCTTACCTCTGCATCTGAAACAGTTTTTTACCTCTTTTTTTTTACCTCTCTATAACATGACTTTGAACACTTGATTTTGCCTAAATGGGTAGGTCTTTTTTTTTTTTTTGTTAAACATTTAAGTCTACCTTAGCTATTCATTGAATAAAACTTTGGTTAAAACCCCGTCTCATAAACTAAAACAGAACTGTAATTTTTCTCAAACTCGAAAGCAAGAGAGACTAAGGATACTTTTATTTGCCTTCGAATGAGCCAATTCTCGAAGGTATCATGCAAACTATTATAGCACCTATAGATTAATGACCAAGTTCCTATAAGATAATCACATTCACATATGTCATATAATGTCTAGCCTTTGGCAATAAAATGTTCCTGATGATTAAAATAAGCTTTGTCCTAGTACTACCAATAATTTCCTGGAAAAAGTGACGTGCGCATATCGGAGTAATAGATAGGCTGGTTTTGTTGATAAAAAGTTGACCAAAGTTGAAGTTGTTAGATTATGAAAGTGTGAGCTACAAGAGACAGCAAAGTACACAATGACTAAGTTGGTCACTTAGGCTTCACCTCTTTACGAGACCAATGCGTCCACCCCTCTCAACTTCAGACCCCATCTTTACGCTTGTTAGCTAGTATAATGTAAATTCGAAAGTTACCCATTTCTAATAGTTCGATAATAATGAGTATACTTACACGAGGTGAATAAGACCCAAATAATGTTGTAGTAATAGTAGAAACTACGTGTTGTAAGTATATCCCAATCCAATATGAGAAACCGTATTACCTATCACTCGTGAAGACAAGTATTTTGACACCAAGTATCTTGAGAAATGCTAATTGTATAGTTGAAGATACGTATTTGGACACCAAGTGTTTATAGTACTTTATTATGATGTTGTGGTTTACTCGTAATTTATGGACAAGTACTATTGATTACAATGTGTGGGATGATTAGTACCACAAACTCAGTTTAATTACCTTGCGAAACAAGCCTTGTACGAAGCTTAACATAGGAAGGTGAGCTAACTAGGAGGTAGGCCAGGGAGCCATTTTTCAAGGAACACATGCTCGTAAACGGGAGCAAAGTAGATACATACAAATTTTTGGAAAAATAAAACAAATAAATAAAGTTGGCCCGTTCGGTATCACTGTCGTTTTCAGTTTTTGGTTTTTTTGTGTAAAAAATTTAGTAAATAAGTTGCAAAAATAAATTTTAATTGTATGGTTCTGTAATAGTCATACTGAAAATAAAAATTGAAAACCATTTTTTCTGGTTTTCAAAAACGGGACTTTGGTTTTAAAAAAACTGAAAACTGAAAACAGAAAACGATACAAAACAGACCCTACTTGATGAAAACAAACAAAATTAATTAATTTTTTTAACTAAAACAATTTTTATTAATGGCACCTCGTATATAGTAGATAGTTTGACAGAACGACGTAATCTTGAGTGTCGAACTAGTGAATGTAATCTTAATAAGTATAGACTTTAATAACACTACTTAAACTAATTAATAATAACCAACAATTATCAAACTAAGTTTCACACGATTACCTCGCTTACAGAGGAAACTTGAACAATCTATTTACGGAAATGGAAAGACTAAATTACAACAAAATTTGTTTATTATATCAATCATAATAAGGTTTAGTATGAATCAAAATCATGATGATATAATGAGTGATTTTGTCTCCTAAAAAGACAAGTGTCAACTTTTAATCTAGGCAACCTTAGTGTATTAGGCTACAAATTTTTGGGGACCTTTATAATTCCACTCAAATGTTTTAAGGGTTGTATGGGTACTTTGACCACCTTATTATTTTATTGTCAAGGACTTTGGCAACTTAATTCATAAAGAAATCGAGATTGACAAAAAGAACAAGGCTGCACGACATGTCATAAGACCCGGTTTCATGTCTTCATCTTTAGGCTAAAATATTATTATTTCTCATTTTTATTGGTAGGACTACAAGATTAGTGTACTCCATAATTTGGCTTAAGCTTCAAGATTACCAATTATCCAAAAACCCAACATCAAAAGAAAGTAAAGGGTACTGAAAAGAAAAAGCTTAACCAATAATGACATTAACTAGCTTAACCCCTTTCTCTTGGAGTTCTTGACCAAAAGACTAACATTTGAGAGTTGGTTTTCCTCGATTATGAAACCGATCATATGTTCTTTTTGAAGATAAATATTTTATATACTTCAAAAACCATCAGTGTGTTATATCGTTGGCTGAATGAGATGAGACATAAAATTGGTGCACGAGTGAGAACATAAGAATTTCCTACAATGTGCCCGTAAACGAATCAACTACTATAAACATTTATGTATGCATACATACATATGTAGGTTTGTCGTGTTTAAGACATGTTGGATATCATTCAATTTGTATCACCAATGCATGTTTACTAAAAATGTGTTATGCAATCTTCAACATACATATTTTTTAACCAGTTTCGTAATAGAATTAATGGGTTCTGAAGGGAACGAATATTCCAGATCAAGAAAAACCTACTACAAAATGTAGATTCAAAGAGCAAGTTTTTGTATGGTCAAACCTCTAAAGTGAAGTGACATGCTAAAATTAGGAGGAAATTAGAATTAGAGAGATCAATAACAATATGACACAAATGTTGTCAATAGAAACTTTGAATTTAGAAGACTAAAAATGGGAAGAAGAAAAAAAAAAAAAGACATAAAAAACATTGGCCAACTCTACAACTACCATCACTAATTGTGAAATTGTCCCTCCAACTGTTTGGTACCTTAGTTGTTTTAGGAGCAAATTCCGTGGACATAGACCTGCTGGGTGTTGTTCAATCCTCCCTCTGGTCCAAACACAGAAATTATCAGAGAGAGAGGAGAGAGAATTTTTTAGACCAAAAAGCTTCATTTTGAAGATACACCCAAAAAAATTTAATTAATTATTTCCAACAAAAGAAAGTAATTAATACTAATATTAATATTAATATTATTATAGACATAGAGAAGAGAAATAGCCGGCCATTTTTTTCACATTTTTTTTTGTTTTTTTTGTTTTTTTTGTTTTTTTTGTTTTTTTTGTTTAGCTTACTATTCTTCCAACAAACAAAATCAATCTGACAACATCACCACCTTTTTGCATTTTTTCTACCAAAAAAATATCCAAAACCCATTTCATAAAATTAAAAACCCATTTCAAAGATTCAATCTTTTTTGAATTTGGTGATCAATTTCTTCATCTGGGTGTTCATCAGATTATTTACCCACAATGTGGTAAAAAAAAAAACAAAAAAGAGTAATTTTTTTGTGAGTTTTTGTCAATGGAAGAAGGTGAATAGAAGAACAACAATGGGGGTGGGTAGGAAGATGAAGGAGGAGGAAGGGAGAGGGGGTAAAATGAGGTAAAAAAAAAATAAGAGAAGAAGAAAAGTAGGGTAATAAGGGTAAAATATGAACAAAGATTTTAGTGGGATTTTCAAGTTTAAGGTAAGAAGATCATCAACATCATCAGCAGCTTCAAAAAAGAGGTCAAAGTCAAACAACATATTCTCACCAATGTCTGTTGCACACGTGGACGACGATGAAAGCCTCGGGTCGGGCGGCGGGGGGGCAGGGGCCGGGCCGAGTCCCGGGCCAGGGGAGGTGTACCATGCTGAGAAAGTGTTTAAAAATGGTGACTTTTATACAGGACAATGGGTGGATAATTTACCACAAGGGCACGGTAAATATTTGTGGAATGATGGGTGTATGTATGTGGGAGAGTGGTTAAATGGTAAAACAATGGGAAAAGGCAGGTTCAGTTGGCCTTCAGGTGCTACATATGAGGGTGACTTTAAGAATGGGTATATGGATGGGAAAGGGACGTATACCGGGTCGAGCGGCGACACGTATAGGGGTGTTTGGGTCATGAATTTGAGACATGGGAATGGGACTAAGAATTATGTGAATGGGGATTACTATGAGGGGGAATGGCAGAAGGGAATGCAGCAAGGGGAAGGGAGGTATCAGTGGATTGATGGGAATGTATATGTTGGGAGTTGGAAGAATGGAATGATTCATGGGAATGGGGTATTGACTTTTGGGAATGGGAATAAGTTTGAAGGAGGGTGGGAGGATGGGTGTCCTAAAGGTGAAGGGACATATACCTTAGAAGATGGGACTAGTTATGTTGGGGTTTGGAGTATGGATTCTGATGAGATGAATGTCACATGTTATCCTGCAGGTGGCGCGGCTGAGCCTGAGAATGTGGATTGGGATCCTCAGGATTTGTATTCTGTTGATTTGAGTGAGTGTAAGGTTTGCCCTGATGAGGAGGAGATTGGGATGTTTCCATCTCAGAAGATGTTGAATTCTCCTAGCTTTGGTGGTAGGTTCGGGAGGAAGTCTGTTGAGGCGAATGGAGGCCGTAAACATTGCTCTTGGGATCATGATGTTGGTAGTCCTGTTAATGGATATGTTAGGAGTAATCTTGAGGCAATGGCTGAGCTTCAGGTTGACGATAGAACACCGAGGAATTCTCCTCCAATCCTGCTTCCTAAGACCATTAAGAGACAAGGGGTTACTATCTGTAAGGGGCATAAGAATTATGAGCTGATGCTCAACCTGCAGCTAGGAATCAGGTATACTAGCTGTAAGATTTCCTTTCATAATGACACTGTTTTTACTACTTTGTTCTTATGGTAACAACAGTTGAAAAATTATGAATAGTTCATCTGTTTATGTTTGTTTTCAATTAAGGATTGCATTTAGCGCGAAATTTCATGTTCTTAAGGGGTGTAATGGAGACAGAATTCGTAAAAATTCTCTGTTGAAGCCAATTCTTTAGCAGTTTCAATGAGATTGTTACAGGGAATGTAATCAATATTTCTTGTTTAGGTTCACCATTTCATTTGATAGTGCTTTTAGGAAAAATTTAGAATCAGGAGTAGAGGAGAGTTGAATGGTGCGGACTACTGACAGTTAGAATGGATTGGATGACCGGAAACTATCAGTCCGAGTTCCTAGTCATGTGACTCAATGATAGATGATAATGCTAGGTATAAGCTGTATATTCATCACCCTGGTGTATCCTAGTTTTGAATGAGTATCGTTTAGTCAGATTAGTCATGTCGGAAACTGGGGTGCCCTAAAAGGAAGTGATGTTGATTGATCATGAATTCACAATCTTTCTGCAGACATAAAACAGTTTTTGGTGCCTATTTGCAGACATTCTGTGGGAAGGCCTGGCCCGCCTTTAAAGCCGGAATTGAAGTCTTCTGCTTTTGATCCCAAGGAAAAAGTTTGGACAAGATTTCCTGCAGAAGGATCCAAGCACACTCCCCCCCACCCATCCTGTGAGTTCAAATGGAAGGACTACTGTCCTTTGGTTTTCAGGTTAGCCTTATGATGTAGGTACATGTATTCTTTGATTTCTTACTCAACATAGACAGGTTATAGAGGAACGATCTGATACAATCTAAAAGCTGTCTATCAGTTGCCCTTTTAGTCAAGTAGGAATTCACGGTTGAGACTTACCTTGGTCTACCTCTGTTTAATAATGTAGAGAATTCAACTCCCTATTTTTTGGAGAGTGGTATTACCTAAACACTGACAAGCGGAGCATAGTGACATAAGCAATCTTCTAAGACTTGGACAGCTTTGAACACAGGATATTCGACAATCTCAGTTTTCTAATTTGGTATTTGTTTCTGTTTTCAGGACATTAAGGAACTTGTTCAAAGTGGATGCAGCTGATTATATGTTATCTATTTGCGGCAATGATGCCTTGAGGGAACTTTCATCACCAGGGAAGAGTGGAAGCTTCTTTTACTTGACCCATGATGATAAGTACATGATTAAGACAATGAAGAAGTCGGAAGTTAAAGTGAGTTCCCCTTACACTGCTGGCTATTACATGAGTTTCTGTCAGACAAACTGGTTTTTCCTTTCAAATATCACGACTATTTGAGTAAACGAGTGTTCATCCAAAGACCACTTTTTTTTTTCTTTTTCTGTCTACTGATTGGATGAACTAGTTCATTAGTAACCCAAATTTTGAACTGCTGCAGGTTCTTCTCAGGATGCTTCCAGCTTACTATAAACATGTCCGCACTTTTGAAGACACTTTAGTCACCAGGTTTTACGGCCTTCATTGTGTAAAATTAACTGGTGCCACACAGAAGAAAGTAAGAACATCAACTTGGTGCACTTTTAGACATGTACTATGTAATGCATGCCAGTTTTTGCTTATATTTTGCAACTGTTGGATCAGGTACGGTTTGTAATAATGGGAAATCTCTTCTGTACTGAGTACGCAATTCACAGGCGGTTTGATCTGAAGGGTTCTTCTCATGGACGCACAACTGATAAACCTGAGTCAGAGATCGATCCAACAACTACTCTTAAAGATCTAGACTTAAATTATATCTTTCGGCTACAGAGATTTTGGTTCCAAGAGTTTTGCAGGTGACAGTTCTTTACAAACAACTTTCTTCTTTATAACATTTCACTTACTCAAGATGTCTGTCCTCATTTTTCTTTTAAAGAAAATCGAGGTGCCTCCAGTTACTTTTATTTCTGATCAAATGATAAATAGAATGGTAGAGAATGAATTCTTTTGGAGGTTTTGATCAACTGAGATGCATGTGTTAAATGTTCTTGTATGGCCTTGAATTCCTTCGATGTTTGTTCTTTATTCTGTGCATCATTTTGAGAGTTGAGAAAATTCTTTCATGCAGGCAAGTAGATAGAGATTGTGACTTCTTGGAACAGGAGAGAATTATGGACTACAGCCTTTTAGTTGGTTTACACTTTCGAGATTCTTGCATAAAACCTGTCACAGAAGGTAATTTTACCTCTGAAATAAACCTCCATTTCTGGCTTGATTTTAAAAGCCAGTTACTATATAGTGTTGGTATATAACTGCATAAAAAGAGTTGCCGGAAACTAACCACTGTCAACTTCTCTTTGCAGCCAACGGTCAAACCAACAATGATATGTTAGCTCCTCGACTTTCAAGGGTAGATGAAACAGATAAGCTCGTCTTTGATCCTGCACAGTAAGTTCTCGTCCTTACTTTATATCCTGTCCCAAATTCATCTGTCAGTTTAGGAGAACTGGTTGATCATTCAGTAAACTCAAGTCATAAAGAAATAAAGCTCATCCTCATTTTGCTTTCCTACCACAATACTAAATGTTAGACTCCCTTTGTGGTCACACAGTCATAATATCGGCTTTCCAAGGTCATTTCTAGTTGTAAACATTCCTTGGCATTTTGTCACTTGTAGGTGGGCGTCAATTAGATTAGGTATCAACATGCCTGCACGCGCAGAGGTCACAGTCAGAAGAACAGATTGCGAGGCCCAGATAATTGGAGAACCAACAGGAGAGTGCTACGATGTCATAATCTTCTTTGGAATAATCGACATACTACAAGACTACGATATCAGCAAGAAACTAGAGCACGCGTACAAGTCTTTCCAATATGATCCAACCTCAATATCTGCTGTTGATCCTAAGCAGTACTCAAAACGCTTCAGGGATTTCATCTACAAGGTGTTTGCAGAAGATGGTTAAAGATAGGAATCGAGCTCTGCCAAAGTTTCATCTTTCAGCTGGCATGCTCCTTGTACAGCCGGGATTTTTCCATGGATGCGCAAAGAATGAACTTCTTTCAGCTGCACGCCATTCTCTGCCCATTGGAGCAGCAGCAAGCGCGTTTACCCTCCCTCAAACACCATCGTCTAGGAACAGATTTTAAGCGACATCTTTAGTGAAAGGTACAGATTAACACCCAGAAAAGGAAAGGCTACTCCAAGATCATTCTAAGTTTCTAACTGTAAATTACTAGTCTAACTTAAAAAGGGGTAAAAGAAGGCAAGGTGATTAGATTCTTTTTGTACCCAATTCTTTAGGTCCCAAAAATCAAAGGGAACATGGGAAAGTTAGCCCTAAATAATTATTTGTACAGACAAAGAGGTCAACTTTTTGGTACTCCTTAAGTACTATCTATAGTGAAAATTCTTTCTGAAGGGTCTTCTTTCCTTTAATGTTGGCTATCTATACCTGGTTTTCAATGTCTCTTATTATCGGCGTATTTTTGAAAACCTATAAAGATATGTTGGTTAATTGGTTAGAAAAATCGAAATTATGAGTACTCGGTATCTCGGGTTGATTGTCTTCCCCTCATTATACATTTATACATTTATACTGATCTTTGCGACTCTCGGACCGGGAAGAAGAATATGAAAGTTGACATTGCATGAAGATTTGCAGGTGGGCCAAAAGAACTAATTATCAGATGGAGAGTGGGAGACCACCTAACTAAGGGACCAAGGGAGCATGACATATCTATTTCACAGCTGATGGTTATGGTATATTTTTATCCTTGTACTCCGTACTTCCCTGTGAAGATACTCTACTTTTTGACCAATCATATTCAACAGTATACTACTAAATAAATCATTCCTAAGAGTTCCAACTTTTACCAATAAGATGGTGGGAAATCTCATGCAGCGCACGTTTATGAGAGTTCCAACTCAATTTTTTTGATGGGTAGAATAGAATCGAACATTTTTTGATTCCAAAGATTTAGTAAAGCCTGTTACCAAACAATGTCTTCTGTTCGAACACTACGTTATGGTGTTTTGTATGATACGAACAAGTTTGAGTGACATCGTTTCATGGTTTTAACGTTTTGAATTTGAAGTTGAAAATCCAAGCATAACATTTTGAAACCTCGAATCCTTACAACCCTCTACCCGTAAAACTGTATAATCATCTTATCTAAATTCTTGTCGGAGGATATTGTAATCTTTCCTTTGATTTGCTAGGCAGCTAAACTAATTATCTGCTGGTAGAAAACGTGGGAAGCATTACGAATGCACTCCAAAGAGACGTTCTTGGTCAAAGGTACATGAGTCACCCTCAAGTAAATTTTAATTTTACTCTTTTTTGCAAGGGTAGTTTTGGAGATTTTACAGTCGGAAGAGGTAAAATGACTTAGAAATTAGTAAGAAAGTACACACTCCTTCTGAAAGTGTACAGTGCGATTATAAAGATCAATTACGAGAATGTAAAAATCACTTCCCTGCATAAAGTATACGGTGTATCATATATGATCTCGCAAAAGGTGCAAAAGTAGTATATTCAACTTCCCTTGTATCGCCATAGGGACTAGGGAGTACGTAAAAGCACTGGGTAATGTCGTACCTTAACAATGAATTACTGTTCCTAGAAGTACAGCTTCTGTTATGTACATCTTATATTGCATTTGTTCACGAAAGTGACTTAACAAAACCTATGTACCAACCACAACAGGATGATCATAACAATACAACGTTGCAGTTGGTACACGTTCATCTACAAACATGAAAGATATAAGAGGAAATTCCAGAGACGAAGAAGATGGAGGCAAACTTGTGCTTACCACCTGATGGCTGAGCTCCAATGTTGTCTGTATCTTCAATATCCAACGCAGAAGCTTCTTCCCCCGTTTCCCTGGCTTGCGGAAGAGCATTGCCCTAGCCACTCTCGCACAGACCAGTTTTTCTGAGTGGCTCAGTTGACATCACATCTAAATGAGATGGAGGAGCATGATCCTTCATAGATACTACCAAGGCTCTGAATTACGCAGGAAATTTTTGGAAGGCTCCCTCCAATCTTCTTCCATCAAGATGAGGTTAAGCCTAACCAAAAGTTTCTCAACAATTTCATCTTCTACAGTATTTTGCATTGAACTCGTCGTTTTCTGCACTCACAAAAGATTCAAATGAATGCCTCAATTACAGACTTACATGCAGATATCTATAGAAGCAACAACACAGCCTTTAGCGGAACATACACTGGGGTTGGCTACATGAACCATCATAAGTAGTACGAGTAACTGTTACAGATAGAAACGGCATAGACAGAAAAGAAATGTATTACCTTTATTTCTTTGTAAAATTGCAAATACTGCAACGCCTCTTCATAGTAGCTACAGTGGTACAGAAGAATGGCATAGTCTCTTAACTCATCAGTGTCTGCTTCTAGCAGGATGAGACGTTCGCAGGCTGAAATTCAGAAGAAGGGCAAGGGGCAGAAGATTACTAACCAGTTGACAAAAGAAAAAGACACTACCATATCTTGTAATCTTAATTTCACAATTCAGTAACATAAATTGAAGTGAAAAAAATAGAAACTGCATGCCAAATATACATTACGAAACACTGCATCTACCCTTCATAAAGACAAAAAAAAAAAAAAAAAAAAAACCCGGAAACACTGCAGTTAACACTTAACAGCATGAAAAACCAAAACTTTGCAGAAGCAGACACTGATGATAACTCTCCTATTAGATTATTACAGGGTTAAGAGTAAGGGTAAAAGTTTCATGCTGACAATGTCAATCCTCACTCTCTTTGCAGGATTTCTAATCAAGTGTCATAATAGTATAAACTTCAACAAGAAACCCTTTTTTCAAGCAGCTAATGCTGCGGGGTGGGGATTTGAAGAATCGAACCTGGGACAACCCTTAGGTAGGTTGATTTCCTAACTACTAGGTCAACCTTGAACCTCAACAAGGAACCCTACTAAATCTTCTACAAACAATGTTACAAGAAAACAAGGGAGTAAAACTTGTGTAACTCTTGAACTCCTAAAAAGACGAATTGGAAAGGTTCGACACAAGATATAACAAAGGAAATATATGGTACTTTCTTTATTTGTATCACAAGGACTTCAAAACCAACCTTTCCCCTGCGTGTACATCTGAAGTTCAGAAATTCATGTTCGATGGTATCTCACCTATAAAGTACAAATAAACTTTGGATAACCTATCTTTGCCCAGTTATTATTAACATCTTATGAGGGAAACATAGCAATGTGAACGTATTTGTCACCACAAAATCACACTTTAGAACAAACTACAATCTAGAACGCACTGCAATAAGTCTCTGTGTGGGTGACATACCGGATAGTGCACGCCTCATGTCTCCAAATAGTACACTTGTCCATACACCACGATCAAGCCTATGCTGGGCAGCTTTTGCAGATGCACGCTCAAAGCCACTGATTCATGTGGTACAAAGACTTAAGAAACTCATAAGAAAAAGCAAAGAGATAAAGCAGAAGTGGACACTACATGACATTAACTCTCAACCTATCTGTGCAACTAGCTGCATCTGCTGCCCTTAGAAACAAGCTTTTTAATTGCCCCTGTTGAAATGGCCAATAAGTAGTCTTCAGATTTCTCAAAATCTGCAACAGCCACAAAAAATCCACACTATATAAGCATTCAACAATCTTCAGCTTGACACCCTCTTCACTATATCAGGATACAAAGCTTACCTCAACCAACAGTGACTCAGCAGTTAATATGTGTTGTTGATCAGATTCTGTGCCTTTCTTCTTATTGTAGGCTCGAGGGAGACCCCCAAGATCACGTGGATAGTAAATCTCTACGTCAAAGTTTATAACACCCCTAAGTTGCAGCCTTTTCAGGACTTCAGAATGAATAAGGGATAAAATGGCAACAGAGCCACTACGTTGCGCCAGAACCTATATGAAAGTCAGCAACAACAATATTCACATAAGCGGTCGAAAAAGTGATCACTTATGAGAGAAGTTGGAATGCAAATTAGTGACAGGAGTTATCAGTCCATACCGAGTGAAGATAAAAAGCTTTTGGATTGGGACGATGACCTGCAGCGGCTCTTCTGAAACCCTATCAAGGTAAATTTGCTTAGCTATAACGAAGACCTGTGGCACGTAGTATAGATCTTTACCCCCAGAGTTTAAATGTAAATCCAACTACTTGAAAGCTTAAGAAAGGCCCTTCATACCGCGAGTCTGTGATAGGGTTCATTGTCATTACCAATTAGGCAATAATCATGTGGCACTGATTTGACAAATCACTATTCTTTACAAAGCATATTCATAAATTCCTGGACCCACTCAAACTAATGGAGGATCAAATCAAATGACATAGAGGTCAATTAGAATCACAGGTAACAAGAGTTATCCAGCCTGACTTCTATGAAATGATTTCCCTAAAATCCTCCACAAACAAGGGCAAATCCATCCCTTTAAAAGATTGGGAAGCAATTTTAATTTAAAAATTATTTTCCTTTTCAGATGTGATATTGGCCAGCTTAAAAAAAGATCTGGGATAAACAAAAGATAAATTTCTCCGATTCGTAACTCGTTGGATCTAGATAAGAATCGATAGTTTTTTATTTTAAGTGATACTGAGAGGCAAATCTAACTTCTTTCTCCATCAAAGGGTTATAGCATAAAAACTTTACCGTATTGTAACCACCTTATTTTGCCACTTTCTGCCACAAATGACAACTCGAATGCCCAGAAAGTAATGATTTTTTTTAATAAACCAACTCATATACATACTATGTATTATTATGCTTTTCTCCAAGGCTAACTGGATTCTATTATAAATAAACTGCTAGTGATGCCTTTTAAGTAACAACCAATAAAAGCAAATTTACCGAATATGTAGTTAATAACAGTGTTGTTCCTTCCCCCTTTCCCTACCTATTAACTCCTCTATAATTGTTATTGTACTTCCCCGACAAGTTACATATCAATGTGTTTAAGCTCAAGAAATCCACAAATAGTACACTCAACTGAAAATACCTTTGTGATGTACAAGTACTTTTCTACGTTATCCAAGACATCCTCTGGAAATGAGGAGCGATAGTGAGGGGAATAGCTTGTCGAAAGACTTTCCAGTCTGTCCAAGAAAGCATCCACTGGAAGAGGAACGGAAGAGTGAGTTATGAGGGAGTCATCCTCTGCTGCAATGTATAGAGCTGTTTTCCCCAGGCCCACTTGCTTATTGATACAAATGCTAGTTTCTCTCTCAATCTCAGACAAGTTCCGGATTTGTGAACAAAAACCATCTCTTGCAGCCTGTTCATCAACCATCACCAACATGTGCCAATATTTAGAGAGCAACAAAGGCACACACAATCATTGTGATAAGCTACCGGCTACCATAACAACAATCAGCATTCGTACTACCATGAGGAGGGTGTACTAAACCCCAAGGTACGCAAACCTAACCTCGACGGGCTAATACAGAAGAACCAGCGGTCCATCACAATGACATTTTAATGTAATAAATCCTTAATGCAGCCACTTGGAAACTTTCTAGCAAGATATATCCTAGTTTTAACACACACCTATATGCAGGGTCATATCTCATAGAACTATTTTATATATATATATATATATATATATAAATATATTTTTTTTTTTTTTTTGAGTTTTAGACATTTAGTAAGACGCTAAGTTATCAAATTGGAAACCAGCTTTAGTTTGTGAATGTGTACAAACTATACCCCAATTTGAACAGAAATACTCTAATAGAAGCAATAGGCCTAGAGCTACAAAAGACCACCCCAATCATGAAGTCATCATGAGCTCTCCTGTGGCACTACTCGCGCTGCAACTATAATACATCCCCAAGCTATCAATTGCTTACATAAACCCCTCCAATGTTTGGCACCCATGGATGTGATTATGTGTCACGCACTCACAAGTCACAACGCACGACTGACACTAACACGACCCCAACTATCAATTGCTTCCATAATCTCCACCCATATTCAGCACCCCCAATTCTCAAATGTCATTGGCTCCCGAAGCAAAGCTAATTTCTCCTATCAGTACCCGAGATTCGACACTATATATACATTCCATGATTCCATCCATGTTTTCTAAACAATTTTGAAACCTAAACAACATAAAATTTTCAGACGAAACACAAATGCGTTTCCAACACCAAAAAGATAGTAACTTTGTTCATCACATCACATGTTCTCACTGTCAGACTCATAAATTACTTAACATTCATAAAATCAGCCCCCAAAATCCTTATATATATATATTTATCTACAAGCTGATTAATTAATAGGCAGACCCATCATTACACAATCCTAATCATGCAAAATCCAAACTGTAATCTACAAGCTAATAATTGAACTAGTAATCCAATCATCACAAACCCATTTCAAAAATAATCGTAATAAACAAAACCCACTAACATTTTCATCATCAAAGCTTCTACTATACGCTTTTCGATTGCGATAATGATAACATAATGAAATTAGGAGCAAAAAATTACCCGAGCAAGAGTGGTGTTAGCACCAGAAGAATCAAGAGCGTCATGAAGAACAAATTTGAGGTCTTTTGATGAGAATTGCGAGCGACAAACAACCCGAAAAGTGCAAGATTTAGGAGGAGGAAGAACAATGGGAGGAGAGAGAATGGAGGTTGAAAGCCATGATGATGATGATAGTCTACTCATGCTTTCCATGGCTATTAAGACTGGTAAGAAATGGGACAACTCTGCAATTTGAAGGGGCCTTTCCCAAAATAGATACGGCGAAAATTAACCCGATTCTACATTTGACTTAAATCGACTTGAAAGATTAAACCTTTCTGGAAATGGAGTCCAGGGTGAGTGGATTGGTGGAAAATGAGCGTGACGTTATCATTGCCTCATTGGCCAAGATTAGTTCTTGACGAGTAACTATGACGTGATCTGGTTCTTGAGTTAGGTTGAACAATTTAAAACCCATTGAACCTTTGACCCTTCTAGGCGGCTCGTTCGACGTTTGTATTGTCACTTCCGAGTCGGGTTTTAAAACATTACGTAATGATATACATTGAATATGACGAGGTGGAATCGTAACAGTAAACTTCGCGTAAATGAGACATTGGAAGAATATGATCTCAAATTGTACAATTGCAGGACTTATGTATACTTTTACATAGACACTAGTCTTGACACCGTGCTACGCACGGTCTTCGTTGATTAGTAAGTTTGATCTTATACGTAAATTAGTGAAATAGAGATATTACAATATTAGTGAGCGACCTCTTTAATCTTTGTCAAACCGCTTAATACTAATTCTTGTATTTCTCTCTCCACATTTTTGTTATTCCAATATCTATGAACAATATCATATACCACGATTTATATCAATCACCCCTAAATAGATCAGTGATCAATATCATTGTCTCATTTCCGTCTTCATTCATTGAGTAGTGTGGATAAAAAGTACCACCTAAAACAATTAGTGTTTGATTTTATACGTAAATCAATAAAATATAGTGATTACAATATTACCCATCCTTATCTTCGTTTTTCTCCAAACCGCATAATTCCAATTCTCGTGTTTTCCTCTCCATTTTTTTGTTATTTTAATATTTATTCTCATCATGATTATGAATAATATCATATACGACCATTTATATCAATTCCCCTATCAATTATTTTGACATTTATTTCATGTATATATTTATGATCTCAACATTGAAGGCCTTTATATATAATTAGGTTAATAAAAGAATCAACAAACATCAATTGGCATAGTAGTTGAAGTACTAAAATGCAATGATGAGATCACAGGTTCAAGCCTTCATAATCTCATTTTTGCGGATTTAACTGTGTGCCAGACGATGAGGTGGAATTGCTTGTGTGGCATGCACGTTTGCTTGTCACCTATGTGGCACGTGAGGTGGAGGATGACGTGTCGCGCTCACACGGTTTCCATCCAACTTTATATATATAATATAATATATATATGATTATTTATCACCAAATGCTAGGGATTCCCTTCATTTTATGTGTAAGTTACACTTCTCTAACAAAGCCAGAACTATACCTACGTCTGGAGTCTGCTATTGATCTTTTTGAATGTGTCCTTGAAATTTCGAATGTACAGAATCCTTCATTTGCTATCGGTCTTCTTATCGTACCACATCCTTGGCAGAATATGCTTTAACTCCACTTACATATGTAGCTTCGATGAGAGCAAATGCTTCTTCCTCGAGGCTTTCCCACGAGTTTGTTGAGAGTACCACAAAATCTGCCAATTTTCCAGTAGATAATGATCCTAGGTCTTTGTCGAGGAAACAGGCACGAGCAGCTGATATGGTGTGCCTGCAGGTATGAGGTACTTGTGCTGATTAGTACGTCCTAGTATCCTACGTTTCATTTTTGCTACAGTGCATTGTGTAACACGGCTCAAGCACATTAGAAATATTTACCATCGGAGAAGGGGGAAAATATGCAGAATAGCAACCTAATTTGGAGAAAGATAATAAAGATTCAAATCACGTACACTCTAGTTTCCGTTTGATTTTTATATGGCCGTATTTTGGTGATTTACATTAATTTCGTGAAAGTAACTCAGGTTAAATGGGCAAAACAAATGAAATAGATGGAGTGCTAAATCTTTCGAGTGGAAACAGGGAAATGTCGAGAAAAATAGATGAGCCTTACGCATCTAGGGCATCGTTCAGAGTGATGCGTTCTGATGGAATCCAAGATGTTTCCCATCCTGGTGGAATCCTCTTCACTGCTGCCCTTATGCTGTTCATGGGATCAATATCTGCGATCTGAAAAAATCACAATTGTAAATTTGCACGAGAACCATACCATACAAGGTTCATACTGACATATTCGAGCAAAAGAAGCAGAAGTCAAGGAAACAGATTTAAACAGTTAGAAACAAAGGTCTTACAGGCCAATCGGAGCCAAAAGCTAACAAAGCATGACTCTTTCTGAGAGTATGAAAGAGATAAGATCCCTTTTCAGCCCGTTCCTTCCCCAATTTCTTTGCTACGTAATCTGCATCATCAAGGAGGTGTTCTGGCTGCCAAATTTTCAAAAAAGTTGGACTAAGAAACAAACACAAGATTCCAAAATCGAAGAACAAATTTAGTTCTAATTGTGTGGAACGCCAAGTCTATGAACAAAGTGACAAAAATATCATGTATGGAATACCTGAACAGAAGCTACAACCCCTTGTTTACCAAATCGAACAGCTGAACCAGGTGCCAAATGCTGAGAATGCTCAATCTGTACACCAAGACAAAAGATTCATGATTCAGCTATGATGCAACAATGAACTTCACATCATCACTAACAGTTAATCAGGTTTACCCTGAACCTTCTGTCACGGATGCCATTCGTGGAAGCTACTGACTCATACATGTCCAATATTAAGTCATTTGCTCTATCACCGATAGCATGAACAGCAACCTGGAATATAAAGCACTTTAGTGCTTCTCATATAGCATGTGAAAGTGAACAATACATCAAAATGATGTGGAACCACCTGCAATCCAGACTTGTCAGAATGTGCAGTCATGTTGGTTAGGCTGTCCAAGTCCATCACTTGAAGGCCAGATGTATTGGGATCATCAAGATATGGCTGCATGCGGGAAGTCAATCTTCAACTTAGTAAGCAGTATATTTTAGGTGAACCAAGGGGTTTTTACCAATAGAAGAAAAATGTCATCGATTCTACAAGTTACAGAAGCTAAAAGATAGAAGATCAGGCAAAAATGTAATGTGATGTGACATAAGTAGATATAACATTAGTTCGATCAAACATGCTCACCTCATAAAAAAGGGCACTGTTTGATCCCAGAGATCCATCAATAAAAGCCTTGACACCACCAAGGTACAGTCGCTCGCTGACAACATGGCCTGTTTTCTGCACAAGATCCTGATCAAGCAAAACCCACAGGATTTCAAATGTGCTAAACGAAGCTGGTGACAAGGAAACCAAAATGAACATTAAAAGTACTCTAATCAGTACATACAGATAAACGTGACCATGTTTTGATTGGGAAAAACAAACAAACTCTGATCATCATACTCCCGGACGAATCAGCCCAACTATAGACATCTGCAAAACCACATGGATAGCTTAGTATTATTCAGAACACATAATGCTATTTGCCCTGAAGCATATGAGCGAGCCCAAATTACTTTTGTGAAAAGGTCAAGCTGATGCTATATTCCAAGGAAAGAAAAGTTCGAGGAATTGTCCTTTCACTTGGAAACAAGTAGATGCTTACCAGTTACCACCAAAACATTTACTTATCCAAGAAGAAACCAAAGTTTAACAAAAACAATTTTCTGAAAGTCATTTTTAAGCCATTAAGATTTTAACAAAAACATGTCAAGAATACAATGAAGCGTAACAAGTTCAAGGCAGAGTCGAAAGGTGGTAAACACTAGTTACGATAGTGACTGAAAGAATAATTCAGGTTAAGTTCTATTTTACAAAGTAGAAACCTGTAAAATCTTGCCACGATAACTCTGATGAAGAGCCAGGAAAAGATCTTCCCATATCAACTACTGATGTCACCCCTTTTGTCAAAGCATAGTTGCTGGCTCTTAATAATGCTTCTCTCCTTTGCTCAACAGAAGGCTCCGGGACAAAGGGAACAATCAACTTCATTGCAGCATCTATCAGCACTCCAGTTGGTTCTGCTTTAAAACGCAACAATGAGCATTTGCCTCTTTCACAAAAATAAACAATAAGTTCTGCGTAAAATATTTTGATAAGTTAGGGTATCCATATCCATATGTTCAAAAGGACATCAAGGGGGTAACGTCCGTATACAAAAGAGAGTCAATTGAGCTCTAAGACTATCTGGAGAAATATAATCCACAAAAGAAAGGAAAGTCAAGTGTCGATGGAATAAAACACTTTGACTCCAACTGTTTTCTTTCTTTCCAAGTTCTGTGAAAAATATAATTCTATGATTAACTTAACTTGGTATAACCTCGGCGCATCAGCCAAGTCAAACTCCATATAAAAGCTTGACACTACGTGAAGTAATCATCCCTTTATAAAAGTTATATATATGCTCAAAGCCATGTATTGCATCCATTGATGTGCCATATATTTTATTTAGGTGAGGAAGGGGACTCACCTAAGGGGGAATGTAAGGTCGACATTCAGAGTATCGCTTGGTTCTCTAATACTCAGAAGAATTGCAGAACTTCATATTAAAAAAAGAACCACAGAAATTGCTTTCAAGTCTATAGTTGTCAGTTTGTTCCAGTTAAAATTTGGTTTTCTGAGATGAAAGTCCACCTCCATCAACTGCTTTCACTATGGTCCCACCAGCGGGATCTTTGGTATCACGATTGATTCCTGCCAATTTGAGGGCCACGGAATTAGCCAAGCCCATATGACCATCCATTCTAGATAGCCATGTCTGCAAAGTCAACAATCTCAATATGTAACAAACTCTTAGAAAAAAGTGTAAAGAAAATGCAAATTCAGAATGTAGTTTTACAGGATTATGAGGAGTAATATCATCAATCCAAGTTGCGGTTGGCATTTCTCCACCCCAAAGGCCATTGTTCCATCCACCGCCCAAAACCCAAGCACCTTCTTTTTTACCTGCAATTGTTTAACCCAAAAGATGGTATTTTCAGTCACTTGAAAGAACACACGCTCATGTTTTAAAGAATAGTCAGGATGGAAAAAGGACAAATTGATAGCACCTGTTAGCTGTAAAAGGGAATATATCTAAAACAAAGATTGCCTAAGCCTACCACAGGAAGCTTCTTTTCCCCTACTACTGGCATTTAAATGATTGGATTAGCAGCAAATCTTGCTGAACTACACATGGTTTTCAACTGCAAATACATATTATAACTGCTCTTGACTAGTATACTAACAACAGCTTTTATGTTCAGGCAACATATATACGGGGGTAAGAAACAGGAAAAGATCAACTGACAACATAGCTCTGACACAGAGACCTATTAATACAATTTCTATATAAATTTATAGTGAGCTTCACATTTTGTATCATACATCTAGAATGCAAAAAAAGAGGGTTCACACACCACCTGTATCGAAAGAGTAAAAAGGGCAGCCTCGTCCCTGCAAAGCGAAGGTCCGGGGAAGGGTCCCACCACAAGGGTGTATAGAGGGCAAGCCTTCCCTTGTCGGTTTTTGGACAAGAGGCTGCTCCCTGTTAACCTTAAATGACAATGCAAGAAATTCAAAAATGCCTTAAATTTCCTCCAATTATGTTTTTAAGGGAATCATAATCAAGACTTACTTTTGACTGCCTCTTCAACCATTTTTATAAACTTCTGTCTCGTACCAACCCCGTGGAAATCCAGCCATGCCATCTGTTTAATGTGAGATAAGATACATTAAAACTCCTAAATTCTAAGCCCTCTTGGATTTACAGACGCACACTACCATGTCTGTCACATGTCTGCTCAGGGGTGAGAAATAAACCATACAAGCATCTGGTAGCAATCTCTTTACTCCAACTCATGCTCTGCATTACATTTATCTCTATTTTAAGATACTTCCTACTACCATGTGATGTCCTCACACCGCCACACACCTCATAAGAAATCAAAGGACAGAAATATGCTGTAATTTACTCTTACTTTGCAGGACAACTAAAATCTAGGTAACTGAGACTACAGCATGAGGAGTGAAAGGGCGACAACTCACATGCTGTCATAATAAAATTGAACTGCTAAAAGAATGGACAACAATCGGTAGCCAGCCAATTGCCATGTTGAAGAAACTGTTCAGACAGCTTCATTTAATTGAGGCCATGAAAAATCCATCATTGTTTCTATACCACTAATGAAAAATTAGGAATGCAGTATAGGTGTTTGTAATACTTACATACAGTACATAGCAGCTTCAAAACAGTAACTAAATATTAAGGACTTGGTAGTTTTCACTTTTCAGCTGTCAAAAGTTTACAATGTACTCCACCATACTGACACTGACCAAGGTATGAAACAATTCTACCAACACTGGAAAGTCAAACATGTGAACTAGTGAAGAGAGCCAGTGAATCAGACAAACCTGTATTCCACCAGGAAGTAAGTGCACGTGGGAATCTATAAATCCAGGAACCACGACTTTTCCCTCAAGATTCAACCTTTCAGTTCCGGAGCCTTCTAATTCCTTCCGTAGCAAAAAATTCAATGATATGAAATACGTTTCTGACATAATAGAAAACACTGGAACTTCTCACATCTAAATCCATCCTTGAATAAATCACGTCTACCAGTGAACCAGATCAAATATTATGTTTCATGAAAGATGAGATAGCAATTTCGAGTTCTAGTATACATTTTATGAAGGTCAAGCATCTAACATTTTAGATGCATTCCATTTACAACTTGTAGCAAATCTATCATTTTATTAGCCAATCGAAGTTTCAGCGATGCGGCAGGAGAGTGAAACACATGAGCACTTATTCTTTAAATGCCCATATAGCAGAAGGTGCTTAGAGGAACTCAGTGCTATATGCCAGATTAAATTCCCAGAAAACAATCCCATAATCTGGTGTGTGCAGAAGAGATTAGGGGCAAGGATCCGAAACCAGGTTGCCGGAGCAATGATGAGCAATTTAATCTACCAGGTATGGATTAGTAGGAACAAGTGTAGGTTCGAAAATGTTGTAATAGCTCCTAAAGTCTTGGCTAGAAATGTCTTCGCAGAGGTTAAATCTAGAATGAGGAGTAGAGCTGTCAAGCTTAATAGCAGGGACTGTAAGTGGCTTAGTGACAGGATGATAGTATAAGCTCTAGTAGTTGATAGCTAGAGATTGGCTATGGAGAAGCCGAAGGTGTGTAAGGTAATGGGTTGTATTTTTTGCTCTTCAGGGGTATGCCCCCGTGTACTCTGTATAATTCCATTTATTCATTTATACAAGTTACATTTTAGCAAAAAAAAAAAAAGTTTCAGCGATGTTCGTCCATCAATCAATCAAGTGATTGCCAAAGAAACAACAAAAAGCACCTGCGTTCTCTAAGAAGCTTCATTCACAACTTGACCCTAAAGCAACCCTCTGACCTCTCCACTCAATCATCACTCATTTAGTAAATCATAGTTCTGAATAGAAACAGTTACATTCTGACAGTTTGCCATCGTTTGAGTCACAATGAGATCAGACTTCTCAATACAACTACTCCCTCCATTTCATTAGGTTCTTTGCATTTCGTTTGAATTCCTCTCACAGATTCAAACCAAATGAAAAGAACCTAATGAAATGGAGGGAGTACATTACGTCAATGCTTTAAAGGCCCCTGCTTACAGAGGATTGAGGGTATACAAAAATACACCCAACATCACAATACCGAAAAAGGGTCACTCTTTTAGTACACAGCCTTACCAGTACCCCTGATTGAACTACGACAATCCTGAAATGCAAATACTATTTTGTGGGTGCACATTGAAACCTTAGTTTCACCACAAAGACCTCAATGCAATGTTTTAACAAATGCAATCACCAGTGTTAACAACTTATCAGGAAGCAAACTTAGGACCTAATATACTCAACCTCATCGAGCCAAACTGATAGCGCAAGAAATAATTCACAGTTCAGCAGCAACCAGGCTATATAAAGTAGTTGAATAACAGATGCAACTAAGACCTCTTGCAACTATGTTTCCCTCTGATTAGTATGATAATTCAGGAAAATTTCAACCCTAGGGTATTAACTTTATAATCATACATAAATCACATACTGAGCATACATATTGCGTTCTTCCAGCAACATTCATTTACTGCATATTTTCTCTATTATCACACCAAATGTGACACACCTAAATTCTATGGACTATATCTATCCAACAAAACATACAATTGTTCACTGAGACCCTTAATCTACACGCAAAAAGTGACATTACAATCCGTCTGAATTGGAGGTAATTTCAATCAATCATAGGGGCAATGATGAACTGATAATTAACTGTACTCTACATTTGCCAAGGTACAAAAAGATAAATGTTTTTTTAACCTTTCACTACCCTATATTATAAAAGTTAACCTGGCCCGTGCCCGTGATTACTATCGGGGTTCACGTCCAAATAAGACCGTCTCACACAAGACTAACTTAAGAAAGCGAAAATGATAAAAAGGGTGAACCTGAAGAGAGGAGAAGTTGCCAACAGCCAAAATGCGACTATCTTTAATAGCCATGGAATCAGCAAAGGGAAAAGATGGGTCACTTGTGTATATGAAAGCATTTGTTACTAACAAATCTGCAACACTACTTAAACTTTCTGCAACAAATATGTACAGAACAAGTTTTGTTTTAGCAAAATTAAAAAAAAAAAAACCAATTAAATTATTAACATATTTACATTGTAATTGATGTTTAAAATGGGAAATTGATTAGAAAAAAGATATTAAATTTGATAGAGAACTTACTGGTGGAAGGTTTGAAGATGATGATGGAGAAAATTATGGCTAAAAATGATGACAAGATAACAACTTTGTTCATTTTTGTTGTTTCGAAGACTTCGAGGTTTACAAGTTACTAGTACTAGTACAATGTTCTTGTGTATGTGTATGTTCGTGTAGAAGAAGATTAGTTAGGAGCTCCTTCTATCGAGAGCGACCCATTGAGTTATGGTGTGCGACTTTACCTATAATGCGCAATTTTATTCGTATTAAACTGCGAGTTGGTTGAAAAATAGAATCATGTCATTGTCTAATTGACCCGAAATTGATTTTGATGAGCTCTACTTGTATTTGGAAAAGATTGATCATTTGGGTTCACGTGTTTTAGATCACATAATTTCGATAGACGACATAAGAAAGTGAATATATATATACGGAGTATGTACCAAAGTATGCGGTTTTTAAAGTTGAACTTTGTTTATCAAGTAACTTTTTTTCACCTTTTTGCATCACATCCAGATAAAAGATGCAGATGTTCAAATGCGTAAAATGTATCATATAGTTTCTAATTGAGCACTAAAAGTCCAACACCCTACTGAAGCTCATTCTGAACAAGAAACACGTAAAAACACAAACTATTCAATAAATCACCACTTTTTATAAGAAGTTCTCGTGTAACGACAACCGAAAAATCTAGCCTCATCATAACACAACCCCTCTTCTATAGTTCTATCGACTTTATATCACGTTACAAGAAACCGACTCCCACAATATCACAAAAAACCCTTCAATAAATCCCGAACATTTATACAACCGTCTTTGCATAACAAGAAAGCCACCCGTAAACACGTAATAACGCAAACTCTAGTATAAATCCCACCTCATAAACCCCCACCCCTTGAATCTTCCGTCATTATTATCTCACTCTCCACACTTTCTCTTACAATATTTCCACACTGTAAGATCCAATCTTCACAGATTTCTTATTAACGATCATTCATTAATTCATAATCATATCTTCTTCAACACGCTAACTTAACTCATTAATTTCAGGGTAAAGAAGAATGGCGACAAAGAGGAGCGTATCAACCCTAAAAGAAGCAGATTTGAAAGGGAAGAGAGTGTTTGTTCGAGTTGATCTGAATGTGCCGTTGGATGATGAGTGTAAGATTACTGATGACACCAGAATTCGTGCTGCTGTTCCTACTATCAAGTATTTGATGAGCAATGCTGCTAAGGTCATCCTTTCTAGTCATCTGGTAATCATTTTCTCTCTCCTCTTTCTTCAAATTTCGAATCTTTTTGGATTTTATGATGTGGGTTTCATAGGATTATTCATGTTGGTGTTGTTGTAGTCGTTGCTTCTTTGATACGCTTTCTCGGTTTTGGGATATGATGGAATGATGTAGAATGACGTGGGTTTGTTGTTTTTGCTTCTTTGATACGCTATTACTCGGTTTTGGTATACAATGGTATGATGCCGAATGACATGGGTTCTGTAGGATTATGTTGTTGTTGTTGTTGTTGCTTCTTTGTTAAGGTCAAAGTTTGATTAAATTCGGTTTCGGGATATGATGGAATGAAGAGAAATGATCCACTAAACTGTTTGCGCTTTTTATATTGTATACATAGGGTTCTAGACACTAGGGTGGTGGTGGTCGTGTTTGTTTGTGGTGGTAATGGTAAGGTAATGAACTAACTAGTTTGTATAGTTCTTCAATTGATGTGGAAACAATTCGCGTAATTAGGTATGATGGTTCATAACATGATGTTAACGATTTTGTCGTGAAATTGGTATAAGACTTTCGGCCTTATGAAAGGTTGTCTCTTTCTTTTGAAATGTTTAATCTTGGAGCTGTTATTTTTTGTAGGTTGTATTGATAAGAGATTATGCTTAGGCATTGATTAAACTCTAGTTGTGTTGTTGTGCTGGTTGTTTGCGAATTCTCTAGCTCTATGTGCGTGAAACTATGATCCTGGATTTCGGATGCACAAAGTACTGAACTTTGATGGCTCTTTGTCCTATCTCCTTAATTTTTAAGGATGTCTTATTGTATTTCTATAAGGGCCAAAATAGATGAGGCTTTTGTTGAAATTTTGTCTAGGAGTTGGATGTTAGTCAACTGTAGTATACACTGTACAATTAGGAGTCAAAAGCTTACTATGTTAAGATTGGAGAGTTTAAATTCAATTTTTAGCATGAGGTCCTATTGCAATTTGGTTTTGTCTGTTGGTAAGGCAAATAAAGCTGCTTTTTTGCTGATTTCTAGTTCCCAATAGATGCGTTGCTTACTCTCGTTGTTTATTTTCAGGGACGTCCAAAGGGTGTCACACCTAAGTTCAGCTTGAAGCCCCTTATCCCTAGGCTCTCTGAGCTTCTTGGACTTGAGGTATATTTCCCCCTAATTCTTTGGTTGCCTTTTGTTCATTTTTTTTCTACTTTTTCTTAAATTTAAAAAGTAGAATGAAAGGTAACTTTGTTGATATATGGTCTGCATGTCCGTTTCTGTCCCTCAGGTTAAAATGGCAAACGACTGCATTGGTGAGGAAGTTGAGAAATTGGTGGCTGAGTTGCCCGAAGGAGGTGTTTTGCTCTTGGAGAATGTGAGATTCTACAAGGAGGAAGAGAAGAATGATCCTGAATTTGCAAAGAAATTGGCATCTCTAGCAGATGCCTATGTTAATGATGCTTTTGGCACAGCCCACAGAGCTCACGCTTCCACTGAGGGTGTTACCAAGTTTTTGAAGCCTTCTGTAGCTGGTTACTTGATGCAAAAGGTACTTGCATACTGAATGCTATTCTGTTTTTTATATTTGCAGACATTACACTGCGGTGTGCCACTTCTATCGAGTGGAGTAGTATTTGGCATGTTAGTCACTGTGCCTAGTGTTAACTGTTTAGTTCCGCGGTTGAACTGCTGACCTTTAAAGGAATTGCAAATTAGTCCTTTATTCATGAGTCTGTTTCTTCGGGTTCCCACTTAGTCTTGTGGTTTCTTGTATCCAGAGGTAGCCTATGTTACATGTTCTAAAGCTCAAAGTGCTAGTATTTGAGTCAAATAAGAAACTAACATATCCTTGGATGTTATGAATTTGTTAAGTGGAATCTTCCCTGAAATTTTGGAATACGTGATCTAATATCTATGCACTTACTGTGTTCCCTCTGGATCACAGACTTACGAAAGTGGTTTCACCTTCTAGCATGTAAGAGTTATAGAACTTGACTTGCAATAGAAAACTTTCTGATTGATGTCTTTTTTTTTTTGTTTGTTATTAATGTATTAAATTGAATTTGGATAAGCATGCCTGTAATTATTTTTGTACGAGTGAAGAAGCTAGCCACACCAAGCCTTTCTTGCCTGTTCATTAATTGTTCATTTGGTACAGTGGTACTTATGAGTTATGAGGTCTTTATGTTCATTTTCATGTCTAGCCACACCACGTGCATATTAGTGTTCATTTTGATGAATTGGGATCTGCTTTTCACTGTTAATTCATGGCAAATGAATATTTTGCTGATCTTTGCTATTTGGCTGCAACTTTAGGAACTTGACTACCTTGTGGGAGCCGTTTCAAACCCCAAGAAACCATTTGCTGCTATTGTTGGTGGCTCTAAGGTCTCCAGCAAGATTGGTGTCATCGAGTCCTTGTTAGCCAAGGTTGACGTGCTATTGCTTGGAGGTGGAATGATATTCACATTTTACAAAGCGCAAGGGTATGCAGTTGGATCCTCTCTTGTGGAGGAAGACAAGCTTGAACTTGCAAAGTCCCTCATGGAGAAGGCGAAATCCAAAGGAGTATCTCTGCTTCTCCCTACTGATGTCGTTATTGCAAACAAGTTTGCTCCTGATGCTGAGAGTAAGGTATGTAGATCGCTCATATGTATTTGTGAAGGCTTTTTAGTTAACGGGAATTGGATAAAAATCGTCCTACATTATCCAGTATTTTTGTCTCTCGGATGTGGTCTCATCGAAGCACTTTGCTCTTATAGGTTGTGTCTGCCTCTGCCATCCCTGATGGATGGATGGGATTGGACATTGGGCCAGATTCTATCAAGACTTTCAGTGAAGCTTTGGATAAAACTCAAACCATTATATGGAACGGGCCTATGGGTGTTTTCGAATTTGAGAAATTCGCAGAAGGAACTGAGGTAAAAAGTCGATTATTACTTCCTTCAATCTTAATTACTCCTTTATACCATCCTAGAAGGGTCCTTTTAACTCAGAAATTGCACATGGATATTCAGAAATTTCTTGAGTTAAAAGAACGACAGGAAATCATCGTGTCTTTGATACTGAAAGTTACCAATTTGATATCTGCAGGCTGTAGCAAAGAAGTTGGCTGAGCTCAGCGGAAAGGGTGTGACCACAATCATTGGGGGAGGTGACTCTGTTGCTGCTGTAGAAAAGGTTGGTCTTGCAGACAAGATGAGCCATATCTCTACCGGAGGTGGTGCTAGCTTGGAGCTTTTGGAAGGCAAGCCACTACCTGGTGTCCTAGCACTTGATGATGCTTAAGTTTTTCCCCCTAGTTTTTGTCTCGCTCATTTGCGGCTTGATCTTCCAAAAATATTACTGAGCAGGTCTGAAATAAGTGAACTCTAGTTTAGTGTTGTGTTACAATGCAATGAGCGTTTGAAGGGTTCCATGCTTTTTAAATATAGAACTCCGTTTGGATATTCATTTCCTTTTCAGGTCTATTGCTGCAGTATTTTTCGTGTTTAACTGAGAAACTCCCAGCTCGTCCCGTTTTCACAGCATAGAAATACTACGAATTGACTGGTCAGAATTCCTAACTGTAAATCCATATGTTTCACCTAGTTCAAAATGTTGCATATATGGAAACAATGCACAACTGCCTCACTGCTGTTGAAAAAAACTGCAACTTTTATTAGACTGCTGATATGATCAAAGCTTATTCATGTTCAAACATTTTTTTCAATCAGAACTCAGAAAAATTGTGCTTTTCAATCAGAACTCAGAAAGTATAGTTCCCTGATTCTACACAGGAGAGTGCATGCCCTTATCACACGTTGTCGAGAAGTGTCAGCCAAATGCCGGCTACTAAACTTGTTGCTGCTGCACTTTGTATATATCTTGTCCCGAATTCTCAGCAGTGATTGGACATAATCTGATAGAAAATGTATATGATACAGGCGGGATCAAGAACTTGTTGTGAACACACGGTGTCCAGCTATCGTCTCCTCCCAAACCCATATGTTTGTGATCAAGATGAACCTGTTTATTGGAAAACAAAAGGCATATGAACAAAGGGATAGTCTAAATAGTCATACCATGGAAGTACATATAGATATGAGCAAACTTTTTTGGCATATTCGTCACAAACTCATAACAATGCCGGATGAGTATATTGTTTAAAAAGAAGGGGGAGAGAATAAAGCAAACTGACCTCAATGTTATCTCCTTCGACAAGATCCTCATTGTGAGTAGCCCTGTCAAGCTCTGTTGTTGAGTAGTAACTTGCACTAATTTGCATAGGCAGGGAACTACCATACGTGGATGCATAAATTCCAATCCCGGCACTGTTTTGCAATGTCAACCACCTAACATCAGTCCTTCCACCACACTCACTAGGAACAATGTAAGGAACATGCATATCACGGACAGTTTTTTCATGAATTGCTACTTGAGAAGCTGCTTTCCTATCAGGATAACACTCAAATGGCCCCCTGCCATACCATCTAACTTGATCCACTGCTTTATCTACATGAAACTCGACCCCAATTCGAGGCAAAGGGGGAAGATCTGAACGAGGCTTAACAGTGGTATCAATAATAACGTCTCCAGAACCATAGATCATGTAGGTCATATGGACTGTGAATATATTATTTGATTCTTTGAGGTCAGAATTGCTTTCAGCTTTTGGGACCCCGTGAATGACCACAACTACTTCGAGAAAATCGGGTTTCTCCTGTACGCAACAGCTTTTGGTAATGAAAACTATTTCATCAAGAAGAGAAGCTTTCCACTTGGTTAAGTAACTATCAGCACCACCTCCTTTGTCATTGTCTGTAGGAGCTCTCCAGAAGCAAGGTACTATGCCTTTGTTCATCACAGAAGTTCCTTGAACCTGCCATTTCAATAAGAACACCAGATTTCTTACAAGCAGGAAACAAAAGTCAGAAAAAACGATGACACAACAAACCAACAATGCAAAGAATTGACACAAAATTAAGAGTTGGCTATTTCCTCTGACTCACACGCACCAGGTTCATCATGCAGAAACTGGGCATATATCTTGTGGGGAGACAAAAATAAAAATGTATGTAGATACTCCTTTTGGCTCTACACGATTATTCATACGGCTATCGTAGCATCTTTAGTTCTTTACCTTGTCAATTACTAGTTTATACTAACTCAAATTGCATGCATTTGGAGGTATGAACATTACACAAGGAGACTGGACAGGGATAGTGATTGTGAAACATAAAACAGCAAGCGAAAAATGGCAATTAGCAACTACCTTCCAGCTCTCGATAAGTCCAGTGTGATCATTCAGCACAATCTCACTCACACCTGGCACGATAATCTTGATCAAATCTCCGTGCTTCTCAGTATGGATAACAACATTCTTAGGTTTGATAACCTACATGACCATTATAGACGCAAACAGTCAGGATGGAGCATTCACTATCCTGTACATACAAAAAGTCGCCTCATAAATGAGAAAGAAAATATGATTACGTGAGCATTAAGCTCTCTCTTGAGAGGCAGTTGCACTTGTGCTGACGAAATGACATTACCAGCTTCAAGCCAGCGAGTGGATTGGTCAAGCTTCACGGTTATTGTCAGGAAAGTTTCTTCTGCCAGAGAAGAAGCATAAGCTGAGTTCCAAGGACCAGATGCCAATTCCAAGGAATAACTACTCTGTGGCCCAATTAGAGGCAGAGACAATACTCCAGATCCTAAATCGCATCCATCCCCGGATATGACCCAGAGAAACTTCAACCCTTCTGTACCCTCGTAGAAATGAGTATTGGTTATCTGCAAAATTATAGATCAGCCTCCTGAACAAATCTACTTATCTATAAGCATTACCATATAAACTGTCTATACCTTAAGGACTCCCTCCTTAAACGAAAATTTGATTGGCTGATAAAGATATTTCACTTCTGAAAGCATTGAAGATTTACAGACACAATGTTAATGATTGATAATGGAAGAAAGAACTCTCTACGGAGTTAGTTATGATGCTCCAAGTTACCATGCAGTGCAGGATGGGGAGTTCTGTCAGGCCAAGTGAGTCCATTCACGCAAAAGTTCAGATCATTAGGAGTATCACCAAAATCACCTCCATAAGCCCAGTGCTTCTTACCATCCACCCCTTCCTTTAGTAGGCCCTGTATAAGGTTTTAAGCAAAATCACCCCCATGACGTTTTAAGCAATTTTAACTATGTTTCTGTTTCCTTCAAGCATAAAATTAATTGAATATGAGTATATGACAACAACCAAATTGCCAATCTCCTGTTTTCGCGTGGTTCCAGAATTTTAAGCAATGTCATGCTCTTAAGCTTTTTACGAACCTGATCAACCCAATCCCATATGAAGCCTCCCTGAAGCCCAAAAGTGTTATCAATAGCTTCCCAATACTCATCTATATTGCCGTTGCTGTTTCCCATTGCATGTGAATACCTGCAAGTTAAGCCTAACATTAGATTAAGGAAACCCTGTATATAAAAAGAAATAAGGAGAAGAAAAAGAGTGAGGTTTTCATAGACACTACAGATTATTGAACCAGTTAATTTGTAGAGGCCAATTTCCACAAGATGTCATTTCAAACCTATAGAGCTTAAACGAGATATCAAACCTATACGAAACTTAATCTTTCCAGTTGCACAATAGCACCTATAACCTTTATTTTCTTTTTAACAAATCACTGTTATATATCACGATTGCCTTCTCGGCATGTACAGATTTCTCTCAGCATCCAGGAAAAAAGCATGAAAGAATGTTTGACATACTCGCACAATATGAGAGGCCTGGGTTCATTTGGATCGTTGGCGATCTTCACAATATCCCAAACACGCATGTACATTGGACAAACAATATCAGTTGATGATGTTCTGGACCCACCTCCTTCATAATGTATCACCCTAGAAGGATCTCGTCCCCTAATCCAACCTGAAATTCGTAGACATAATTAGCATCTGACTAACAAGACATAATACATCATGAAGGATGGATACTGTACAAGTTTGTCAAAATTTCCTGTATAATGAAACACACACACACACACACATACACAAAATGGCTTGAAATGGTCAAACAGTCTGTTGCAGTTCTGTACCAAGTCTACAAGTGTCTACCATCCCAACATAGTAACTCAGGGAACATGAAGAGTTTACAAACCCAGGTTTAACTTAAATTTGGCCAACTTCAAATCGTGGGATTGCTTGGGCCAACTAATTTCATTATTCAAACTCACAGGTCATGAACTTCTCATAGTACCTTATCGCAGCATAAGTTCTACCCATGCCACATGAGTACACTAGATAAATGATGCTCACCCACCACAAGAATTAATTTGATAAACAATGGAATGATTATTGACATATTCATACCAGCCAAAGAAGAATGATTTGGTCCATATCCAGCCTCATTGCCCAAGGACCAAGAGATAATGCATGCATAGTTTTTGTCTCTCTCAACCATGCCGATAACCCGGTCCAACATCGCAGCAGCCCAAGCGGGCTCCATGGTAGGATGTTTGAATGGGCCAGAGTGATCAAAACCATGGGTCTCTATATTGGCTTCGTCTATCATGTACATACCAAACAAATCACATAATTCATACCACCGAGGATGATTGGGGTAGTGGCTGTTTCTTACAGCATTGATATTAAATTGTTTCATCACCACCAAGTCCTGCGAATATACAGTTAAGAAACATAGTCGTTTCCAACCCAAAGCTCAACTGAAATAGTCATGTGAAAGAGATGAATAAATTAGCATTACCTTCACCATGCAGGACTCCAAGTTGGTCTTGCCCAGACGAGGATGATGCTCATGTCTGTTTACCCCCCTAATAACAATAGGGTGTCCATTCACAAGTAACTGCTTGTACACAGTTGTTATTTGCCGAATTCCAACCTGGCTTGATTCGCAGTCAACAACATTTCCAGTTTCATCTTTTAAGGTCACGACCAGTGTGTATAGATTCGGCTGCAGTATGCGGAAAGAGCAAATGAGACACATTAGATACCATTCCTCGGATTCATTTTTCACACAATGAAATACATTCAGAGGTTGTCAGTAAGTACTTACAAAAACACTGAAGCTAACAGCAGATGGGAAATTATCCCAGACAAAAGAAATTAGAAGTTTGAAACCCTCAAACAATGCAATTTAATCATGACATGGCTTAGTAAAACGACAACTTGATAGCATTTAGTGTAACTCAATGGTCAGCATGTCAGTAAACATCAGTGAATGATATCACTTTTAAACTAAAGACAACACAGATGGAACTTCTTCCTATGGGAGGGAGGATAATGAGAAGTATAATCTTTTTAGGCGTCTCAGATTTAACGAATATATGCACGTCTTATATTATTAAAGCATGATTTCTCTAGTCAAGATAAGAAGACCCATACTTGCTCAGCAGACCATAGCCTAGGCCTGTCAATCTTTCCCTTAAAATGGTATCCATCAAATCTAAAATTTGCAGGAGGAATAAGATCCATTTCCTCCTTTATGGTCGAAAGGATATCAAACGTTCCTTCATGATCATGCCACTTTTCATTGTCATACAACGCTACTTGAAGAGTGAAATCAGCAAGGATTCGGTCTCTGGGCATTCCTACTGGAGTGTCAATCTTCACCTCGACCTGAATAAACAACATGACAATTAGTTCCAAGGTACGTAAGTAGTCATATTAAGGCTCCATATAGTTGATCTCTATGTTTCAAATGCAAATTAACAAAAGTGCATATCACGAAGAACCCAAGAAGCCAAAACACATAAAACTAGTGCTATGAATGATCGCTCTCAATTTTGTTAGATATATAAAGCAGGTTGGCATAGAGAAATGTGAAGATGCTTACTTGTAAATCTGCATGAGAGAAATTCCCATCCAACTTTGACAGGAAGGAATAATCTGTAATAAAAACCTGCATGCAATTCAAGTATGCAAATTAAATCTTTGACAGAAGAAAATGTATAAATAAAAAATATTGTTTAGAGAAGTTTGAAGGATGATACATCAATACGGGATTACAACCTCGGGTTTAGCTAGAAGCAGAACATCCCGATGGATACCAGATAACCACCAATGATCTTGATCTTCAAGATAAGAACCGTCACTCCATCTGAAGACTTGAACCGCTAGTACATTTTTCTTTCCTGAGCCACATGGATGGCAGTATTTTGTGATTTCAAATTCAGCTGGCAATCGGCTGTCCTGACTGTAAATAAAATAAACCATTGGAAATTAGCTACAAGAGGGAAATTATTCAACAATCGTCTAGTTGGTGCGAAACCCAAAGAGAAGAGGGGGGGGGGGATAGGAGGAGGGAGACTGCATAATATAAACATGCAAAGAGACAAGGAATTTGAGGAGCATCAAGAATTACAGGTTTCATATATTTGACAATCTAAGGTTTCCTTCACCTACCTAAACCTAACAGAATCAGTATCTCACTCTCATCCAACAGAGTGAATTGTTTCAATATTGCCTTGCATCTATAACCTCTCGCTTAACATGTGCACTTAGAACTGTCCTTCAATAGTCAGTTGAATAACTCGATTACTCGAAGCAACAATGAGGAGAATGCGATAAAGCCTCCAAGATAAATATGGCAGGTAGTAGTCTGAGCGTCTGACATACCTGTACCCAGCAGGAACCCCATTTATCCATACATGGAATGCAGAATCAACAGCCTCAAAGTGCAACAATATTCTACGACCTACAAAAATCCACGGGGTCTTTTAGAAATCAACAGATATATAAACGCATTGACAGAAAACACACAAAGAGAGGCTCTGACATTCCATGTTAAAAAAAGTGAGGGGATCTAGCAAACTAGTGAACAACAACAACAACATTACCCAGGCCCCTTAAATGCAATCACCGCCTATGTAAATTTGAGGATCGGATATACACAACTTAACTCCCTATGATGAAAATATGGAGACTGTTTTCAAATGACTCATAATGAAAATTGTGTCGAGAATTGCATTGACTAACCACTACTTCACGACAACAATGCAGACATTGTAATGAACATAATACATTATTCCATTATGATACCAAAGAATAGCGAGTCAGTGGCTCCATAGTAAATGAGTCTTATCTAGCAAAGTAGTGTAAATGAAGAAAAAGCATAATTGTCATATAATGTTTCCTCTAGCACATTCGTGTTGCTCCTGAATGCTTATCATTTTATCAAGTCAAGGTTGCTTTTGGACATGAGAAGTAGTGATATGTAATACAGAATGAAATTCACACACTTTCCCCAGTCCATAAAAATATTGCTATGAAGAACTTCAGGAAAAAGCCCTTCAATTTTGAAGTTGAAATAACAAGTCACAATAACTGAACTTCCTGAACACTAATATATTATCACAGAAGCAAACCATGATACCAAATAAGGCCATCCATATTTTCATAGAGAAACGGCATCCCACCACTCATACATCAAATATAATACGCAAGGCAGATAAATTACCGTTCCATTCATCGGGAATTTCAAAGTATGTCCTGTAGCAGCCTATTAGATTTTCTGCTGGCACATGGGGAGGATCGACTAGGAAAGGATATTCGGTATTCGTATAGATAGGCTGGCCATATCCATGCATCTCCCAATTCAGAGGAACTGCTCAAACAAATAGAAAAAACTTTAATAATTCTACAAAAGCCACACAAAAAAAAACCGGTGGGAGAGAGATCCTACAGTTGACAGAAATATTTAGCCAACCAACTTAAGCTATCAAACTTATTGCACTTTAATTTCATTAGGCCCTGAATTCAAAAATAAATATACATACTCCACGGTTGAATCTGTGTTGGTTAAAGGTAAGCATGTGAATTCTGATTGGCTTCATATATAAGAGAAAATAATTTGGTTATCATAAGTGAACAACACAGATGCAGGAGCAAAGAACTTCCTTACCTGGCACAGTTCCCCAAGCATCATCATGAAAGTCACTAGTGTAAAAGCTTGATGGAACACTGGTCTGGCCTGAAGCCAAATTAAACTTCCAATAGCCAGATAAAGACTTCACAAAAGGCAAGCCTTTTACCCACGAGGACGCACATTCAAGAGCAGCATCCACAGCACTGTCATCCCAAACAGCTAAACTAGAAGTAGATAAATCAACTTTATTCCTTTCGTGCCAGTATCTGAGAGATCCTATCCAACAACAAACAGAATACGTCGTGAGACAACCAAATCATTCACTAATATCAACCTAAAACACTAACGTCCCTTGTTCCACAAATAAGTTTCTCTATTCAGAATTAGAACATGTAACTTTCAAGAATGTTAACTTCAGCTTAAAGAGTAAATGCCCAGTGGTGGGATCCCGGGGGGGGGGGGGGGTACATATGCTCCAGACAAAATTCTCTGGATTGGATAAATCTCATACCTTCAACTGTATTGTGACAGCGCAATGGAACATGTGCATCTCTCTTCCTCCACTTGAAAAAGGATTGATCTTGCCACACTTCGTACTTCAGCAAAGAAGCCTTCTGAGGCTCTTGGTCTTCCAAGGAAGCCATAGATTGATTTTCAACCTAAAAATCAGGAGTCTTAGCAGATTACATCACTAATACAACAACAAAAATAGGCTAACTCAAAAAACAATACCTTGCTTATGATAGCTATCGATGCAATGGAACCATTAATCGAGCATTCTAGTCTACCATCTTAAGCAGACCATAGCAAGCAGCAATGTCAATAAAAACCATGGGCTATAAACACTAGATTATAACCATACCCAAACTTTCGACTAGAAACATCTTACTGAGTTCCAAAACTTCATTTCATTCCATTAAAACAAAAAATATGACATAATCAGGTCGCAACATGACTACACAAACATGATTCATTTACTGATGATTTACATCACCGGATCAAAATGATCCGTAAATGACACATAACTAAATTCTTTCGAGGATGACCATCTCAATCATCTTATATTCTGATGCATTGTACACTAATTCAACCAATACCCACCAACAGCCGATCACAATCACCACTCGAAATCTAATAGGAGTAGGTTTCTTTGTACCAAAATTAATGATAGTAAAAAGTTCAAGTGACCCACCCAATCATGATCACAATAACAGCCATGCCAATCATTCCTATATCACCCTAGAAAATTTATATTCAATCCTGATCACACTAACAGTCACACTAAACATTTTTCGACGACAAATCGCCGAAAATGGTACCATTCATCACCTAAGCCATCTTACAGTACAAAATAAATTTACTTTCAAACTGCCAATCGTAGCTGATCACAACAATAATCATTGCCAATTAGTAAAACACCCATGTATCTTAATCACTAAGTTTGACTTCCAAAATACGCAAACAACACAATATTCACCCTGATCATTACAATAAACATACAGTAAAAAGCTTGCCTCTAATCTAATGCCCACAGTTAAACAGTGAAAACCCAACTCAGTTAAAATATCAATCAATCATAAGAAACTAAACAAAGTTTGAAGAACATACAACAGAAGAAGATCAAAACCTCAGAAACAGCAGGAAGATGTGCAGGTGAATTCTGGCAATGGCAAGAAATAGTTGGAAGCTGTAATTTTTTATGGGAATGTACAAAAATGTGGGTAATTTGCGGGTGATTAATTAACTTTGACTGGCACAAAAAACAGTGATAGGAATATTTGTTTGGGCATCTGGGCTTGTTTAGGATTGGAGTTCCATACATTGAGACTTCAATTTTTAGATTAATTTGTAAAGATTACGTTTCTTTTTATTAAGTGAAATTAAAGATGGTTCATTGGCGAGAGATAAAAGAGTTTGAGTGCTCGCGGACTAGCTAGGTAGCATGGAAACGGACACGAACATAGACGTTGATATAATCGAGAAATGTAACACGGTGATTGGTTTGACGGATTACACGACTCAGGATGCGTTTAATTTATTTATATCAAAGAAATTATCAGTTTTAAATATATTTTAGAACAAATTTATAATTGTTCACAAAATAAAATTCACTTATAATAACCACTCCAATATGTAAAGAAACATTGGTATTTAGAGCACATTTCATTATGCTATCTATCGAATAAATGTGATTTATGCAAGTATGCAACTTTGTTAATAGCTGACGCTGAATCATCTCGACGATAATAAATCGCACTGTTGTTTTGGAACGAACATGGACGACATACAAACAACAATAGTATCGGGAATTTGGGATCCACCCTCGTGTCGAGCAGGCGGTCTTGGGTGAAAGGGATAGCAGCAGCTCCTTACTTGTCGAAACACCACAGAGCATGAGGCTGACGCCCCTTTTGATCAGTATCGAGGACAATACAAGCATTGTGCTTACGAAATAGCTCACTGCCCAAGCCAAGAAGTGCGCAATTTGATTCCTAAGACTTTGAGTCTGAGAAGGGAAGAGCGAGGCAAGGGAAAGTGGAGAAGAAGTCGTTACAAGCAGCCTCCGACAGATGAGGATCGTAGAAGAGGGAACGAGTCTGTTCTATGACTATGAGTGCAAACACCAAGACTTCAGAGCAGCAGCTCATAACAATACGACAACTGCATCTAGCAGCTGAAAACGAAAACAACTGAAAGAAGCCACTCCTCAGGAGAGCAATAACTTGATTGAGAAGCATGCATTTACATTCATGTACAAAAAAAACTGCTGACTCTGTACAAGTCGCAGAAGCACTTTACGTTACCTTGATTGCCAAATGTAACCCCTCATACGGTGGTTAAGTCGGACAAAAATAGGGGTTGGGGGAGGGATCCGAAGCTTAACCTTAGCCCTAATGAAAGTAGCAAAATAAGTGGGCAAGGCCATCAGGAAACTACTATATACAGAAGTAAGGCCATAACTTGGCGTCCATACTGAACGCGGCTACTCTAAAGCTATTTATAAAGACGACTACTTCCCTACGAATCAGCTTTGTCCATCCTTAATAACATAAGCAGTCAGCAATGCTAATCAGACCTCTATCTGGCTATTTCCCACCCGAAGAAGTGCACTGTACCCAAACGGAAGCAAACCATCGGCAAGCACCTGAAATAAACAGCACAGTTACATAGTTTTAGTGAAAGAGAAACTTGATTCGAAACAATAATGTCTGCAGACATGAAAGTTGCTATTACTCTCACAGAATGCTTACATGCCCCAAGTCACTCACTGATAAGCAATAAGCATAAGCAATAAAATGCAAACAGATCAATAATTTTATAGATCACAGAGAATGTATTAAGCAATTACTGAAAATCATAATCAAACGAGCTTTACCCTTCTCATTGCCACTATGAGCACTCACCCTCAAAAAAAGAGAAGTAATGAGCACAGAAGCGGCTAGGACCTAGAACTATCAGATGGATGGATGGATTTACTATGTTCAAGAGAGGGCATGCTAATCAACGAGGAACTTCTGTTCAATTATGGTTTAGTGGACGCAAACACGCAGTGTAGGCTGTTGAAGATCACAAGAACTAAGATTTGAATTTGAAATTCTTCTCAACCACGACAATAAAGTATGGATTCTAGCCACAATAAATGTTCAAGTTAATAGAAGTACATGAAGGGGTATGGATACCTCAGGAATCAGGTGCACTTTGCGTGAAGTTCGGGGACTCGGGTGTATTTGGTGTGAAATTCGGTGAGTCAGGTGCATTCTGTGTGAAATTCGGAGAGCCCGGTGAATTTTGAGTTGAATTATGTTGCCCTTGTTGTCTATTCCCTCCTTGACGTGGCTTTCTAAAGTACTTGGAGTTGAAAGATTCAGCAATTGAAGGATACTTCCCCTTGATGAAATTCTCCAAGCATTTAATGTAAGAGAAATCCTCTGCCTGACCATCAGTTGCCACGACAAAAAAGCAGCGGCTTTCTTGGAAGTTGCCATGCTTTTTCACCTGTTAGACCACTCAATATCAAATGCCGCCAAAAAAAAAGAAACACACACGCGCGCACTCGCACACGCGCGCACGTACACGCACACGCACACGCGCACACACGCGCACACACACACACATACACACACACACACTCACAAAATGGGAGGCAAAGAAAGGGAAGGGAACACTAGTGTCTCCAACTTTTGGTTGACATCCTCTCAGAGAAAGTGGTTCACATGTAAAATCTAAACACATAAACATAAGCTCACATGTTATTGGCAGCCAAGAACTATGGCGGTAAAGTTAATGCATATAATCACGTATACAAACTCGACGCTGCATTTAGCAATCACAAAATGAAAAACATAGATAAATTGGTTATTCCAACACCCCACAAGTTTATTAAAACCTTCAAATACAGTTATCTAGGAAGATTTTGCACCAAATCATTCCAGAAAGGATAGCGACTGACAATAAATCCTGAAATAGTTTGTGTTTTGAGATTCTTATTGCAATCAAGATTAATAGTACACAAAAGAGAATAGCTAGGGACATTTCATCAACAAATTCATCTACGATGCCCCCAAGTACTTAAATGGAACCTGAGTTCTTTCACAATCTAAGGACGACAAAAATGCATAACAAGCCAGAGGAGGTTCACATTAAACTGCATATAGCAAGATTCAGATAACAAAACCAATTGCAGATCCCCATCACCAAGCTTCATAGAGAAGATAGATACTTCTTATGAATTTGATTTCAATCAAAAGAAAAGCTCAATATTTAATAATTTAAGAATATATAGGCTGCAAGATTCAGGTAACAAGCACTATATACCGTGATAAAATCAACTCCAACTCCCATTTTCGCCGTTTTATCAGGGTGATACTCCAAGACATTGCTGATTATATAGGATTGATCATCAGAAGGAAGTGGATCTCCATCATTACACCTGCAATTAAGAATGTATAATATTAGAGGGAGTGAGCTAAAGACTCCATACGTGAACCTCAGCCACGAAACCCAGATTCTAACGCTCAAATCTAAAGTGTCATAATTTCTTCTAACCTCTTGCATCTATCTTCAACTAACATTTCTAGATATTTTGATAGGAGGGTGACTACAAATTTGTTTTGCCAAGACAAAAACTACTCATTGCAATTCAGCCAGGCCATTTCATCAGTAGATTCTAAAACGATGGACTTATTTATATTTCTACTTCATAAATTTCACACAAAAAAAAAATAAAAAAAAATAACTTTTTTTAAGTATCATTTCTCTAGAATTGTCAACTGCAATAAACATGCACAAAACATCATGGAAAGGGTGGATTATAAGAACTATGCTTATTTGGGGGGGGGGGGGGGGGGGCTTAATCATTTTCTGCCATTGTATCTATTCAACGAATAAACACCAAAACAGACAGTTTGCAATCTTACCCTGACTGGTGCATAATTCTTCTGATTGACTGCATGATTGTTTCAACTTCGGAAAGGGCGTCTTGCTCATCAGCTGGAAACAAATCCATCCGTTTTCTGGTAGCAGTAAGTGCCACAGGAGTAGTGTCATCAGTTGATCCAGGTTGTCTAGGCGGGCGGTTCTTCCGACTTTTCCACTCCCCAGAATTTGAAGAGCCCCAGCCACGGCCACCATTATCAGACTTTCCGGAACCACGCCCACCATTATCAGACCTTCCAGAACCCCGCCCAGGCGAGTTGCCATGTTGATTCAATTTGTTAGAACCCCAACCATCAGCACTAGATGAGCTCTTCCAGGTTGTCTCACTCCGCTGTCCCCAAGAAGATTGAGATTTTTTATCGTCAGTTTTAGATCCCCAAGCTCCAGAACTATCCTCCTCATGGGCCTTGTCCGAGCTGCCTGAATCAGCCTTTCCGGAACCCCAGCCAGATAAACTATCAGGTTGAACTGACTTGTTAGAACCCCATCCATCAGCACTAGGGGAGCTCTTTCCGGTGGACTCACTTGGCTGTCCCCAAGAAGATTGAGTTTTTCTCTCTTCTGACTTGCCCCAAGCTTGGGAATTGCCCTCTACAAGGACCTTATCTGAGCCGCCAGACTCACCCTTTCCAGAACCCCAACTAGATGAAGCACGGGGTTTATCTAACTTCTTAGAATCCCATGCATCAGTCTGTTCATTGTTCTTCGTAGTTGCAACAGTTGGCTGGCCCCATGCAGATTGCGTGCTCTTCTCTCCTTTTCTTGATTGCCAGCTATTGGAGCCACCAACTTCAGTGTCCTTTCCTGCTTGACTCGGCCATTTATCAAACGAACCGCCAGATTTATCAGATTTGTTAGAATTCCATGCACATGTCTGCTCTGCGTCCTTTGGCTGGCCCCACTTAGATTGAGTACTATTCTCCTCTTTCCGCGAATCCCAACTTTTCGAAGCACCAACTTCAATGTTCTTTTCAGCTGGACTCGGCAAATTATCAGAGCGCAAGGCATTCTTGCCTGTAGACTCATTGCGTTGCCCCCAAGAAGATTGTGTTTTTCTTTCCCCTATATTAGACTCCCAACCACCCGAACCACCTCCTACAGAGTCATTAGCTGCACTGGCAACAGTAGCCTTCTCAGAACCCCATCCTGTTGAAATGGCAGGTTGACTTGACTTATCAGAACCCCATTCATTAGCACTTTTTGCGGAATTGTTCCAGGTTGACGTGTTTGACTGTCCCCACGCGGGTTGACTTTTTCTCTCATCATTTTGGGACTCTGAGCTTCCGAGGCCAGTTTCTTTATGTCCCCTATCTGAATTCCATCCACCAGCACCTCCACTACTATTCTGTTTCTGTTCCCAAGTAGACTGTGCCTGGTTATCATCCTTTTTCGATCCCCATGTTCCTGGACCAGCCTGATTTTCATCCTTTTTCTTATTATGAAAAGAATCCAAAAGTGAGAGAATAAATAAAGTCATGAGCGAAATTCATACATAACACTAGTTAGTGTCAACGGAGGTATAATGCAGGAACCCTAAGCTAAACCATATAAAGACATTTAAATAAAGCACCAGAAAGCCTTTAATTAACAAAACTCTAGACCTAACACAAACTTAAAGATTGATTTAATAAGTATACCTCATGATTATTTTTCCAGGATGACCCCTTCTGCTGTGCCCAAGAAGACTGGGTGTTGCTCTCCTTCTTTCCGGACCCCCAACTTCCAGTTCCTGCGTGTGGATTGACCTGGGTAGACGTTGAGCCGCCACCATGTCCATTACTGTTTTTATTCCATGAAGCCCCGCTTGGACTTTCCAGTGAAGAGTTTACCCCACCGTCATTACCAGCCGAATTCCAAGACTGTTTTTTCTCTTGAGTATTCCATCCCTGTGAACTTGAACTGGCAGATTTCTTTGAACCCCAAACATCAGAACTCTTCAAAGGATTTGCATCCCCATTAAGACTGTTCTGCTTCCAGGAGGCAGCATCAGGCGATCCCCATGTAGCTTTTTCCTGACCAGAGCTATGACCATTATCCCAAGACTGAGTCTTGCCTTCTTCCTTCCCTGAATCCTGGGTTCTTGATGCACCCCAACCAACAGCCTTACGAGAATCTTCAGGCTGTGCCTGAGCTTTTTTAGACCCCCAATTTGCCCAACCGTTCCCCTCTGCCAAGCCAGAGCCAGAGCCAGCATTCCATCCTTGGTCCTTCTCAGAATCCTGACTCTTTTGTGCATCCCAACCACCAGAACTAGATTTATCTTCTGGCTGTACTGGATCTTTCTTGAGCCCCCAATTGCCTTCTGCAGAGGCAGAACTAGTACCCCATCCATTCCCAGACTTAGAAGAGTCTTCTGCATGTGCTTGTTCTTTCTTTTGACCCCAGTTAGCCCATCCATCCCCTCCTGCCGAGGCAGTACCGGATGAAGGCAATGCATCCCAACCAGAATCACCACCTCCTTGGTCTAGAGAATCTAAACCAAGTTCTACCATATCCTCAAAAACAGCAGAGTTCTCTTGATCAGGAGATAGGACTGGCTCCATGTGCTCCCAATCAAACTTCTCGACATCTTCACCCAAACACCCAGTGTCCATCTCTTCGTCATTAGAGCTCCGCACCAGATGAAGAAAGTTGTAAACATCAATTGGTTTCTCATCCATTTCAATCTAACAGATACAGAGATTTTAAGTGAGCCAATTTGCTTTATCCCATTATACAAATTATGGATTGAAAATACAAAAGCAACTAGACAATAACCTCTTTAGTGTCCCATAGGATATCAAACTTAGTTCCTGTGCCGACTGCAACACGCTTGCCCCAAGAACATGATGCTACAATGCCTGATAGGGAATCCACGTGGCACTTTTCAGAAGCCCTCTCAAAACATTTCCGGGGTGTCTGCCCACACAGAACCAAAACAAAATAAAAGGAAAGCAACACAAACACCATTAACATAATACTAGACGTAACTGACTGCATGATCAATATTAATCAAAAACACTGCTTACATAGAGTGTTGCCTCTGTAAATGGCACTTGGGCACTTAGCGCACGACATATTGCCTTGATTCCGCTCATGTTGAAGCCAACCAAGTTTCCAGAGCAAGTCATGCTGCTAGCTAACAGAATCAAATGCTCCTTGAGAACACCTTTTGTGACCGAAGTCACTGATGTTGAAAGGCGCTGCAATTAGCACGAAATGTAAACCTCGACAATTAGCAAAAATGGTTATTCAAGGGGGTAAAAAGGCCAGAACATCAACTCTGTGTTGAAAACCAATAACACTTCAGCAGAATATTGAGCAAGCAACAAAACTGTATTGACGCTTCAGCAGAATAAAATGAAAGCAACACAATTGACACTAGGAATGCATGTAAACCTTACAAATCTCAAATTAATATTCAGATGCTCTAAAAATCTGATGACGATCCGAAGGAAAATTTCCCCTTCTCCAGTCATAATTAAAACTTAATGTCAAACTTATACATACTACTTTTTCTCTTGGTTTTGTGGATAAAACCTAATGTCAAACTTATATAATTAATTTGATTTAATATTGTTCGAAGTAAGAAGAATGCAATATGCAAATTAATTAAGTTTGAAAACATTCGACAAAAGTTTTGACAGTAAGTTTTGGCAAAAGGTCAAAAGATAAGGTAGTAAGTCACACTGAGGATTCCCAGTAAGTTTCTCTATGTACCTGAACTGCTTGATCGAAACCACAAGAGATTCCAAGAAGGTCTTGGATTTGTTTAATTGCATATGGGATGGAACGCCTTGTATCAATCAAATGAAAAACGGGCAGACAGCAATCCAGAACAACCCTCCATGCATCACCGTCCTGCCGAACAGCTGTCTTCTCCAAAGTAACTTCCACACCTAGTTCACCCTTTCTATTACTGCAAGGACTTTCCACCCAGCTAGTTGTGCCAGGATTGATCCAGACAATGTTGACAGTGGATATCCGAGGATCGCCTGCCAGAGAGGCGTAAAAGAAACATTCAGCCATGAAACAACTTTCATCACTTGGGGAGGAACTACATTACACATATACGCAGAAAGCTGCCATAATTGTACAAAGCAGTACATGTATTCATGAACCAATAAAGCTGATTATCAATCATGTATCCGGAACCATTTGAAACGAGAAACAGTCAAGTAGATAGATAAGACACTTGTCACACTTCACTCAGTTCAGAAGCAGACAAGCAGTAACAAATTTTATCCATAGAACTTATAATTAGATACAAAATATTTGACAAGCATCAGCAGTTGTCACGGTCACATCACATCCTAGACACTTCTCAGTTTACTTGGGGTAAATATCAAAAACCGTCCATTAGCATAGTTTGAAAGGTCACGCTGAGGCAATAAGAGCCGATGGCAACAAAAAGCAAACCCCCAGGTGAAGGTGGTGCCTCATGGAAGCAAGGCACAGTGGTTTGCAGAACAACTTCCATCTCTCAAAATAATATTTCCAGACAATACCCCGTCTTGGTCTTTACAGAGGATTGACATGCAAAAAGTGAAGTGTATGAAACATCTAATATTAAAAGACTAAGATATTGACGTGCAACAAACATCTATTGTTTCTATATTTAGAAAAAAAGATATGTATTAAAAACTTACAAGCCATACATATGACACCAGCACAAGGAACACATAGGCCAAATGACCACAAAGAAAGATTTACAGACTACGACAATAACATTTTGAGCTATATAGTTATCTTAAAAAGAAAAAGAAGTCCTGTCAACAAACAAGCCAATTGCAGGTAGTAGATGGAAATTCTTTTCCGAACAGATATTCAACAGCAGCAGATTCCAACTTGTAAAGATTGAGGAGATTGATCTTTAATTGAGTAAGAAAATGACAAATAAAAAAAAATTAAAGATAAGAAAAACAATACCTTTAATAACTGTGTCAAATAGAAAAGGGCATATTACGTCAACCATGAGGTGCGATAGTTTCTCCAAGTGCGGTTCAGCAATATCATCCCAGAAGAACTTCAAACATGGCATACCAGTACACATCCTTCCCGAATTTGGGAACAAGCAAAAGTCACTGCCAACAGAGGCACACATGCACCAAAAGATAGCAAATTCATAAGTATTTAAAAACCAGATCGAACACAAATTACAAGATTCCACATCTGCGGCCAAACTACATAAGAGATACAAGATCATTCATGGACAAAGTTGAAAATTAGTGCAGCTACAAACTTTTCAATCAAGAAATTCCTACCCCACACAATATATACACAGCACTAAAACCAAAGATAACTCACCTGACATACAGAGACAACCTTTTAAAGAACTGGCCATACTTCTTCTTCTTTCGTAGAAGATTCAATTGTTCCTCGCATTTCTTTAGGATGTCTTGCATACTGATCCTTGACTCCCTCAGCAAAGTCTATACAACACACACCTCGTCAGCTACTGATAAAACTTCATAAAAATACTTGACTAGTTCTCGACAGAATCACAAAGAGATACAGACCGCATTAAGATGCACATGACCAACAAGCCCTGATTCTACTTCCGTACTCCCAGGTTCAGCCTTTGGTCTTTTGTACCTGAATACCAAAAAGCGATCAACCATCCAAACATTATTGAAATACATTTTCTGAAAACAACACATCATGCACCCAGTAATCAGCATATGCTGAGATGTCTTATAAATGCCACCCCAGGTGTACGACATCATACATAAAGACTAAACAATATTGAAAAAGATTTCTGTATACAGAAGCTCATGCGCCCAGTGATAAGCATATGCTGTGATGTCTGAAAAACAACACCCCAAGTATACCTCATCATACATAAAGACTAAGCATATAACACAACACTCACTCTCGCAAGGGAAAAAAGGGGGGATCAAAAAGAAAAGGGCCATTTGCATACAAAAGAAGAAGAAGAGCAAATTATAAAATGGACGGAATTCTCTAGCATAAAAACAAGCATCATCGTAAACTCTAAGATCTCAGTAAACTATACTCCCAAGTACATCTTTTGGGAAATGGAAGCATTCACCAACTTGCATATATATTGTGCAGCACAAGCATTTCAGTATCGGAAAATCCCAATCATCATTCCACTTCAACGAAAATTTTGCAGTCAGAGTTCAGGTTCTTTACCAGTTAAAATCTTAAGCATGACCCCACTTTTTTAGTAGGGCATCATCTATGTAATAGATGATAATATTTATTATATTATTATCTATTACTATGATAATTCTTACCCAAGTTACCCTGGAATGTAGATGCAGAAATTGCAGGAAAAAATAAAAAAAAACCATCAAACACAGCCATCTGAAGACACTACTCACATGCGTCGATTACAAAAGACCCACACATAAAAAAATATCTATCAAGCTTGACCAGAAAATCATAGTACAGAATTTCATATCTGACAAAAAATCGAGTTGTGCAGGTAGACCAACGTAAACAGCAAACCTCCAAAAACATAACAAAATGAGAGCAGAAAGGGACGCACAAGTATAAATAAAAAGAAGAAACAATATAAACTGACTAGAAAGTAGAAACAGTACTTACTCAATGAGAAATTCGACAGCAGCATCCCTTAGGCTAACCTTCTGTAGGTGATTCTTGACCACGAAAGATGCATTTTCTTGACAGTACTTCCTTCCACAAGCGCAATCATTTAGATACAAGATTACACGCCTGTCGTTCAAGTCATTTCTGAAATTGGCTCGGCAGAACAGTATTTCCTGGAAGAACAGGTAATAAAAAGATGCAAATGAGACACGTAGATGGGCACAGAATCACCAAATGAATTAAAAATGAACAACAGTTCATGAAGTAATAGATCCCAAGAACTGATCTCACTTAAAGCTATGAAGAATACCTTCATCATATCCCAAGATGAATTGCTACTTGGGGAAGAATCCAGAACAGCCTTATATGCAGGATTAGACATGGCAGTTGCTGCCAAGACACCAACAGGCTCCCCAGCTGGAAACAGATTCTCTGATGACACCCCCCCAAGCCCATACTCAAACTGGATAACTGAATTACTGCTGACATTTCTAACAGAGCCATCATAGCATATAACAACATCTCTCAATACTGCCATCAGATTCTTGAAGAGTGTCCCAGGCTCAGCCAACCCTTTTGAAGAACGTACAATCACCTCCCTGGTAGCAATGGAGTGAACCATCCCTTCATAAGGGTCCAAGCCACGGAAGAAACAACTTTTGACCAGACCAAATTCCTCAGAAGGGTACAGACTAGCAAACGGATGTTTCGTTTTGAAAAGGGAAGCCACTTCCTCAACCAAACTCCTAGAATAGAATTTTCGCTTATCAGACAGCTGCAGCCCCAAAAATCCTATCTGCTGCACAATCTTATCAATGGCAGACTCACTCCTCGAATCTATCAGACCTCCAAGCGCAGAAGACTTCAAAATGAAATTTGCTACAGGCACTTTAAGAAGTTTCATATAACTTTCAAATTGCAGCTGTATTAATTGATTAAAAGAAGACCTGAGCTGAAACAAGAGAGGAGAAATGTCCTGGATCTGGCTCTGCATGTCTTCCAATTCAGAAAATGGAAGGAAAAAATCATGCAAACTTACACTAAAGCCCTCAGCAAACAAATTCTCCATCAAAAGGGGCTGCAGAGAGTCGAAAAAGTTAAGAGCTTCTTTCGGGCTTTTGCTAAAAAACAATGAAGTCAGAATGTCACTGACAACCGACGCAATAACATCCCGATTAAAATCTAATTTCACAACTTCACTTCCACGAATCAGCAGTCTTTCACCATGGCACTCAAATTTTGGAGGTAAGGCAGTCTGCAGCACTTGCTGAGCAGACCAACGAGGCCCAGAGGAGCCTGCTTTGCACACTGCAGGAGACGGCAAAGGGGATGAGGCATGCATAGCCAGCTGCTGAGCGGAAGCTTTGTCTAGGAAATAAGACTTAAAAATTGTCTTTAAAGACAATAAAGCATCAATGGCTAGCTGCAAATTGAGATTGCCACTGTGCGAGCTCAACAATTGTTTATCTACTGAAAACAGTTCTAGAACTTCAGCTCTAGCAGAGAGAGACTGTGGATAGAACAAGTGTACACAATCCCCATCAAAATCCGCAGCCAGTGGACCACACATCAGTGGATTTATTTTGACTACATGGTCCTCATGAATGTAAACCCGCAGCGCCTGAAGGGAGTGTTTATGAGTAGTTGGGGGTCGGTTGATAAAAACAATGTCCCCATCCATAATTCTCCTGTGAACAACTTGTCCTATTCTAAGAAAGGTATGCCCCTTTGACCCCTCCCTCAGGGAATATGTGGACGATCCATCCCTAAAAGTAAGGCATAAGTTTTTATCCACCAAGCGCTGCAAAAACTGAATGTTGTGAACATTCACCCTCTCCTCAAATGTCATCTTCTGAGCTATTTCAGAAGGAATGCCGACTTCATTCACAGGTCGGAAAGCATCACCTGTAATGACCGAACGAGAAGAAAAGCCAGATCCCTTACTTATAAATAGTGTTCTCATCTTTTCAAGCCAGGCTTTTGTCGATGAACTACTTCCTTCTTTGCTAACCCCATACCGATTGTCCCCACGTGCAGCCTATTCAACAAAAATCATAGCAAACATACTTAACAAGAATTGCTTGATGTAATCTTAAAACAAAATTCAGTAATTTTAAAATGTCATCACAAATCTATGCTTATGAATATATGATAGCTTGAGATTATATTTTATTCAATTGGGATCCTTTTGCTTCCCCCCCCCCCCCCAAAACAAAAATATATAAACAGGTTTGCCATCTGTTTCATCTCTATCCTCATATTTAGATATTCATTGGACACCTCCCCTTCCCCCAGTCAAATTTTCCTTGTGTTTCCCTGTCCTATATAGTCCCTATGTTCCAGTCTCTCGAGTTTCTCTCTTTACTCTCCTGAATGACTTCCTATACTTGCTGCTTATTTTTCATGGGAACGGTTAAAGTTAGCCGCTCCAATCATTTTAGTACCACTGATGTTGTCCAAGTATCATCACAAATCACATGAAGGGAAAGAATAATCAGCACTTCAGTTATACATTAAGCTTCTTCAGGTATGTTTACAAAACTCAAATGGAAAAACTCAAAGCATGAAACAGCGGTTGTCGCCTGTAAGCAGAAAATAATTCGGTTAAACAAAAATGTATACCTTGCTGGTGCCTCTGACTTCAAGATACTGTGAAACGGCTATTTGCAGGTCATTGGCTTCTACTTCATGTGCTTCAAAATTGGGTTCACCAGATCGAGAACTCCTAATGATTTCGATTTGCCTAAGCACCTTTTTCAACATTGAAGAACAAAGATCCTGGAATCGATTGCAAAAGGGTGAGAATATCAGAACTCTTTATACGTCACTTTGAACTGCTAAATCAGATCAAATTTACATGACTCACCGACGACATAACACTAACTCCATCAGATACATCTGGCACAGATAAGCAATTAGGTGGAACGGGCAAATAACGTAAAATGTAACCATCTTGGGGAAAGTATCCTTTCTTGGCAAGTTTTCTTTTGGTCTCCTCTCGTAATTTCTTCAACATTGCTAATACCTATTTGATAGTCCAACAGAGCACAGAAAATACACGATCAGAGCTCCAGCGTGGCACAAGACATACTTCAAAAATGTCTAAAACAGAATTCACTGCTTAATAAGAATACTTTTATACACTCGAAGTCTTGAATATTAAAAGAAAATGTTAGTGACAATAAAATAAATAAATAAATAAATAAATCAAAAATCATCAAGATGTGCACACAGACACAATACTCCATAGAACGAAATAGTGGAGCAGATGAAGAAAGGGAACAATAAAAGGGCCAATCTGACGGCAGAATGGGACTAACAGCAAGGAGTTAAAGATCCATGTCTAAGGTTGCATCAAGGAATCCACATAAAAGTAGCGTTCAAACGGAGCAAAGAAAGTTTTCGACATCATGCCACAAAAAGAAGTTAATGTTTCAAGAGGATGGAAACCCCCAACAGTAAAGGCAGGATAAGTTTCAAAAAGCAAAAAAAAAAAAAAACATGCTTTAAAAGATCAGGTGCTGCTTGAAATTAGTCTGCTTTGCCTAATTTGATACAGTATCACTGGGAACAAACCTCGGAAGCAAGTAATGTTCTAGAAGAACCATCACCATATCTGTAACCAAATCTTTCAAGAAAGTTCCAAGCACCATCCACTCTCGATCTGCCTGGTATTTTCAACTCAAGGAAAGATGCCCCATCATTATTCTTGTTTTCCTTGACAGAGACATGGCAAGCTTCCTGTGAAAAAAGAACCAAACTGAGAATAACAAATAGTGAAGGCACTACATGATTGTTCCCCTCATATGTTCAAGAACAAGAAAATTCAAGTAACAAAACTATCATGCAAAGAGTACACAATTCATTTCTTTGGTCATACACAATTGGCCAACATTGCTCAAGAAAGTGCACATCTGACAAGCAAAGTGTACGGGATTCAATTCATTGATTATACACAATTAGCCAATAGGTCAAAAAACTGCAAATCTAGAACATGGAAAGTACAGTACAATAATGAAGAGAGTGAGAACCAAATTGAAACATCTCAAATTCATGACTCTGATAAAACTAGGAAAGGCCAGCCCTTGTAGGTCCTCCTCCTTTAGCACAATTTACAGATTTCAGGTTCTTACTACCATTAGTATTTAGACCACAACAAATTGGCCAAACAAATCTCTCTCAATGCACGACGATGGCAATTGTAAACTTTTAGGGGTAAGACCTTGACCAGAAGTTTGTGAGAAGACTATAATAACTTAGACTAAGAAAGAAAATGGTTAGATCTATCCATAAAAGTAGTTTCATGACTTTCATCATCGACACATTAACTGAATTAATAGTTAAGAATAGTTTAAGTATGGATTTGTTGTTATTTCATGGTTAAACTATGTCTCTTCTCGGCTTGAATTGGGTTCACCCTCGTAAAGCTAAAAATGTTCTTTCTGTTGCGATTACAACAAAGAGGGTTGCATTAGTGAGGTGCAGAAGATATCTTAAATAGAAATAACCATCGTATTTTAGATGATATAGCTTGTACAGCACAAGAGTTCAATTTCCGCTTATTGAAATTGTTGTATAGTTGGAGTTAAGTGCTCCAGTTTCATCGAGCCTTAAACTTTTTTTCTTTATGTAGATAAGATCTCTCGTGATAACTTGAAAGCTAACTCTAATAGCTCTCATTTTGTATACGAGCATCAGCCCCTAAAGGTGTCTTTTCCATACTTTCCTCGATATACCTGCAATACATTGTCTAACAACCCCCCCCCCAAAACCTCTAGAAAGTAAGTCAAATTATCAAACAGATCAACATACGTGTTATTAATTAAACTTATGGCTTTCTTCTAGACTTGTCTGAGCCTCGGAGGTGATCAACAAATTTCTCAAAAGAAAAAAGTTTCAATGAACACCAAGGGGATGACACCTATTTAAATAGAGATGCCAAGAGGGTCACACACTCCCATCCATACACAAAAGGAGAGCAATTTAGTTAAGCTCTCACACTATCTTGAGTAATTTCATCTACATAACAAAGAAAACTCAAATAACACTATAAATAAAGCTATAGCTCACAAGGACAAAGTAGTATCATGGCAAAGAAACAACCATAAATAACAACTGTGAAACACGTTCACTCTTCAGAATTCAAAAAGGCAAAATACCGAGCCACCCAAATAGAATTAAAAAGTCAGAGAAAATAAGGAGAAAAAAATCTAAACTTACTTCACAGCAAGCTGAAAGCAATCTCTCCATAACGCCATTGTTCTTCACTGGGACCTGTAAAAGAATTTAAAATAAATAAATAAAAACTAAAAGCCACTCAGGAAATAGCAATCAAGCGTTCTAAGGATACAGCCCCGAGAAGAATTGCCAAACAAAAAAAGTAGAATCCCTTTTTCTTTTGACTAGGATGATTATATTTACACCAAAGTGTTAAAAATTTTAACTCCCTAGACAGCAATGATACAAAATCTAGAATGACACCGATTGAAAACTGGAAGCATATAGCACAAGTAGAGAAAAAAAACCATCATCAACGACATTACCCCAGTGCCTCAAAGGCTCCCACCATGAGGCGGGGTGAAGGGTGATCGAATGTACACAGGTCTTACCCCTACGTTAATAACATAGAGAGGCTGCTTACGGATGACCCACAATGAAGATTGCTTCCAGAATCACATTGGCTCACTATTACTTCACAATACAAGAAGCAATCAATATAGCATAAAAGTTAAACTCTGACAAGCGATGGAAACATTAGCAGAGGTCATGGGCCAAACACTTCTATCTTTGAAAGCAAGTTGCTATTAAAATAACAGGGTAAAACTTTCTAACAAACAAAAAAATTATTAAAGATGGTAAATCTGAACAAGCAAGATCATTTGCCAAACAGAAATAAGGAGACCTGAACCGCCGCAAAAAGGAACATATGCAGAATGTTGGACATAAAATAATACAGGGTAAGGACAAGAAATTCGTTTTCATTCATTTCAAAAAAAAAGCGAATACAATTCATCCACCACAATAATAGCATCAACTTCTTGATCAGATTACTTAACTACAAAAGCCAACAGTACAACATCTTGACACCATTAAGTAGAAAATATAACTTGACCATATTTAGGTGCTGTCCAAAGTCCACCCGCCAAACACTCCACCAAATTAAAAAGCATTACATGAATCTGTCCAATGTTATACTCGACAAAAGGACAAAGTTGCATCAGAAGACACGAGTCCTCTTACAGTTCTTCAGAACTAATTAGATTGTATCAAACATTGAATCATCATATACACATGTTGAGGTGGGGTGAAAATGAAGAAAAGAGTGAAAGATGCATACCTTATTTGTCTTCATCTTTAAACATTTCAGACAGATCGAGCCAAGCATCCGTTTTAATTCACTGACATGGGATGGATGATAAACTGGAATTGGTAACTCAATGTACCCAAAGTGACCTGAAAGGGGAAAAAGGATGTATCATTTCCCTCTTTACTGTTGAAAAATACCAACAGCTTAAATAAAGAAGATGAAGTGGCTCTCTGCACTAAAACTAGGCCAGATGTCTCCCATTGAAATCTATGAGAGCCTAGTTCTACTCTCAGTTCAGAAAGCAATTTCAGGAAATACAGATTGAAAATATTTCACATTAATCCGACAACTTAGCAAAGTTTTTTTTTTTTTTTTTTGAGGTAGACAACCTTGCAAAGTTAATAAGCCAAGTAACAAATTGTCGTCCTAAAACCTGGTAGTTAAGGGAGAATTTCAGTCCGGCATCGTCTGGCAGGTTGCAAATACTACCTAGAAGTGCCAAGAAACATCACTTCACAATTATTGTACTAGCAAAACAAAAGATGAAATCTTCTCAATTATAATATTCATGTCACCAAGTTCATATGTCAGACCAAGACACATCAACACACACCCCTGTCCAGCACTTGTGTTATGACCGTCGGTCAACTCTTGCCACAAAATTTACTTAAAATAAAGCATATTGGCATTAACCTACGAAAACATAATCAGCATACCTTCACACTTCCCCGGTTCAGCGGTACCACAAGACTCGCATTTACCATTTTCCAAAGGGAGGCCAAGGAAAGGATTCGCCAACTGACTAGCATGGCTAATCGGACAATCGCTCATGGATGATGTAATCTGCAAAAGAAATGGGACATGGAAGAAACTTATAATGCAAGACACTTCAACACTTAACAAACAATAGTTCAAACTGGAAAGGCATTAAAAGTCATATTGAAATAGCACAGTTCTTGCCAAGCACAACAGAAAATGAGGCAGTCCCTGAAAATACAGGTAACATTATAGCATAGAGGTTCATCGCCCCAGCTTCAAGTTCAATAATTATTGAATACAACCCAAAGGACACAACTAGTTTAGTACTCTTGGTGTTGGACGCTTGGACCTATTACAATGCGTTTTGCGAGCCCTTAATTTTATAGTCCGGCAATATATTTCACAACCACTGTGAAACACTGCCCAAATTGAAATTCGGACAAAAAGAAATCAACGATCCAGCAAACCGCAGGAGTCAACAACAACCAACACACCAAGCTTTATCCCAAAATCATCAGATTGTCGGGAATCAAATTCAATGCTTAATTTGACAGTGAGGCCATGAACCCCAATTTACAAACTTCAACTCAAATTATTCTTAAGTGAATCTGCCTTTGAGAAGAAAAGGCACTTAAATTAAGTGGCTTTTGACCGGATCATTGCCTTTTTCGGAATTCTCAATTTGGTTATTGGTTCACAAAAAAAGAGTTCGAAAGTACTGTAAAAGGAAATAAGATCTAAAAAGGAGTGGTTCACATAAAATACAAAAAAAAAAAAAACATTAGCCCGGTTTCATGTTTTTTGAAACACTGCCCATGCCAGATGTACAAAAAACATCGGCAGGTTGCTTATGGATGACCCATAATGAAGATTGCACCGAGCATCGCACCGACCGACCTTTACTTCACGACACAAGCAGCGCTAAAGCGCCCAAAAAAAAAAACTTCCATTCCTCTCATCAACTCTTTTTCAATTTTGGAAAAGGATCTAATATTATTAAAGAGGGCGACAAAAGAGACATGGGACTCCCTTATCAAATCTGAACAAAAATATTGGGACCCCATTCAACGCACCAACTGCTTTTGATCATAACGAATCTAAAAACCTACACAGCCCCAAGTGAAGTATTAAGAATGTTACGCCTGGGAAAATGTTGGGTACTAGGGGAATTTATCAACCCCAACACGCCATAAAGCTGCCAAAATAGCACATCCTCAGGCAAACTTCCTACATCTTATCAACATCATTTAAAAAAAAGAACCACAAATGTGAGGGTGAAGAAGTAATGCAACCAGGCTTCTGCCTGCCGTTTCACTTGCAACCTATCCAACTACAACTATTGCCAAACCTTGAAAATACCATTTTCACATTTTTTTTTTTAATCTTACATCAACTAACTCCTTTCGAAAGGGAGCCTTGCCACACCAGTTAAGGTGTCTCTTTGTGATCGATAGGTCAAGAGTTCCGAATCCTACGAGCAGCCTCTTGCCTAAAAATGACAGAGGAAGATTTGCCCCCTCTACACCCTTAGGGTGAGACCCTTCCCCCGACCCTTGCGGGGACGCCAACATGCACCGCGCTGCCCTTTTCATTAACAAACACCTTTCAAACTATCCAATTACTCTAATTCGTATCCTGCAGTCTCCAACTTCCATCACCAGACCATATTCTACACTTTTAGTTGGGTTATTTATTTCAATGCTTTGAGATCAAGATCTATCAGACACAAAATCATTCAGACATCCTCATTCCAAAAAGAAAAAATAAGATTAGTCAACAAGAAAGAGTGAAAATCAAATAGCATCCCTTCAAACAAAGAACAAATAGCAATCCTTAACATGTACGAGTAACACACTACTAATGTTCTAAATGAATCAAAAGGAGCTGCTAACTCACGATTTCATGATGGCTTGCCAAGCCAAACTGAATTCCGATTATCTCTCCGTCGGCCGCAGATGAGATCACATCTTCTTCCATCTCCTGAAATACATGATTATCATTTGAGTGGCGTACAACCAAATCATACAGGTGCGTATTTCACCCACAAGAATAATAGAAGATAGAATCATAAAGTAAAACCACCCAATTTTTTAAGACATTTTCTAACCCATGTGAGTCTCATTCAAATAACATCGAAATAGCCATCTGAACAAACATGATTCTCAGCAAAAGACAATAAATACTGCTGATGGGAAATGTAAACACAAAATACCAATCCACCACCAACAACCCCCCCCCCCCTTCTCTCTCTCTCTCTCTCTCAAAACCTTAAGAAGGACCTGCATTGAACTATAAGTTCAACAAACACAAAAATCGCCAACGTATGACAACACTGAACAACCAATATAAGCAAAAAGAGCAAGGAGAAAAGTAACTTCACCACATGCCATCTAATCTCGAGATCTAGAAGTCGCAACAAACATACTATATAAAGTCTTAACTTTTCCTAAGAGTAAACAAAATCACTGAGCCATCCGCGACCGCGTTTAACTAATGTACAACAAGTATAATAACCAGGCTTCCGATTTGCGAAATTCTCAACCCAAGGCACACTATCACACATTCAAACTGGCTACCCACTTCAAAAAAAATCCTATATACAACACTGTCAAACATAAAGAATGATTTTCAACCACATCTACTCTTCTGTGACAATTAACCAAAGGACTCAACATCCCACCCATAAAATAAAAGTAAAAAGCTTCAAACTTTCGCTAAACGGAAATCAAATAAGGTTAATAACAACCAAAAAAATCAAAACTTTCATCGATCAGAACTATAAAGAACAAAAATTGCACAAATTTTTCAACAAATGACTATTAATTTGGGGGGAAATGCATGAAGTGTGAACCACAATCAATCTAAATCACCAGAAAATAATCAAGGTCAACCCCAGTATATAAAAACAAACACAGAAAAAACAAGTAATAATAAACAAAAATACCTAAACAACCAACAAAAATAAAAATAAAACCCAAGAATTTCCAAAACCCAGAAACAAATTAATTAAAATAAAAACCAACATTGCACAAATTCCTCACAAACAACACAAAAAAAAATAATCAGAAACAACAACACAACATGCAGAAAACCCCAAAAAAGTAAACAACTTTTTTTCTCATGATCATCACAAAATTATCACAAAAATAAAAAAATCCACCTAACAAAAACACATTAATCAAAAAATTGGACACAAAAAGATTAAAACTTTGAGAAGAAATAAGAACAAAGGGTAGCATCAATCTCACCAGAATCATTTCGCCAGTTTAGAAATGTAATTGGGAAATGCAATACCTCTAAAACCCTAAAAATTGCAACCCAGAAAAACCCTCAATTTTACAAAAGCTTTAATGAGAAGTTTTGTCACTTTGAGGGAGTGTGAAAGATGTCAACTTTTTTAACAAGGGTTTATGCCGTACATGCATACCAACAACAACACAGAGTCAGTGAGTGAGAGTGAGAGACCCTTTTTTCTCTCTCCTCTCTCTCTCTCTACTTTCTCTCTCTACAAATATTTCTTCTCTCTCTCTCTCTCCACAAATTGTGAACTTTGTGTGCTGCGTTAAGTGGGTGGAGAGCTGTGTGTGTTTGATGGGTCTGAAATGACGAAAATGGGTCTTGGGAATTTTTGGGGCGTTTTTACCGTTGGAGTTGTGTTGGAAATGGTAGGGGTATTTATGGAATTTTGTACTTTGGGGTGGAGGTTGTAAATGTGATGGGAAAAATGGCATATTGACACATGGATAAAGGACAAAAAAGGGGGTCCAGGGTTTTAGTGTGGGATCAAAGGGAAATTGTGAAATATTTTCAAATTGTAATGTAGGACTATTGGAGTTAAAAGGGGGTACTTAGGAGTAGTTACTATTTAGGGTATAGTTCCAAAGTTTTTTTACCACTTCACCATGGTAAAAGTGTGCTAGTGTCTATTATTGTGATCATGACATAGTTTGGATCAATTGTTAGTAAACTATGTAGATTAATCATGTTCATAAACAATTAGACATTGTTATCAAGGGTGGAGTAGGTGTGAAGGAGGAATATACGTATTAATCCTAACAAAAGGACAATATTGTAATTGCGCGTCTGATGAAAATCTTTTTTAGCTTATCCATCATAAATTTGGATAGAAATAATAGGATCAATCCATTCTGTGTACAGGGTGTAATGTGCAATTCTTTTCTAACTTTATTCTATACGGATTGTGATTTATCAGCTATTTAGGTTTAACAAATACAGAAGATTATCATTTATTCAAAGAAAAATATCGTTGGATAACTTACGTAATTTGTTCATATGGATTCCATATCAAGAAGATTTGATAAAATTACGACAACATTACAAAACGATATACAATTAGGTCGTTTACACATATTTATGACCACACAATATCACCAGCATAGAGAAAACGTGATTAGTAAAAAGTGCATGCGTATTTTTTTTTAGAGAGGTAAGAATTACAAAAGGATAAGGCTAGGTAACCTGTCTACCCAGGGTGTCACCAAGCTTATCCGCGTCAAGAATACAATGAAGAGAATGGGGATAGGAGGGGGCAATTCCTGATTATGAAGGAAATGATGCCCCCAACGTGCCACCCACTCTGTAGCCTGATTGGCTTCTCTAAAATTATGGTTGATCGAAAAATTTCTAAATTTGCTGAAAAGAGCCTTGGTATCTTCAACAGGCATACTGATCTGCCAAGTAAGGGACTTGTCATTTTCCATTGACGCAGCAAATGACCACCAGGTTATCTCCTTCAATACATATGTCCTGAAAACCCAAATCAATAGCTATGAGGATGCCCAAACGAAGAGCATGTGGTTCAGCAACAAGTGAGTTTGTATCTCCAAGTGCATGCGTATTTTGGTTTAGTATTCAATTAGGGTCCGGACACACTATAAAGCTAAATCATCGTGCGCTAACGTGAGAACTTGGAGTCTCTATGCATGGTTCATGTTACACATGTCAACTTAATTTTCATGCCGACTTATAACACATACTGAGCAGCCGTTTTACGTTTACTGCTAGTGGCGGAGCAAGGGGGTACATACATACAATGTTCAGGAAATGAAGGATGCCCTAGTGGAAAACATAAGCTTGCCCTGAACAAATATTTATGGGTTCAACACTTGGTGACTTCTTTTTTTTCACTTATACAAGTTTTATTAGGCGGGTGTTTTGCAAATGTGGTACTCCGTATGATATTTTGCTTCACAATAAAATCTTGTGAGTTTTCAATAAAACCTTGCTTTTGTAGGTAAATTATACCAGAATTTTCCAACTAATGTTCAACTTGATGCTGAGTTATGTTAAATTAATTTGGCAAATAGAAAATTAAGTTTCTATTTTTGTTTTCCGTTGTGTTTAATTTTAATAATAAATTACATACACTTTTTTGAAACACAAAAAATATTAATAGCAAGAACGGGTCACCAACTTTTCTGGTTTACGATTTCTTAATAACAAATTCATACTATATCGTTTCAAAGGAAAGTTCGCACCCATAGCTCGAAATCCTGCCTCCGCCACTGTACACCGCGTCAAGATGTTGAGATGTTAAAATTGATATACAAAGACACTTGTGTGTGAAAGACTGAAAGTGTATATATCTTGTGGTAGAAGTGGTAGTTATCATCAAATATAAGAAGTACAATACTCCTAACAATAAATTTAAACCAAAATGTTTTTTTTTTTGGTACAGAATTTAAACCAAAATGTTAGATATTGCTTAATTGTATTTTCAAATTGTTGTTGAGTTTGAGGCCGAGAATTTCATTATCGAGGCTAACTAAGCCATAGATAACTTGTCTACATCACGTCTCTCTTCGTTCGTTTCTTCACCACCACATACTGAATACTAAGTACAAACCCACTTCAATATATTTTTAAGCATTTCAAATGATCGAATATAGTCGTAATGTTGTTTATGTTGTTATTGTTGGTTCTTGGTAGTACCTGGTCTTGAACACCCGATCTATTGGTGAATATAGTCGTAATGTTAGTATCAATACAAATACACTTCAAATCAAATGAACAAAACGTAGACACGGGATTATAGTATAAATAGATTTAGAATTAGGAATATTTTAGAATAAGGAATATTGTTATAGTATAAATAGATGTGTGGTTTGTATGCTGTGTGAGTGGTTGTTAATTCAATAAAAACAAAAGGTATATTGGCTTGTCTTCAATAAAGTAAAGTGTGTCTCCTGCATCTATCTTCTTCGTAGTATCAAGTAGATTTTTGGGTATCAATTTCTACATCATGGTATCAGAGTCTTAGCGATCCTGATGTCTCGAGTTCGAATCCTGGTAGACCCTCCTTTGTTGTGTTGGAACCTTAATAAAAAGAGCTCAGTTTAAGTGTTGTGTTTGTGGGCCAGTGAATTACCCACGCTTCATGCCCAAGTGGGTCTTTACGTGAGGGGGGGTGTTGAAGTATAAAACCACTGTTGGTGCCCTAACCATTAGTCTAGACTTTTGGCTTAGTTGGTTCCTAACATAATCTTTAACTTTTTCATCTTGCTCGAGTGAAAAAAGAAAAGAGCACAAAATTACCTCGGAATATTATGGCGCCAACTTCTTTGACAAGCTAATGATTTCCCGCCCAAACATAGTAACTTATTTTTGTTTTTACAGAGTAACATCAACAGACAACGATCCTTCCTCAGAATTACTCTTCTTCCTCACTCCACCACCATTTTTCCGGTGAGTCTCTCGCCGTCGTATCACCACTTTTCCGGTAACATGGTTTTTTTGTTTTTACTTTTACTCGTTATTTCAAATAATTATTGCTTACTTAATTCAAATTATTACAATGTTTTAATAATTTTGTTTAACTCATTATTGGGTATGCATGATCATTCGTTGCGATTTTATAAAAGTTCAAAGTTTGTATATTTGTTAACATATTTTTTGAGTTTTAGTCTCGATTGTGCAATAATCATGCAATTTGAACCCTTAAAAATGGAGTTCTTAAATGCTTAATGTGTGATGGAATCATGGAAAGTTCCGTAAGTGTTACGTGAATGAGACGGTCTATAATTCTATAAAGAACTTATTGTGAGACCATTTCATTTGTTTTTATAGTGGCCCTTTATGTAATGAGTAGTGACCATTGTACTATTTATGTGTCATCGTTTTTGTTTGTGATTAAAACACCGTACTTAGGATTTGTAAATCGGTTACTTATTAATGTATATGAGACTTTGTGTTGAAGATTATGTCAATAAGGCAATTTTTTTTTTGGGTCAAAAAGGGTAATTGTGTATGATGAGGTGATGATGTAAGAATTTTTGGAGCGAGTTTTTAGGGTTCCAAGTTGGAAAATTTACCCTAATTCCCCTTAACTTGTTTTTCAACAACATTCATGGTCCTTTGCAAATCACTTGTTGGAGAATTTTGTTTGTTACTTGTTTCGAGTTAGGTTTTTGCTACAATGTGATCGAAACAAGGAATTTCTTGTGACATTTGTTGTGCTTGGATGTTTTGGTCATCTTATAATGTCAATTAGGCATTAAAAAAAAAGGGTAAAAAGGGTAAAAGGTATGATGAGGTGATGATTTAAGATTTTTCAGGGCGAGTTTAAGGTTTTAAGTTGGAAATTTTACCTCAATCCCTTGAAAGTTTACTACTTTTTTTGTTAATTAACATTCATGCTCCTTTGCCATTCACTTGTTGGAGAATTATGTGTGTTACTTGTTTCGAGTTAGGTTACAACTTACACTGCGATCCAAATAAGGAATTTCTTGTAACATTTGTTGTGCTTGGATGTTTTGGTCATCTAATTATGCATATTTTTTGATAATCATGTTGTTGTTGACTTGTCTGGTTGTTTGTGGTTAAGATGACATCAAATCTTCGAGATGGAGTGAAGTATACTGTGCCTGCTGAACCTGAGCTGCTCAGTATAGTCTTTATCGAGTCCATCAATGAGAATAAGTGTAAGGCTTCTAAGGAGGACTTGGTAGACTTGCAATGGGTCGAGACAGAAATCTTGAGGAGGTATAAGATAATATTCAATGTCCATATGCTTCAGAGTAGGGTTCCTCTTATGAGAAACTTATGGAATCAGTGGAAACAATTCAAAAGCTTGGGGTCTACTTTAGAATGGGATGACTCGAGATGGAAGAGAGTGTGTCAGGTTCGATTTTTTCAGTTTTTTTTTTCGCTGCTATAATTTGCTTCTCAATTGAAAACATCTTATAGAAGACGATAGTCATCCTTTTTCTTTTTGTCATACAGGAGATTCCTTGTGCTAGTATGTTTCGGAATGATGCTAAGCTATATACTGATGACATTGAAGCTAGATGGAATCAAATATTTGGAGATAATGTGTACATTACTGATGGTAAAGTTCATGAGAAGATCTTGGATTATGACATTGTTTATGATGATGTTGTGGCTAATCATGGAGGCTATGGGTTTACAAAAGCTCAGGATGGGACCACAGAATCAAGGATAAGTTTGAGTTTGGAGTCAAAGAAAAGGTCATTTGATGAGGTATGTAGATCACCTGAAAAGAGTGAAGAGAGTATCAGGGCGAGACATGAGAATGCTCTTGATGGTGGTGCATCAGCAGACTGCAGCTTAAAAACAGTTCTTCAAGATATGTGCAGCCTGCCAGGTTCAGAGGTTTGTAGTGACATGTCCATGTACGCAATGACTTTGCTGCAGGATGACATCCAGAGGGAGATCATTTTGCCGACTGCTGAGGCAAAATTGTGCTGAATAAACTACCTCAGCTCAAGCAAGAACGGAGGTAAAAAGGAACCAGTTTGTTTAATTGTTGGCTAAAGACACCATGTGCTATTTGAATGTCAGATAGAGGCATAAGAGACGGACATTTTAAGAAGGGAGCCTTGACGCGAAGTAACCTTCTGGGTCTAGCAATGTTGTTAGGATATAATTTGTTTTACCTCATATTTTTTACTGATGCATCACAATTTAACAGGGAGAATCTCTAAGGATGTGGTGTTTCGAAATTTATAATGAAATGTCATATCTAGTCTTTGGTGTTGCTTCTGAATTATTTGTGGGGCTATGAAGCTTTATTTGAATGAAAGTATGAAATATTGCAGGTATGAATATGCAAACTCTGCCAAAGACAGGTCCAGGTCCAGTGACTAGCTTCTGCAAGGAGCTTCCTTTGAATTCGTATCAGAAAGGAGAAATGAGGATGATACAGTTATTAGACGGTCATGAAACCCGGTGTTTCGACTTGTTTAGAATGGATCCGAACACATTTCGTCAACTATGCAAGGAATTAGAAAGTAAATATGGCCTGAAGGCTTCTGAAGAGATGTCTGTTCTGGAAAAATTGGGTTTGTTTGTCTACATTCTCGGTAAGGGAACTTCAAACAAAGAGGTTGAAGAACGCTACTCTAGGAATGCAAGTAACATTGTGGCCAGAATTGTTCAAGAAGTTTTGCGTGCGATGAGTCACCTTTCTGTGGATATTCTTAAACCTAAAGATCCAGAGTTCAAAGAGATCCCATCACGTATAGCCTGTGATGATAATTACATGCCACATTTCAAGATATAACTGTACTGTTCTATTTCTTTCACAGCATTTTTTTTCCTTGGATTAATTTTTTGCACATCAGAGTTTTGTAAACTTTTTATTATGTGTGTAAATTAGGACTGTATTGGAGTCATTGACTGTGAACACATACCCATCACTGTTCCTGAGGAAGATCAATGGCAATATAAAGGAATGAGAGGAATCCCGACTACAAATGTCGTGGCTTCGTGTGACTTTGATTTTCAGTTCACATTTATTTTAGCAGGAATGGAGGGATCAGCCCATGATGCTCGTGTTTTGCACCATGCAGTCTGTACCGAAACATTTAGGTTTCCAAAACCACCTACAGGTAACATTCTGAAGCCATATGCTCTTTTTTTGTTTTTTTTGTCAGATCGCCCTACAGTAGACAGGTGATGTTTTATGGATTTTGGGACGAGATTTGAACTTGAAACTGTAAATTAAAAGCTCATCCTAAAACCTTAAATTTGGATTGTATACTACTGTAGTAGTACATACTGTATGACCGTCTTACTCAAGTTTTTGCCAAGGAGCCGAGTTTTAATTACCTTATCTCAATGTACACACACAGGCAAATACTACTTGGTGGATCAAAACTTTCCAGATAGGAAAGGGTACCTGAGACCTTACCTAATGATGCGATACAATCAATCCGAGTTTAAAAGGACAGCTCCAAAGAGTCCTAAGGAAATATTTAACCAGGTGCATTCATCTCTGAAGAGTTGCATTGACAAAGCTCTCGGCTTTCTTAAAGCTCGATGGAAGATACTGCAGAATGTACCAAATTACTCATCAGTTGAGCTAACCAAGACCCAAAGTAGGGTCATTATTTCAACATTCGCTCTGCACAATTATATTCTCAAACACGCAATCAATGATCCAATTTTCAGGAAGGACCAAAGTCTTGATTTCAAACCTCCTGTTCCTGGCTCATTTCAGGATGAAGGAAATCATATCATTGAATCAGGGGTGAAAGCAAAAGCAAGGCGTGTTGGTGAAATGTCGAGCATTCGTGATGAGATTACGTGCAGTTTGCTGTCTGCAGGACAACAAACTCAGACTTAGACAACTTCTGATCAATATTTTTGAGGTCATTCAGAAGGTGCATATCAGTGTATAGTACTAATGACCTGAGTAGATGATCTTAACCTAGCCTTTTGCTGTAAATGATGGTGCTGGTATCTTTTGGGACAAGCTACAATATTTTGTAAAAATGTAGTCTCTTAACAGCCTTAACAGTTAGTTCATCACTGTAATTTTCTCAATGGTTAATAAGAATCTAGTGATGTATTTTGCGGAACACATTATCCATCCACCAATCTTATATATCCATACAAGCTAGTTGCGAGATAGATAACGTCTAGTCTACATCACGTATCACTTTATTCACTTTTTCACCACCACCGTACAATTCACCTTAACCTATTTACATACGCCTAGTTGAGTTTTCGATCCAAACGGATATAGTCGTAAATTGTAACATTAGTTCAAACAAATACTCCGTATAACGTAAATACGTGATAATAATATTAATAATCCTTCACATTTCAGCTTTGCCCTAGTAAAAAAGAAAGTACCCAATTTCCTCGGACATTGTGGCGCCAGCTTCTTTGAGAAGAATCATGTTTTCCCGCCAAAAAAACAGTAACTTTTTTTTCTTCTTCTTAAATTAACATAAACTGCCCATCTTCAGAATTACGCTTTCTCTCTCCTCACTCCACCACAACGCCATGATCAAACCTCCTTCTTCAGTTTTTTCTGGTGAGTCTATATTACTCATTTTTACTCATATAATTCCCACTTATTTAATTAAATTAAAATGTTATAGAAAATATTGTGCATTTTGATAAGTTTTAATTCATAATTAGGTATACATTTTTTTAAATGATAATGTTGTGATGGGTATTCATAATTAATTGTTGGGATTTGTTAGAATTTCATAATTCATATTGTGGTTGATTTTTTATTTATTTATGTTTTGTTTGGAGATTTTTAATCACTCAATAGTTTAATAATATTATGCAATTTATTAATCCTGAATTAGGGTTTTGAGATGTTTAATGAGCTCTTTCTTGTAGTTGAAGTTATGTTAATAAGGCAAAGATTTGGGTAAAAAGGGTAAAATTGTATGATAAGGTGAAGATATTAGATTTGCGGCTGAGTTTTTAGGGTTCCAGCTTAAAAATTTAACCCCAATTTCTTCGGGTTTTATCGGGTTTCCAATACGACATTCATGTTCTTTTGCCATTCAGTTGTTGGGGGAATTTTGTGTGATGATGGATTGATTGTTTTGAGTTAGGGTTTTGGTACAATGTGATCCAAACAAGGAATTTCTAGTAGTATTTGGTGATGATTTAAGATATTGGAGGCAAGTTTCTAAGGTTTTAAGTTGAAAATTTACCCCATTTCTCTAGACTTTTACCCATTTTTTAACAAGAGATTCATGTTCTTTTGCCATTTTTTGAACACGAGATGATTACCAGATGACGATTCATGTTAGCCGACCCCAAATCATTTTGAGAATAAGGCTTGGTTGTTGTTGTTGTTGTTGTGCTTGTTTCGAGTTAGGGTTTTGCAACAATGATGGTCTGAACAATGAATTTGTTGTACTACTTTGTTGTGCTTAGATTTTATGTGTTCAATCAATAATCAGGTGGCAAATGATGCATGTTTTTGGATGATCATGTTGTTGTTGTTGATTTGTTGGGCTGTTTGTGTTTAAGATGCCATCAAATGTCGGAGATGATGTTCCTGCTGACCCTGATGAGGTTTCGAGTTAGGGTTTTGCTATAATGTGATTCAAACATAGTACTTGGTGATGATTAGATGATTTTGTGGACAAGTTTAAAATTTACCCCTATTCTCCTGACCTTTACCCATTTTTTCAACAACACATTCATGGGTCTTTTGCCATTTGGTTGGTGGGGCATTTTGGGTCATACTTGTTTCGAGTTAGTGTTTTGCAACAATGTGATCCGAACAAGAAATTTCTTGTAGTCCATGCTCTGCTGTGCTTGAATGTTATGCGGTTATCTATATCTCGTAAAAGAATTGCATGTTTTTGGATGATTACGTTGTTGTTGCTGACTTGTTGGGCTCAAACCATGTTTAGATGACATCAAATGTTCAACACGGTGTGAAGTATAATGTTATGGCTGCTGACCCTGAGCTGCTCGGTATAGTCTTTATCGAGTCCATCAATGAGAACAAGCGTAAGGGTTCCAAAGAGAACTTGGTAGACTTGCAATGGGTTGAGGCAGAGCTCTTGAGGAATAACATAAGATTCCCTGTCCATATGCTTAAGAATAGGGTTCCTATCATGAGAATCATTTGGAATCAGTGGAAACAATTCAAAAGGTTGGGGTCTACTCGAGAATGGGATGACTCAAAATGGGAGAGAGTGAGTCAGGTATGATTGTTTTTAAAGTTATGCGGCTGTAATGTTTGGATTGTAAGCATTTTATGGAATTACCCATTTTTCTTTTGTCACACAGGAGATTTGTTATGCTAGTATGTTTCGAGATGATCCTAATCTTTATACTGACGACATTGAAGCTAGATGGGATCAAATTTTTGGTGGTAATGTGTACATTACTGATGGTGAAGTTCATTGTAAGATCCTGGAGTATGCCGGTAAAGCTCATGTTGTGGCTATTCATGGAGGTGATGGGGTCACAAAAGCTCAGGACGGAACAACATAAGTTTGAGTGCTGAGTCAAAGAAAAGGTCATTTGATGAGATCGATACATCATCTAAGAGAGTGAAGAGAGTGAAGAGGGTGAAGAGAGTAGCAGCATAATGGCAAGTTATGAGAATACTCTTGACAGTGGTGCATCAGCTGACTTCAGCTTAGAAACAGTTTTGCACACTATATGCAACCTGCCAGGGTTAGAGGTTTGCAGTGACATGTCCATGTTCGCAATGATTTTGTTGGAGGACGAGAACAAGAGGAAGATTATTGCTCTCTTGCCGACTGCTGAGGCAAAATTGTGCTACATAAAGTACCTCTACTCAAGCAAGAACGGAGGTAAGAAGCAAACAGTTTAGGGTAATTGTCTGGCTATAGTCAATCATGTGCCGTTAGAGGCATAAGAAATGGACATACTCGTATCAAAAGAAGGGAGTCTTATGCGGAACTATGGGAAGTAACCTTTGTTGGGGTATCATTTGCTTTCTCTTTACTATCCACAGTTTTTACTGATGCATCAATATTTAACAGCTAGAATTTCTCAAGTGTAGTGTTCTCACATTTAAAATGATTTTGCTATTACTCTTATCAGTTTTTGGTTACTTCTGAATTATGGGGATATGAATGCTGTATCTGAATGAAACTTTGCAGTTGCAGGTGTGAATATGCAAACTCTGCAAAAGACAGGTCCAGTGACTGGCTTCTGCAAGGAGCCACCTTTGAATTCGTCTGAAAAAAGGAAAATGAGGATGATAGATTTCTTTGGCGTTCATGAAACCCAGTTTTTCGACTTGTTTAGAATGGATCGGAATACATTCCGTCAATTATGCAAGGAACTAGAAAGCAAATATGGATTGAAGTCTACTGAAGTGATGTCTGTTCAGGAAAAAGTGGGTATTTTTGTCTGCATTCTTGGGAAGGGCTTTTCAAAAAGAGAAGTTGAGGAACGCTTTAAGCATACTAGTGCTGTTGTGATCAGAAACTTTGAAGAAGTTTTGAGGGCAATGGATCGCCTTTCTGTGGATATGGTAAAACCTAAAGATCCGACATTTTCAGAGACCCCTTCACGTATAGCCTCTGATGATAAATACATGCCACATTTCAAGGTATAACTGTACTATTTCTTCCCACTGTATTTTTGTCTCTTGGTCTAAACTTTGGCAAATCAGCGTGGTATAACTTTTTTTTATCTCATTGTATGTAAATATCAGGACTGCATTGGAGTCATTGACTGTGAACTAATACCTGTCACTGTTCCTGAGAAAGATCAATTGCGATATAGAGGAAAGAGAGCAGTTCCGACTACAAATGTCTTGGCTTCATGTGACTTCGATTTTCAGTTCACATACGTTTTAGCAGGAATGGAGGGATCAGCCCATGATGCTCGTGTTTTCAACGATGCAATCTTTACTGGAAAATCTAGGTTTCCTAAACCACCTACAGGTACATTCTGAGCTACTCTTTACTGTTAATTACTCATCTCACCGATTTCAGTATGAAAGACGATACAACCCCATCTTTATCAGACCCTCTTACAGTAGACAGGTGAGCATTTTGGAATTTGGGTGAGTTTGAACTTGAATCATTAAAAGGTCATCGTGAAACCTTTATTCTAATCGTGTACTGCTGTATGACGGTCTTACCTAAGTTTTTGCCAGGGAGCCGAGTTTTGATTACCTAATCTCTATGTACACACAGGCAAATACTACTTGGTGGACAAAGTGATTCCAGAAAGGAAAGGGTACCTGACACCATACCTAAAGACGCGGTACAATCAGTCTGAGTTTAAAAGTGCAGCTCCAAGGGGTCCTAAGGAAATCTTTAACCAGGCGCATTCATCTCTGAAGAGTTGCATTGACAAAGCTTTCGGCTTTCTGAAGGCTCGATGGAAGATACTACAGAATGTACCCAATTATTCGTCAAATGACCAAGACAAGACCTTGGCCAGAGTCATTATAGCAACATTTGCTCTGCACAACTACATTCTCAAAAACGCCATCAACGATCTAATTTTCAGTAAGGACCAAAGCCTTGATTTCACAGCTCCTGTTCCTGGGTCATTTCAGGATGAAGGAAGTCATGTCATTGAGTCAGGAGTTAATGCAAGGCGAGGTGGTGAGATGTCGAGCATTCGTGATAAAATTACGTGCAGCTTGATGTCTGCAGGACGACAATCTCAGGTTCAGAGAAGTTCTGATCAATAGTTTTGAGATCTTTTAGAAGGTGTGCATCAGTGAAATAGGTATCCCCACTACACATAATCTATAATAGTTGTCCTGGTTTTTAACAGTTAGTTCATCACTGTAATTTCACAATGGTAACTTATAACCTAGTGACTACTTGTTATTTATGCTTTCACTGACTTTATTGGCTCGATGATATTGCTCTTTTTCGGCTATGTAAGGGAGAATCGGATGTAAGCAGTTCTACCTATATCTTGGATACGTAAAAAAGTTGTTTCCGAATATCTAGATGTGAGGTGATCCAACGCGATAAATTTTTAATCTCATATTACGATATTATTACATGTTCTCAAATCCTAGATTCGGCCCCGCCTACAATGATTATTACTCCTACCTTTGACTTACGTTTGCCAATGAAAGTGTACCAAAAAGTTACGTGAAGTATCTGGTGATCGAATCTGGTATGATGCAACAAACACTAGTCAGTAATACTTTGGTTTTCAATTCGATAATGAAAGTCAAAGCACAACACTACTTAGCTTTCACCCAAAAAGCAAACCAAAGGAGCAAACAATTAAGAAAAAAATGATGATCCAACAAAAAATTTAATTACATGTATGCACCGGCGAATCTAGCCCCAAAAACCTGGGGTAGCCCTTTTAGTATAAATTAATTTTTTCAAAAAATTTTCCTATTTTTTTGAAAAATTTTAGCAATATTTTGATGTCCTAAATTGGTTTATGTATGCAAAAATTGGTTTTTGAACTGTTTGGCTACTAGTATAGTGTTAGTATTATAATACATTGACTTCCTTCTACAATTCTATTGGATAGGAATCGAATTTGAAAACCGAACATCATCGGCATAGTAACTTTTGTCGTAAAATAGTAACTAAAATGTAAAACATGTGATCGTATAGACAAGTCTTGATCAAACCAAACTTGACTTAATCTAGTGACAAGAGATAAGTTTAAAAACCTTGAGATTAAACTCGATATCTACAGTAGAAGAAACTAAATATAAACCAACGATGGAACAAAAATTACAATTTCGATTATGTCGCACTAAATATATTTTTTTTTTGTACAAAAAGTTTATGATTGTTGAATTAAATTTGATGATCTTAGTACTATATCAACCAACAATGTGGTTATATATTTTATTTAACTCACTTCAGATAAATGAATACGATTGAATAAAGTTAGTTTACCTCCATTAAATTCATTTAGAATTAGATAGATTCAAATCATACTCAATAAGTTATTTAAACTTCAAATTATTACAGCTCAGATAGAATCAAGTGAGTAGATCATATGGAGTACTATTCACTTTAGTAATTCAATTGTACATACCAATATAAAGATTTTTAATGCAAGAAAAGAAATATAGTACTGTACTAAACTAATAAAAATCTATCTAGTATCTACCAACAACTCAGGTTCCTTGGCTATAGTTTACTGCCAAATGGCACTTTAGCCCTTGGTGGCATGTCACCTTTGATGCCCATGACCATGAGCATCTCGTACCATTTAATGATCCAATGCCAAATATACTCCATTACAAAGAAAAAAAAAAAAAAAAAACACAAATGAAAAGTACTTGACACAGATAGATTTTACTTTTCTAAAAAATCAATTTTATTCCCCCTCTTTTTTCAATAAAATTTTACGAGACCGTAAGAGCTGATTTGGTATCGTCCCTGATTTTCAATCTTATATGGTTGAAAAGCGCGTTTAATATAGGTTTCACTTATTACTCTGCTCAGCTCGAATTTTTAATTTTTTTTTATACATATAAAATTTATGATTCGTATGAATATGAAATCAACCTTCTAAACTTACTTAAAATAAACATGATCGTTAAACGTTACAAACAAATAGTGATACCGAACAAGTCGTAACTCCTATCACTGTAGAATATAGATACTTGGATTGACTTAGGATTTTAGGAAGTATCCCACAAAGAGACAAAATAGTAAACAGAGCAAAATGTACAGTGATACTTTCCATCTTAAAGATGAATTAATGCAAGAATCAAATCAAAAAATCCCTCTATAAATGCCAGATATATCTACCCTGACATTTTTCTTAAAGTGAAAAATTTATCAAAAAACAAATCATTAATATAATTTTCTTATAATAATAAATCTTCCCCTTCACATTTCTTGTATTTATTTCATTTCTTCTCCTCTGTGCTGTATCCTTAGTAGAAACAACCAAATAAAATCATGCCTATAGATTACCATCAACCCAAAGGTTTCAAAGGAGGATGGAGATCAGCCATCTTCATCATCTGTAAGCACCCCCCCACCCCCTCCTTCCCTTTTCCTTTTCCTGTTCATATAGGAAAATGAGATAGCGTCACCTGTACGTATAACTAAGTTTTACGTACGTTAGACCTCTCTCGACTATATATGCATGGTATCGATTTTAATATGTTTTTCGTTGTTGTGAAGTTGTGGAGATGGCGGAGAGGTTCGCGTATTACGGGGTAGCGGGGAATTTGATGATGTACTTGACGAAGGAGAAGGGAGAGGGGTTAGCAGAAGCAGCAAAGAATGTGAACTCGTGGAATGGGGTGTCTTCTCTAGCACTCTTCATTGGTGCCTTCTTTGCTGACTCTTACCTTGGCCGCTTCAAGACTACTTTCCTTTCCTCTTGCATTTTTCTCGTGGTTAGTTTCTATTCGATCTTTTTTTTTTGACATTTTTACTTATAATTATTGCGCTAGTAATAAATGATACGTAAATCGTTTAAAATTTGCGACATCTGATAAAATTGGAACAACATTACGTGTAAATCCGTCTTTTCTTTTTTTTGATGGTATGAATGAACAAGTTCTTTGTTTTTTCCTGTGCATGTGACAGATTTTTGGACTTGAAAATGAGACGTTTAGTTTTGGTCAATCTTGTTTTACAAGTTGGAAATGTAGTAGGCCAGGATTCAATTAATCAAGAGAACAAAAGAAGCAAATTAGGTCGTAAAAGTACTGTTTGAAATTTAATCGACACACGCAAAATTGTCATCGTATATGCATGAAAGGAACTTAGTAATTGATTCATGATTAGTGCAGTACTACTACTATGTTAACGTTGTCATAATGTCATTGTTACTAGTCAAAAAAGTTGTTTTCAATTTGATCTCACACGACTCATGATTTCCCACGAGATTTTTCTTCTTACTTTATTATTTCAAAATGGATAGTCCAATTTAGTTCGAATTCGAGTCAGGTACGATCAAATAGGGTGACAAAAGTCTGTCGATGCGTTTTTACATTGATGAGTACAAGTTTGTATGATTTCTTATCTATGCACAATTCGACCTACAGGGGTTGATTTTGATGACAGTATCAACATCAACCAAAATCCCACATGATGTTGCGACGTCTCTTTTTTTTACGGCGCTTTATATAACCGCCGTAGGAGATGGGGGTCACAAACCATGTGTCCAAACTTTTGCAGCTGATCAATTTGATGAGGACACACCTGAGCAAAAAAAGGCCAAGAGCTCCTTTTTTAATTGGTGGTACCTCGGCATAGCCATTGGCTCAATGTCCGCAGTGCTAGCAATAGTATACATAGAGGACAACGTTAGCTGGACCGTCGGGTTCAGTCTCCCGACGGCCAGCGTGGGGCTAGCTCTACTCGTATTTATTATTGGGAGTCCGACTTATAGGAAGGAGCGGCCAGTGGGCAGCCCTTTTACTCGGGTTGCTCAAGTGTTTGTCGCCTCTATTAAAAAGCGGCGTATGAATGACATGAGCAATGGTCACGGACTTTACTATGATGATGACGCGTTTGGTGGTTTGGAGGCGCAGAAATTGGCTCCTACCAATCAGTTCAGGTAATTATTTTGTACCCATCATGCATTTTTATTTGTTCTTGCATTTGGTTTTGTTAAGATATTGGGAGCATTGTGTGTCCACCATGCAATTTTTCTTGCATTAAGTTTCTTTGGTAGAGTTTTGGAGGCAAGATCAATGTTAGCCATCAATATCATGGTTTAGATTTGGGCATGATATTTGACACCAGTACTAGAAAGTTAGACCCACTTAAGCTTGGATGTTGGATCGTTCTGACCACTTTGGGTCAGTTAATTGAGTATGACAGATGGGCCATTAGGTGCACTTTGAGGCCTTTTTCCTCGAATCAAGTTTGCTTGCTGAGATATTGATTATGGAGTTGTGACTTGTGACTGGCATTGGGTGATGCATTTTGCTATGTTTGTAACTATATAAAACTCGAGTTTACTATCATTGGTGGTGTGACATATTTGGGAAAACATTAGTTGATTAATCTCCTGCTCTGCTATGTGTTTATGACATCTAGTACGACATGAACATTATAATGGTTGGTTGTTCAGTCTAAATCGATGTGATAGATAATGTGAAATACAGTGAGACGTCTACCCCCAAATTGTGTAACATTCAGTCATTGTGGTGTGTGACGTGACTCAGAAGGATGCACTTGTGACAAAAACGTAGAGATTTGCATAAGATACTAAAGGCGTGAGTGAAACAATCACAGAAGTTGTCTCGAGATATAACAAACATATTACATACCCACACGTAATATAAATCGAAAAATAGGAGGACAACCAAACACACCCAAAAGAACCAACTAACCCCCCAAAAAGCACAACATAAATCAAATCATATGGTAGAGAAAACTACTCCATAAACACAAATTAAAGTTATTACACTTTTGATTGCCATGCCACATTGTTGGGGGTAAGACAATCATAAATAATTAGCATGATTTGGGTGAGAAATGCTTTGTATTTTATATGATATCCATTGCTATTGCCAACCATTAGCCCTAATTAAGTACACTTTATACCTTTTTTCCACAATATGAAATTGATTAATGAACAACTTAATAAATTAACATCTAATAATAGTCCATAAAACGACAAGATTAGCCAACAGTGGATATGATTATGAGAATATGACTGTATTCTCAACAGTAGTATTGGATAACTACGTGAAGGGTTGTAATCATTTGTGATTACTTATGCTTGAATTGTTTAGTCGTGAGGGAAGAAAGAAAACATTCTATTCTTTTACACCTTTTTTTTTTTTTTTTGCTTATTATTAAGTTTAAGTGGAACATAATTTTGGTGTAGCCTCTCCTTTGTTTCTTTAATTTAGTGCCTGTTTGGCCAAGCTCCAACTTCTGTAGAACTAGTTCTCAGAAACAGTTTCTAAGAAACAGTTTTTGGAGGAGAAGCTCCAAATTGAAGCTTCTACTTCTGAAGAACAAATTTACACTAGAAGTGCTTCTCAGAAACCAGAAACAGTTTCTCAGTTTTGGGTGTTTGACCAGTTTTTAGTTTCATGGACCCAGAAACAGTTCAGAAGCTTGGCCAAACACACCCTAAATTTGTTCTTCTTTCTTGGTTTGCGGGTGAGAGTTTTTAAGAGGAATAACGATTATGGTGTGTAGAACTGTAGACACATTTTTCTTGTCGTTAGGAGTTTATAAGGATCTTACGCAAAGGGTTTTATTGAAGGAAACAGTAAACTAGAATTGACAATGAACTCAAACATTAGTTCGGAAGTGTATGTAGTGCTTATTGCGATACACGAGAGAGCAATTTGATTTTTGAAGATATTTATTAGGATCATCTTATGTTATGCGGACTAATTAAGGAGTATATGAGATTTTACGTGTTTTGAATAAAATTTATCACAAATTTTTTAGGAGTAATTCTTTTGCAATAGAAGGAACATTAGAAATGCATGCAAAGAGGATGACACTACTAGCACCGTTTGACCCAAAACTACAAAATCTTGTAGTTATCAACTTATCATAGCTCATTAATTTTAGCCATCAAAAATCTCGTACTACTCTAAAATTCAGTGTAGAAGATAGAAACAAGTCGGACTTCATAGTATTGAATAATTTTTGGCGCATATGTATAGCAGGTCAACAATCACGTAATCTTGACTGATTAATTAGCTCGTAAAATTATCGAGACGTGGTACTTAGGATCTCTGTTATATTTGCGAATAATTGGGAACATATATAGTTGGGTAAAATCAATCAACCGCTGCCTGGCAATCTTCCACCTTGTAAGATGCATGAGGCCATTATTTACTAGAATTGCTCCACAAGCTTTGGTAATGCTTGTACGACCAAACTCCAAAAAGTTTTCTTTTATTTTTGGTCTCAAGTAAACCGTATCCACCATGATAATTGTTAAGTGACAACGACCCACCTTTTTACTAAAATTTTCACTATTTTTAACACATCATCGTCAATATATATTGCAAAAATATCCATCTAGTAATAATTGGCAATTGCAACATTTGAGTGCAATTTTTTTATTTCCCATGATCTAACCAATCAGAACCATATAATGGACTAAATTTATGAAGTCTAGACTATAATGCAAAAGTGAAAATTGTTTCGAGGTTTATCTTGTGAAACTCTTCTTTATTAGCTAGTACGCTTTGTGATTATGATTTACATGAACATGAGAGTATACATTGTATAAGATCGATACGAATGAACGACTTTTATAAAGAGTGCTTATTAAGTAAGTTGTAAGTCCAATCTCGATTTAGTGAAGCTAGGTACAAATAAAAAAGGATGTCTTTATATTTGCTCGGTAAAATGAGTGTACATTTGCACTAAAGTACGACGAACTTTTCTAGAAGTTAAATACTTGAAATACGAAACAAGTCATTTTTTTTTTTATCGAAAATAGATCATCTAAGTATCTAACCATGGTTTTTTTGAATTAATTTGCTAGATGTCTCGACAAGGCAATGATAATTGACGATCAAGATGTATCAAACAAGGCAAGAAATCCATGGAGACTATGCTCACTAAATCAAGTTGAAGAAGTGAAGCTAATCCTTCGTTTAATCCCAATTTGGGTATGCACATTTGGGTATGCAATAATAGTAGCCCAAGTACACACCTTCTTCATCAAGCAAGCAAGCACCTTGAACTTGTCCATTGGGCCTAAGTTCAAAATCCCACCGGCGTCTCTACAGGTCATCCCCGGAATCACAATCCTAACATTGGTACCAATCTACGACAAGCTCTTCGTCCCTACAATGCGCAAGCTAACTAACATCCCCTCGGGTATAAACACGCTCCAAAGGATCGGGATTGGGCTAGGATTTTCAGTCCTAACAATAATTGTAGGAGCCCTGGTCGAGACCAAAAGGATAAGTGTTGCGAGCCAACACGGGCTCTTGGATGACCCGAAGGCGACTGTCCCAATGAGTGTATGGTGGTTGATCCCACAATTTTTGATCATGGGCCTAGGTGACATTTTCACCTATGTTGGTATGCAAGAAATATTTTACGATCAAATGCCGGAAGGTATGAGGAGTATGGGTTCAGCCTTTACGAATGGGGGTCTAGGAGTCGGGTCCTTGATGAGTACCGCGGTTATAACCCTAGTCCAAGAGGTTAGCTCAAGATCGGGTCAGACTTGGTTGGTGAGTAATATTAATCGAGCCCATTTAAATCTTTTCTATTGGGTTTTAGCCGGGTTTGGTTCTTTAAACTTGGTGGTCTATGTATTGACTGCTAAATGGTTCGTGTGGAAGAAAACTCAATCGGATCGATAGATCACATGTGACTTTCGGAAAACATTATACACCCTTGAGGGTAGGGTATCGTGTTTCTCTAATTCGAAAACCACCGTCCCCCGCCCCCGTCTCCCCCCACCCGTCTTAGCATTCGACCGAGCGGTTTTAGCATTCTCGCATTCTCGCATTCTCGGGGTGAAAAATGGCATTGCCCCCGGAGGTAGAATCTCGGTGTTTGTAAAACTTGTTGATCACAATATGTATTCAAGGATTTGAACTTTGAAGGTGCTCTTGATCAAATATTAAAATATATGGATTGTTTTGTATTAGTGTTACTTTGGGCCTTCGATTTACTAGTTAGAAAAATTTTTGGGCTTAATGCATCCGGCCCAACCACTGCAAAATACATGGATGAAGTTTTATTTCCCCTCTCGAATTTCTCTACTACATTATGTTTCATCCAATTTCGCTAATGTGGAAGATGTGGTAGTTCACTTAGTTAAGCTACCGCTGATTTTCATCCTCAACACCCGTAATAAGTTGTAAATAAATATCAGTCATAATTGATAGATGTAGATGCCCCTAATTTAGAGTCGAACTATAACTTGAGGGGACATCGTTAATTGAGTGAAAAAAGCTTAAGGCGGTTGTAAGTTGTTTTTGGTGACTTGTATCCGATCCAATCATACAAATGAGAATGTATCTTCAAGATACAGGTCGTTAAACCAGGTCGTTCACTTACTTTTACTTTACTCGTAACAACTTCTAGAACATATTAATATGGTTGATTGATCTTCTAATTCGTACTAGTAGTCTTCAATCACAAGCTATGTAAAAGTCCAAAAGAAGATCACAACCTTAATCAAAATGGGATTTTGTAAATCAAGAAAAATATGCAAATATCGTTGTCCACAAAAGAAAAAAAACGTACCAATAGTGATTCGTACAATCTCAAAAGACCCAAAAACAGAGGGAAAAATCTCAGTCAAATACGGAGTACATATAGACACACATTTCCTTGAAGATTCACAAGAAAAAAATCGATGCGAAATACACGTGCATGATTCTATAAACTATGGTCGGCAATGATATCAGGGAAAGGTCCACAAACTATAAAACTAATAAATAAAGACATAAAATTTGCACTGTTATTTTGTCTAAAGTAAAAAATAATGATATGATGAAATCAGACAAAGTTGGTCACACATAATCGCATAAATCAATACAGATTTGCTTATAATATGAAGACAGCATGCATTATGCTGTAGCTTCCAAATCTCCTTGTCCAGCTTTTTCCTCCTGATTTTGGGTCAAGATCTACACACCCGCACACGAGATTACTTTGGGGCCACCGTTTAAAATTTGCGCAACCGGTTTATATAAGCAGATAAACAAGCTCGATCATAATCTATTATAGAGTAACGAACTAACAATAACAGAAGGCGATTAGTTTTCGCTTACTTGTGTCGTTTTGAGATAATAGTTTTGCACACATTTGGGAATTCTCAACTGTTCAGTTGATAATGTATCAGATTTATAGATAAACTTGTTTATCCAATAACAACTAGTTGCACACACTTGGGAATTCTCAACAGTTTAGATGATAATATACGGTATATAGCTTTCTATTTTGAGGTACAAGTGTTTAAAAGTTTGTGCGAGTATTAGGACACGTTATTTTGGACCTATACTCAACATAATTCTGCACTTTATTTAAGGTGTATAGTGATTTCTTTCGTCTTATAATTATGTTGGTTCATTTTTAGTTCAAGACATGTTGTCCTTACTGACATTGAATTCTTGAACTCCACGCCTCTAGTACAATTCAAATCAAAGTCATGTTAGTTGATCTCAGTACATTAATAGGCAGATTTGCAAGGGTACCCCGTACCCGTTCTCTTATCGTCTAATTAGATACTTAAATAATACTGGAGGTGCCCTTTAATTAAAGGTCAACTTGGCCATTATCTATAATCAATGGCCAAACAGTGTCTCCCTTTTACCTAACGAATACCAAGTTTAATTTATAATTTAGAGTATTAATTAAGCATTTCATGTGAGTATGTCGACCGGTTTTTGAAGATAAGATTATTTTAGTATTTGACAATTCTTCTTACAAGTTACAAACTTACGACTACTTAAGATTTGGACTTGACTTACTCCCACTATTCACCTATAATATAATTTTGCTTGACATTTGACGACTATGTTTGTAACTTGTACGAAAAAAATGTTGCTTGTATGACCATATATGAGTTAAATTTGACCCAACATATCTTAAATTATTTGTGCTATATTTGTAATTTAGTATAAGTTGGAATTCATTGAATTGTGTGTATTTTTGAGTTTAACTGACTTATTCTAGCATGGAACGAACATTTGTCAAATATAAGAGTAAATTCGATTTAATTAGAAAGTATTGAAATTTTCTATATTTTTGTTACACACTTTTTGTGGAGTACTATTAATCTATTACCCAGTTTCAAATCCGCAAACACCAACATAAGGTTTACACTTTCAATTACACCTCCATGAAAATGTAAGGTATCTTAGTTTTAATAGTTTCAAGATTAAATATAAGATATCCAAAATGTATCGAGATCTCCTACAATTGAAAATTAATCCACCATTAAGAAACTATTTGTGTCTTTGTTTTATGCATATATCATTCAAGTCATAATTATCACGGATAATAAACTCTATCAACATCTATAACAAAAGAAATAAACTATAGCACTGGTGCAATAACTCTCGAGTATCCTAATTCGTTCAAACTCGTTCAATCCATGACGACTTTTATTAGGAAGTGCAACTTAGTTCAATGAATGATGGCTTTAGGAAGTGCAACTTAGTTCAACTTATTAAACAAGTTTGTGGATATATATCACTATTATCCAATCAATCAAGGTTGTGTGCCAAAAATAAATCTTAAACCATAGTTCATAATCTTATATTATTCACTTGATCTCTACTCCTTGTTAATCAGACAAAAACCTTGTCACCATATCCTAAAAGATGACATAATTTCACACACCCCACTATCATAAAAATTGATTAATGAGATCCACTCTTACAATTTGATGATCATATAATTCCTTATTATATTGACAAGTGTATTTATAAAAAAGTTTGATTTAATTGCTCATGAAAATCCATTGCTATCAAAGTCTAAATCGGATCAAATGTGGTCCTATAGCTATGATTGACATTAAGGCAGCAAATTTTATTACCATGACGTGGTGATTTTGAATCCATTTTAACCTTAAAGAACTAAGAATATACTCCACTACAACTACTTTGAAGAATTCTTGTGGTAGAAGATTTTCTAGATTGTTATACTCCACAATCTTTTTAGAAAATTTGATTAGCAACTTTTTTTACTCATAATAGTATTGCTTTGAAAATTGGTTGAGTAGAATACTCCAATATTGGAAAGCACTAGTGCATACAATAAGGAGCTGTAATCCACAATTCTTGCAAGTTTCAAATTCGAGTTATCATAATGAACTAATGAACCGTCAATATTAAGATTTGTAGGGTCCAGAATTAGTCTTTGCCACTCTACAAACTCATACATTGCTACTTAGATAATTTTTACGCTTAATCGATATCGCATCTTTCTGAGCAATTGTTATACGGAGTAATAAAAATGTTAATAGTAGTATCCATCAGAATTTCGGTAGATAAAAACCTAAAGAATACGGAATACAATCAACAGTTTAGCGTACACGATTCCACTGCATGACCATCGAAATACCATTAGATGTCGAAAAGATATTAATAGCATTTATTAATATTTCAGTTAATAAAAAAAAAAATATCGTACTGACAGTCCAACGTATACGACACTACCGTATGATTGTATGACTATCACCTCCTTTGAAAAAACTTTTAGTGGCCAAATTGGAAAGCGAAGAGTCAAACAAAATCTCACCTAAATCAAAAAGATTTCATTAAAACCAACAAATTTTTTTTTTTTTTTAAATAGAAATAGAAAATGAGAAGACTTGCACTCAAAATCAACTCCCCCCTTCCTCTTTCCCTCTCACATTAATTAAATCAAATCAAATACTATAAAGTAAATGAAATCAAAGTGAATGCCCCTACAAAATATTTTTTATAATAAAAAAAAGTGGACAAAAAAGAGATCCTCAAGATCCTCAAAAACAAATCCCTTCTCAATTGTCCAAATCTCTTTCATATCTTTCTCATTATTTTCTTTCCCCCAAACAAATCCTATGCCAAAATATTTGATTCCCTCACCTACATAAAACCAACCCAAACTCACCCCCCTTCCAACATTATTTCCTCATTCCCTTCTTTTCCCATTCCCTTCCCTCTTACTCTTCTCATTCCTCCTCATTCTTCTTCTTCTTCTTCCTTGTTTGGCTAAGGATAATTTCCAAAATTCCAACAAAAAAGAAAAAGAAAAAAAGAAATGGATACCCAATTCCATGTTCTAGCTGTTGATGACAGCATAATTGATAGAAAGCTCATTGAAAGACTCCTAAAGACTTCATCTTTCCAAGGTAAAATTTCCACCTCCAAACATGGTCTTAACAATTAACTCTTTAATTACCAAAGTTTTAATCTTTTTGATGTAAAATTGTAAATTTGCATGATCTGATGTTTTTTTTTTACTGTGTTTTGTGCAGTTACTGCAGTTGATTCTCCAAACAAGGCCTTGGAATTACTGGGTTTGAAAGGGAATGGGAATGGGAATGAATTTGCAAAGAAAGTGAATATGATAATAACAGATTACTCAATGCCAGGAATGACAGGGTATGAGTTATTGAAGAAAGTTAAGGAATCGGAAAGGTTGAGAGACATTCCTGTTGTAATCATGTCTTCTGAGAATATACCTTCCAGAATTAGTAGGTGTTTGGAAGATGGAGCTGAGGAATTTTTCTTGAAACCTGTGCAATTGTCTGATGTTGATAAGCTTAAGCCTCATTTGTTGAGGTGTAAAGCTAAAGATTTCTGCAAGTTTCAGCAGCATAGGGGTTTGTTGACTTGGTACTCTAATGCTTCTACCATCTGTCAAAGTTGTACGTAAATCGTAACACCACGTCAGCTTTGTTACCGTGAAAATACGAGAAATTCAGTTTTTCCCGGTTTGACATGGTATAATATGTGACCATGGGAATTAAGTAAATTCCGGGTTCGGGTTGAAAATGGGGTCCGAGCTTTGATGTGAACGCAATTATAATATGGATCCGGGTGGTGTCGGGTTTGAAAAGGTTGAAATGTACGCAATCTGATCTCAAACTAGTAGTTCAAAGATGGAAAAAAAGGTCGAGATATACGCAATCTTATTCCGAATGATGGTTGAAATGGTCCAAATTACATATAACTACTATTCCGTACACGGGCTTGAATGGCATTACATCATACAATATGATATTGGATTCGTTACATCATCATATGGTATACGATGGAATGAGAAGAAATTGATGCAAAGTTATTACAGATCCTGGCAGATAGAAGATCTTACATAAATTAGATAGTAATTCTTTAGATTTGATACAGAGGAATTTTGACAGTGGTCCTCTTTTGATTGTCCTGTGAATGTACATATCAGATTAATCTGAATTAGAGTACACATTTGCTCCTCTTTTGGTATTTAGATCTTACTAGTATGTAGTTATGCAAATGTCAGTTGTACGAGTAACTTGTAAGACACAATTATTACTTAAATCGAATGAAAAGAAAATGGAAGTATCACAAGAGAAAAATTCAAGCTTTAGTAATTGTTCGTATCTTTAGTGCATCACATATTCACATCCATTTGATTCACTAGGCATGTGCATTATCTTTATCGGCGATAGTCCCAGCTTCGATATCACCTCGACTACAAATTATTTCTCTATATCTCTCTCACTTTTATTATGTACCTGAATATCAATACAACAATAATAATTAACAAAACCTAATCCTATAATAATTTAGAATTGTTCAATATAAATCGGTATATGAAACCGTAACGTTTCCAAGAGTGATTACGAAAGCGTGTGTAGTTTACTGAAGGATCTGGTGTACTAACAAGTTGGGGTGTCATGGATAGAGAATATATTCCCGACCAATAAAGCAAGTCACAATGATAATAATTTTTCTCAGGTTCTTATGTATCTGGCCAAATATGAGCTGAGTGCCAGGTTGTTGTGTTTCCTCCTTCACTCTCAAGATAAGTAAACTTCCAGCAAAGAATCCGATCAAATAATCATATGCTTCTATATATCTTGTCCACGACATATACCTACTTAACATCAAACTTGTGATCCCATACTCATGCTTCATCCATACCCAAACATTTTATTACTCCAAAGTTGGATTAATTCGATCTCCAGAATCAAAACTCGTCACTCCGTTCAGGATGGATGGATCATGGCCTTTGCCATGGAAGCGCAGCAATGTGCCGTGTTGATGTACAGTACCGCCCAAGATACGATCATAGTGAGTAACCGGAACAATTCCTGTGTCTATCTCTTAACCTAAAGGGCAATTCTAGGGAAAAATTAATGAGCCCTTAAATTTACCAAAGTGGTAAACTAATGAGCTCTTAAATTTACCAAAGTGGTACAACATCATTAGAACAAGTCTTGTATGATATTTTTTCTTACCGTGTTTCCTCTTCAGTTCTTTTCTGCTGCCCCCATCCCTTACAAAGGACACATTGAAAAGAAAAAAAAGGAAGAAAGAGATGGATGTAGAGCCTTACATTATGAGCGCTACCAAAAGACGGGGAAACCAACCTTACCAAACATAGTAATGGTCTAGACGTCTAGTGGTGTTAACTTGGACTGCGACTTGAAGGTCACAAGTTCAAGCTGATAAAATTGGAGTGGTTGACCAGAGACGAGTCTGATCCAATATGGTCATGCTTAGGCTTTAGAAACGAAGAAGACAGCAAGTGACCAAAAACTGGTGCAGGAGTACTAAGTTTTATGTGCACTCGTCATTTCACAATTAGAACTGTGGAAGTACATTTACGGATTAGAATCAAACTGAAATCATTATGGATCATACACTTTCAACAAATTGACAATCCTGGGAGCATGCAATCGCTACACTGAAAAAAAAGGGACGGTGATGTTGTCGGGTGGTTTTGGGCTGAGGTCCAGACAAGTTCCAGGTGTAATTCCGATCAGCCAATTCCCAGTAAATTCTTTCAACAAGGTACACCAGGGAGCATTACCATTCAGAAAGTGAGTATTCAACGGAGTTAAATGCCTCGCACATGATCACTTACAGTTTCTGCTTTCTGTTAATGTCATACATAACGCATGCATCTGCAGCAGTCTTCAACTGAAATGACAACATGAAAACAGAACTCAGAAGTGTACTAGAATTCTGGCAAATGCATCTGCTTCTATGAGCAATGTTTAAACCACATACTCACATGAAAAGACACTAAACAGTTCCACAGTGCAAATCTAGTGGGGGAGGGGGCTCACCAACTCATCAGTGACCTCTTGTCACCGAGTTTCAAAAACCAAAATTAAGGTCTAAGTGAAGGTGTTCAAGTATGGCTAACTCTATTTCAAATAAGAACCGAATCCTATCTCAGTTCACCCATGCTTTTCCCCACATTAAATGCTCTTTTCATAAACATAGAGGTTCACTATAAGATCCAAAAAAAAAAAAAAACATATTTCGGCGAGATAGAATCTCTCCTTTATTTCAGGTCATGTATTAGAATTCCAAAGAAGGGGTTGGGTCAGAAATACCACATATTCACATATCCCATAAATACAAGTCCAAGGCACAGATAAAGAAATTACACATGAACAGCATGGTCATATGTCGATCGATTAAAGTCCTGTAACTTTTTGCCATAGTTGCCTAGAGTGACTCTAAGAGAAGAAAAATGTCCACCAACAATTTCGTCAAATCTTAGTCCTAAGCAATTTGTCATAGGCAATGCATAACTTCATGATGAAAAGTGCTGGCTCTACTCTTCCACGCTGGATATTAAAAAATCTCCTTAAGCCTAAATTATGAGCAAGGCTCTATCTTAGAACCTAACTGAAATGACAACATGAAAACAGAACTCATAAATGTAAGCCTGTAAGGAATTCTGGCAAATGCATCCACTTCTATGAGCAATGCTTAAACCACACACGGGGTACATGAGAAGACACTAAACAGTTCCACAGTACATATCTAGAGGTGGGGGGAGGGGAGGGGACTCACCAACTCATCAGTAACCTCTTGTCACCCTCCGAAAACCAAAATTGAGGTCTAAGTGAAGCTGATCAAGTATGGGCGTATGGCTAACTAAAATTTAAAAATCCTATATCAGTTCATCCCATGCTTTTCCCCACATTAAAAGCTCTTTTGATAAATATAGAGGTTCACTCTGTAAAGATCACAATTAAAAATAAAATAAAAAAGGTTTTTGCGAGAGAATTAATTATCTTTCATTTCAGGTCATGATATAAGAATTCCAGATAAGAGATTGAGTAAAAAAATACCACATATTCACATAACCCGGTAATATATATATATATTTTTTTCCACAGGTAAGAACATGTACACAGATCAGGTAACCCTTCTAGTAGCCAGGGTATCACCCAATCTGTCACATGACAAAATACAAGAAAGGTAATGTATGTCCACCGACTAAGGCACAAATACTTCATATGGGTTCGACGGTCATGAATAGCATGGTCATATGTCGATGAATTAAATTCCTGTAACTATTTGCCATAGTTACCTACAGTGACCTCCCAGAGAAGAACAATGTCAAACAACAATTTCATCGAATCTCAGTCCTAAGCAAATTGTCGTAGGGAAGCATAACTTCTTGATAAATAGTACTGGCTCTACTCTTCCACGCCTATGATATCAAAGAATCTCTTTAAGACTAAATTATGAGCAGGCTCTATCTTAGATCTTTACGTATTCAAGCAACAAATGACTAAAGGATTGTTTCCAAGGATCATTGCTGATAACAACAAATAGTCACCTTTAAGAGGGGGGGGGGGGGTGTACCAATTCCGTACACAAATAACTCACGAAAGGGTGGATCACTTTCTAGATGAAAAAATAATCCTATCGAACTACAGTGTCCAGTATTCTAACAACAGGCATATTGGGAGCCACAGTGAAAGATCAGATGACAACATAAAAAGATATTTGCATGATGTAGGAATTGTACCTGTATGACATTGATGGATTGCTTAACTGCCCACCCAAATAGAACTAGAGCTTCTAAAATACAAAGTGGCAAACTTTGTGTTGCTGAAGAAACAACCACCTACAGAGTAAACCACACAACGGTAATGATAAGCAAAAATATCCAAGTGTTTTCAAAGATATCCCCGAAATTTAAGATAAAAGAAGACTTTGGTGAGTTAAAAGAGCATATCTCACATCAATGACATCTTCACTTTGACTCTTTGCCAGGAGGAAAAGGAGTATGTACAGAACCTGTGGATTTTTGAGACATTTATTATTATCACAAGTAATTATTAAAATTTCTTAAGCTGATTAATGTAACAATGTCCGGATACCTCACATGAGACACAACAAAATGCCATAAACATCCGGTTTCCATAATATGCTCTGAAAAGCCAGCTAGAACTATCTTTCACATCTTTGTGGCTAGCCTTGCCTGTCAAGAAAGTACTTCAACCAGGAGAGATGTCATGACATTGAGCATAAGAAAGACAAAAATAGTTTAGTTCAACAGATGAGCAGCAATACCTGTACATTTGAAACCAATGGCTAGCAATGTCCAAGGCAAGCAATGACAAGAAAATTAAACCCGGCCTGCAAATGAATCCTCAAAAATTTATCACACTTTTATGTATCAAAATAAAGAAAAGTAACTAACAAATAGTGAAGAACATTTCTGACCTGTATATTTGGGACAGTAACACTAATAGACACGCTGTGCTAATCCTGTACAAAGCGTAGGTTGTCGAGAAAGCAATTAGCAATGTTGTCGAGAAAGCACTTCGCAATGCAAGATGAGGTGAGGTAATAGTAAATGCAAGACGAAGAAGGAATAAGGTAGGAGGCCAACCTGTCTGTAACCATGTCCAAAACAGCACCAAGAGTTGATACTGGGCAGAAAAAAGGACGATGTCAGAAAAAGTAATGAGATCTCAACAACAAAGACTCACCAACTTTTGTTCATGAGTCAAGGACATATTTTGTTCTTTAATATTCAACCCAACCTTACTATTAGCATTCAACTGAATCTTTTTATGTCATTCTGGAGTATGTAATCAATATTCACCGAGCAACAAATCTATTCCTCAGAAAAATGTAAAAATAATGTTTACGTACAGCAATTCTACCTTGATTGAGTTTACGAGCAAACCAACCGTCAATGCCATCACATACAAAGCTGCAGAGGTTACAACTTTTATCAGCAATATTTCATTTCAAAGAAACTATAAGCACAAGATAAGCTGGTCGATCGATAATAAGAATAAGGCGGCGTTACTAAGTACCTTATAAAATAAAGAACTGCAAAAATGCCTTTATGAGAGTAACATATTGCAAAGGCAACGCAATTCATTAGAACCCTAATGTACCCTGCATCAACAAACATGACATCAATTCACCATGCAATGTGCTTGGCAACCTAAAGGCAGAAACGGCGTAATGCAAACTCACCAATTATATTAGGCACGTAAAGATATATCGTCGACATCTTTGGCTTCGATGAGTCAACCATTATGCTAGAATCTATAAACCAAAAATTCTCTTGAACCTAGCAAGAAAAATGATATGGTCAACCATAATGAAGCGTGGATTTCTCGGCATGAGAAAAATAGGAGGGATGGGAGGGGAGGGCAATTTGGCACTATGATTTTACTAAATTGTTGCTCCAGCTACACCCAAATGAAAACAAACTAAGATTATCATACATAATTTCCTTTTCAACATTCAAAGGAGGCGAGGAGACTGCAGATATTACCATATGAATAATGTTTTAAGAATCAAGATTTTAAAAAAAAAAAAAAAAAAGGGTCTCCACATTCACTAGGTTGTCTATTACCTCCTTGCTCTCTCCCACATTTCTCGACAACTGCCTTTCTCATCAATCACCAAACCGGAGCAACTTTCGAGTTAGCCAAAACAATTGCTCATATGAGTATACCCACGACCGACAAGAGGGGGGATTAGCAACTTGGGTCTGAGTGCAAGGAATGGGTATATTTCGATCATTCAACATTAACCATCGACGATAATTTTAACTCGACATTATCTCTTTCTTGTTTAAACATTCAAGATCTCCATTACCTACTACACGAAACCTACATTGTGCACTTCAATTACACCAAACCTCCAACATGTATCATACACAACACAAATCAATTTCCTTTTTTGGAAATTCTACCAATATAATGCCCAACTCATTATCCATACCGACACCGCCGTCTCGTAGATTTACGGCCCCCCGTACAAAACTTCGAATACCAGGCCTATTTATAAATGATTTTTTATTTTTATTTTGGGGAGGAGTTTTCTAATTAATACAAATTACAACAAAAATACTCAGAAATTTCATCAATCAGATTCATAATTAGTATTTAGCAACATTTCTACCGATCCCCCAATTCAATTTAACCTAAAATTAAACCATTTACGATGAACAGAAATCAGAAATTTGACGGAAAAAACATCGCATAATACGGAAAATGGGGGGTTTAAGAAATTACCTGTGCAGATGGTAGATTGATTTTGGCGTAAATTTCACGATTGAATTGGCGCGAAATTCCTGAAGAATCTTATCGGAGAAGAGAGAGATCAATGCGTCGTCTTTCTGAGTAAAACTTAAGATGCGAAATTGTCAGTGTTGCCGGTTTAGGGTTAACTTTCAATTCAATTGATTTTATTTCGTTTTTTACAAGTCCCTCCTAATGTGTTTATTTTGTGGATTGAGCCCTTCGTTATTTACAAACTACTAGTATGTCCCGAGATTCACTTTAAACACGAGTTTGGTCGATGTGGTATGTATTGTTTGAAGAGATGGTCGAGAAGACTTCTCAACGAGATTTGAAATGTTCATTTTTTATGGCGGAACGTTGAAAATGACATAGAACGTGAACGCCAACCCTTATTAATGAAGGAGGTAATTTATCGAACAATCGAATTGCCTTATTTTGCATTTTTCTTGGGACAATCTAGCAAAAAGATGGCATATTGGTGCACATTTAATTGCATGATCAAATATTCTTACAGTTTTAAGATAACGGGGAGTTTTTGCTTTTACCAAGTTAGTATCGAGATAATTAAGTCCCGACCAGTACAATTAGAGAAGCACTCCGTAAATATGACTACCAAACGTGTCTGATGAGTCAGATTAGCACTTTGAATTCCTGTTCAACTAAAAAATTAATCTTCAACATGTTTTAACATAAATACTGAATCGATTAGATCCTGATGTAAACGTTTTGGCTTGAATGTTCTAGAACAGTGTTAGGACTAGTATTAAAACACGATAGCAATCAGACTCGGAATAAGACAAGTTTAATCGTAAATGCCAAAAACACCAGCTTGTACTGTAATACGCTGGTCGGGTTAGCGTCGAGGGTTTTACAACCCAAACTCGGAGGTTTGGACAAGGGGCACATTCGTCAATTCGGAGATCTCAAATTACTAAACAACACAATCGCTCCCTGCTTTCTTCCACACTGGCATTCTTTCCCTCAACACGATCAAATTAGAAAATACTTCAAACCCTAAAATTTTCCCCCAATTCAATTGATGCGATTTCAAATTAATTGCCAGTGAGAGGTCTCATAAACCCTAAAACCATGTCGATGAGTATCGAACCATTTAACAAGTATTAATCTTCTTTTTAACTCTAATTCAATATATAAAATTGATGAATTTTGGGAAGAATTTGATTGATAATTTTTTTCATTTTTTTTTTGATTGTGTAGGTTGGTGAAGCTTGCGGCGAGGGCTTTCTACGATGATATATCGACAAAGGGGGATAATCAGCTTAAGAACAGCCGCGGCGATAACCGCGGCATGGCAGTTGTAATTCTTGATGCCCTAACTAGGTATACATACACTTTTTTGTTATAAAGTTTGCATATTTTGTTTGATTAGTGTAAGGTTATATGCATTGCGGTTTGCGGACCTCATTAAACCCGCCATTGTCGGAATTTGAGTCGGTATTGGTAGAATTGGTGGGTATATAGGTCATTTGGTGTATTGTGATGCACAATTAGGATTACTGGTATAATCCCATTAGATATTTAGGTACTACTTGGGCGGTCCTGGTGCGTGTAGTCGTATCTCGGGATTGTGTTGAACCTACGATTTAATGGCATAATGTATACTTCGTAGTTAGTGCTGTGATTGGAGCTTAATTTTGAGTGTGATTTGAGGGTGTTTTAGTTTAAAGTGTGTGCTGTGGAGGCAGGTATTGGGGGTACTAGTGTACGCAACCTTATCTTTAGGATACCTAGTACAGTCTTGTTAAAGGTCTCAGCAATACTTGGAGGTCCTGGTGTGTGTAACCTTTTCCCGAAATAAGTTCAACGGTTACTTTACGATGTAATGTGCATTCAGTTTTGAATGGGATTTTTAATGGGTGTTTCCAAAGACGAGCTTTTTGAAGTAGCGTTCAGACAGGAATTAGGGGTATTAGTATACACAACCTTGTCTTTATGTGTTGCGTATCTGTGTAGCGGAGGGTAATGTCATTTAGGACAACTAGTACAGTCCCGTTAAAGGTCCGAGTAATAGGTGAAGGTGTTGGTGTGTGTAACCTTATCCGGAATTAGTTCAACAGCTATTTTAGGTTGTGATGTGCATTCCGATGATTTAATGGCCGAATTCATAGTTAGAGCTGTGATTGTAGCTTAGTTTTGAGTGTGATTTAACGGGTTTTTAAAGACGATCTTTTTAAAGTGCCATTGAGGCAGGCATTCGGGGTACAAGTGTGTGCAACCTTATCTCTATGTATTGCGCATTTGTGCTGTGTAAAATTTTACAAATATGCTAAAAGAAACATATCTTTGACACAGGATCAATATTGAAAGATCTTTCATTTATTTGGGGCTTTAACTTTATAGTAAAAGGATATTTTATTTGTTCAAATATTGGGTTTTTAGAGTTAGGTTGTCAGAGGCAAGGTTGCATATGTGTACGAGATTCTTTGAATTCAGTTCTGGTGTTCTGTAACATACGTGGACTGTGTAAAGGGGAAGGTTGGGTACTTGGGTTTATGAATGTGCTGGATTAGCTGTCTTAAGCCTAACCATGCTTATACGACAAGGTCCTACATTACTTTAAAATGGTGCGACGATAATTTTGTTGTTTGTATGTGTAGCTTTAAAAGTTGCTCCCTGGTCACTTTGATGATTGTAAGCCATATGAGCTCACATTTTAACAGGAACGAAATCCGAGTCCACCACTATAGGCTTAGAGATAGCAATTACTTGGAGCTCTATAACGGACCATTGGTGATTCTGTACTGCTAAAGTTTCTCTTTGGTGCCACTATCACTAGGAAGTGTGTAATGGTGTATTGTTGCCAAGTTAATTTCCTGTCTGTTTTGCACGAGTCCTTCACTTGTCTATCATGTAGACTTGTATATGGGCAGACAGCTAATACTCTTTTAACATCTATTGAGTACACAAATTGTGGTGGAATTATGATTGTAATGCCTTCTGTGGTATTTAGACGGCAATGGGTGAGAGAGGAAGATCTGGCAAAGGATTTAAAACTTCACCTGAAGCAACTTCGTCGGACCTTGCAGTTCTTTGAGGAAGAGAAGCTGGTCATGCGTGATCACAGAAAAGAGGTTGGTTTTCCTGTTATCAGCGTTCTTAAGCAGTATATAGGTCTTTGTTTGGAGTGTTGTGTCATCATGTCAATCATCTCTTTGGATTTGTTTACTGTTTTCTTTTGTTGCACTCCCCGTGATCCGGATATATTGTCATGCAGACAGCAAAAGGTGTAAGGATGCATGCTGCAGCAGTTGCCGCAACAGCTGATAGCCATAGCTTTACAAGAGAAGGGGAGGAAAAGATTAAGCTGCACACTCACTCGTACTGTTGCTTAGATTATGCACAGGTTGACTCACATTTATGATCAGACTTTCTTCTTTCTTTTCCCTTTTAGGCTTTCTTTGCATCTTGACTATTGAGGCCTTCTTGCACGGCTTGCTTTGTGCGATGAAATTAATTTTTTTTTTCTTGTTTCCTGAAGGATTTTCCGACCTTTTTAATTTAATAATTTGAGTGAATATATGCAAGTCTTTCTTGTCCATGCCACTGCGTTGGCAACTTTTGTTTTTCCCTATGCCCTTTTCACATCTTCAAGTCAGTAAGTAGATGATTTTGATTAATGTCTGAATCTGAAGGTATAAAGTAAGTAAGGCATGTTGCTAACTGGTTTCCAACTGGACTTGTCTTGCAGATATATGACGTAGTCCGGTACAGAATACACCGCATGAAGAAAAAATTGAAGGATGATCTGGATAGCAGGAATACAATCCAGGAGTATATATGCCCCAACTGTAACAAAAGGTGGTGGTTGTAGCTTCATGTAACTTAAAGAGGTTTAATGTATCTCCTCAATTCACGGAAATTAGAGATTTCGTGATGTTGTATGTCCAGATATAATGCTCTGGATGCAATGAGATTGGTGTCCATGGAGGATGAGTATTTTCACTGTGAAAGTTGTAATGGAGAACTTGTGGCCGAGAGCGACAAGTTAGCTGCTCAGGAAATAGGAGATGCTGATGATAATGCCAGAAGGCGACGTCGTGAAAAGCTAAAAGAAATGCTTCAGAAAATGGAGGTTTGTGAACTTTTTTAGTGCAATCAGAGAGCTTTTAGTGCCACGTCCTTTGTGCTCGTTAGTGTTCTTTTTAGTAACGTATCTAGAATCTGAAGTGCTCAGATTATGGTAATCAATAAAGTCTTTTCGTTCCAGTATTGCTATACTTGTCTTTCTGAGGATGACTGAATTGAGTTAAATACAGGAACAACTCAAGCCTTTGGTTGAGCAAATTAATAGAGTTAAAGATTTGCGAGTTCCGGAATACGGAAATCTGCAGGCTTGGGAGGCTAGAGCTAGTGCTGTAGCGCGTGGATTGGTTGGGCAGGATGATCACTCTAGATTATCTCAAGGTGGGTCATCAGTGCCTTACATGGGTGATACAAAGGTAATTTACTACTTTGAACGAGCTGGAGCATTGTTGGTTGTTCTTGTTGATGTATCACATCCCTGGTGGGGGAACTTCTTCTTGATAGATGTAATTATTGATGCATGGGTTGGTTCTGCTTGTTGCAGATGTCTTGAATTATGCAACACTGTTCTAGTTCTTATATTGTTTCTTAGTTAAAAGAAGGTGCTGATCATGCATGACAATTTCTGTGTGTTGATTGAATTCTCAACTCATTTGACAGGTAGAAGTTGCTATTATTGGAATGGAAGATAAGGAAGACTCGAAATCTGACGTGTCAACTGCACCCATGAAAGTTCTGCCACCATGGATGATCAGACAAGGTATGAAACTAACAAATGAACAACGTGGCGAGTTCAAGAACGAGTCCAAGATGGATGGCAGCTCCGTGCCTTCTGATTTGCCAGATGACAAGAAGTTAACTGTTGGAGAGGAAGAAAATAACTATCAGGTTTGATCTTGCTGATGTTTAATCAATAATTGTTTTATAAAAGCTTTTGGAGAGTATTATCCTCATCTTTGGCTTGGATAAATGTTATTGTAGAATGAGTACCTCAAAGCATATTATGATGCTATTTGGAAACGGCAACAAGAAGAAGAGGCAAAGCAGCAGCAGTTGGCCAATTCACAGATTTCTGACCAAGGCACATCTTCAGATCGTCGACTTGGCGAGAAATCAAAACGGGAGGACGACGCAGAAGACGAGGAAGAATGGGAAGAAGCTGTTCCTTCAGGTAGTTGCAATTTTCTCAATCAATCTGAGATGGCATATCTTTCTCTTTGAAATGCAAACTACACATCATCTTGTGTTATTCCTTCAAAGGATGTAGTTAGCCCTTTTATCTTGCTCGATCCTGAACTTAATATAGTGATACGGGGACATAGAAGTTCTTTGACGTTCTGATTCCTCCAAAAGCTTTGTTTCCTGGCTATTGATGCAGGAAGCAGGTCCTTACTATGTTCTCCCTTTAACCCCTCCCTTAAGTGTTCATTTTGCCTCTCAAGTACAGCAAGCGGCTATTCAATCTGGGATAAACCAAGGCACAATTGCCTGATCGTGCTGGTTGGGGGGCAGTATCATTAGGCCTAGCTGATATGATAAGATTGCCTTGTAAGAGTTGGCTGTGGGAGGAGGCTAGTTTATCTCTTAAAATTAAACAGTAGAAGGACAAACGCTCTCGAAAAGCCTACAGTTTGTTCATGTCATTTGTTTCTGTTGAACAATGCATGTCAGCTTTAAATGTCGTTCGCTCTACTGGTTTTTTTTTTTGTTGTTGTTGTTGTTGTTGTTGTTTGTTTGGGCGGGCTAGATATTCACAGTAACCTGTTTATTATTTCCTTGTCTTGTTTTGTAGTAGTAAAGTCTATATTCATTCTTGTAGTGCCACTGTTTTAGGCATTGTTGTTTGCATGTTCTCATGAATGAGTTTCAGGAAATGCTGGGGAAGGCTACAAGGTGAATGATTTGAATGCTCAACCCGAAGCTCCAGCAGAAGAAGACGATGATGATGACGATGTGGAGTGGGAAGAAGGCTAAGAGTTTTCCAGTCTAGTCCCGCTAATGTCGCTGTCAATTCAAAAATTTCAAGTGGATAACTTCATTAAAGGTTTACATTTCGCATGCTTTTGCATAAGCTTTTCTGTTCCGGTCTTCTTGTGTACTTACATTTTGTTTTATTTTGTAAATTACAAATAGAACTAGATCAGTCTAAAGCGTTTTTTGGGGGGCTCCTCTCTAGTCTTCTTTAGTTTTATCAGTAAACACCTCCAGAAACCCCGATGAATGATCGAGCAGATATGTTATGTCTAGGTATTTAGCCATTAGGTTAGTATCGATCACTGAACGACTTTGATACAGTATATGATTCTGTACTTCGGATTGTTTGATGTATTTGTGGATGGATATCAAAGTTTTGGTGGGTTCAACTCGGTGCAGATTCTTCACTGACCGGATGATATAGATCTCTAGAATTATACGACAGTCTCAGATACATTGTTCCATTTCATTATTTGATTGCTGCTAGGACATAGTTTCCTGAATTAGAATTAGTGAATTACTCATGATTATAGAGTTCTTAAGATATTGTTCCTTGGAAAAGGTGGATTAGGACTGATTTGAGTCGTGCTTATCGATACTGGTGGCGTTGAGTGGTCGCTGTGATGACAAATTGAGTGGTTGGTGGTTGTCCGGGGCAGCTCAGATGAGGTTTAACATATATAATTTGACACGACAGAGAATATTAGTAGTAGTCATATACATAGCTAACTGTAGATACTAATAAATGATCAAAATTCTAAATCAAAGCAAGATGTAGAAATTCAACAAATAATGAAATATACATTAGTTTGATCATATACATAACTCACGGTTAAATAGTTGTAGTCTCTTAAAAGTAGATACTATCAAATGACCCAAAATTATTGGTACCAAACCAAAATTAGATGCACAAATTTAACAAAATAATGAAATACTCTGTATACATTCGTATGATACACACCACATTAAGGTATTTCTAAAGAGGTTTGCCAATCAAACATCTAGAAACAAACTCTGCATTTGAACCCAATCTTCCTCTACTTTCTCCAACTTCCTCTCAGCCTCGGACTTCCTAGCTTGCCATGATTTCTCTTCCCTTTCCATCTCCCGAAGAGTCTCGCTTTTCTGCCCTATTCTCGACACAAGCTCGTCGATCTCCTGTGCATTATCTGCCTGCGCTTTCTCCGTATCCCTGATGGTATTCTCCACTTCCTCAAGTTGTTTCAGGAGCTCTTCTCTCTTGGCTCTTGCAGTCTCAAGCACGTCGGTCAACTCAACCTCTAAGGTCTCCAACTCATGAGCCTTAGTCGCGTCCTTCTTAAGCCCGGCCTTAGTCTCTGATCTTGTTGATGAAAATGTAGTGTACTCCTCCACGTCTTGAGTGGCTGAGTCGTAGTCCTGCTTCATCGACTTAAGCTTGTCTTGAAGATTTGCGAGTTCCCTAGGAATATAGCCTCGCTCCGACATCTTAGCATCAGCAACGAGCACATATACAGCCTCCTCTAGCTTCTTTTCTTTTCCACAGGTTAAGACAGTATCATAGCGTAAAGCTAAAAGTTCTTGAAGGGTATGCTTTGCTATCTTAACTTCTAACGCATGTGGTTTGTGCAATGATTCTACTATCGGTTCTGAATCGGAGTCCGAATTAGCATCATGTTCATCATCGTCATCGAGTAGGTCTTCTAGGCCATCTAATACGGACTTGAGTTTGTTAAAAGAAGCAGAATGCTGTGTTCAACAAGTTAAGAGAAAGTATGAGATTTTGCATCAAATTTTTGCATCAAGTCTACATTCTGAATGACCCCAAATTGACAGAGTTCGAATGTCTGAAGGAGAAAAAATTACCCGGGATTCGTCACGAACATGGTGGCCAAGGGGCGACACTCGTGCCGGTGTCTCCGACTCCTTGAGGCTGGCCTTTGAACTTTGATTGTGAACCTGTTGGCACATGTTCAGAGCAAGTCTTAAGATCATAGTACTAATTTCACTGGTCTAAATATTTACGTAATTACCTCAACGTTGAGAAAAACATGCAAGTAGATAGACTCATAAAGAGTTGAGAAGTGCGGAAATTGAAATAGAGCACATCACACATTGTGTTTAAAGATTGTGTAATTCAATCTTCACACACACTCCATCAACACTAGGCTACAAAATCGAATTCAGGCAAACAGTTTTAGAAATCACGAATTCAAAGTTAACCAGTTTTTCTCAAAACTTCTTTAAGTTTTAATCGTGACAAATAGGAAACCCCATTATTATACACTTATTTCGCAAATTGGACTCATGGAATATGCGGCATTTGACATTAGTGATTCATTTATTGTTAATCACTAACGTCCCATTCGCCAACAAATTTGTCTGTACATGTACTTATATAATTGGACATTGGTGTTGACCAGCGCTCATGGCAACTTGTTAGCGTGACCCATAAGCCCACAAGTCCATACAACTACATATACTTCTTATAATCACAACTTGCTCTTTTGCAAATAATTTCTTTCATGGTTTGACAAAGTCGGACTTTAACCAAATTCTCAGTTTTTCACGTGCGATCTTACGACCCATGCTTTAAGTTAGGTAGGATCACAAGAGGCGATAAAACTTTTGAAAAGCGCAACGAAAGACGTAACATGAATCTAGTTAGAAGAATAGAATTATAGAACACACCTGAGCGTTAGAATGACGTCTTACAGATCTAACAGACTTGGGTCCAGCCGGAGGCGAGACCACCTCATTCTCAGTATAATCCGTCTTATAATATTCGGATTTCGAAGTCGTTGAACCAGAAGAAGAGTTCCTTGACAAAGAAGTCTCAGAGCTCTGTTGTTTAACATTGTTACTATCCACTGAGAAATCTTGATCACTACTCTGTTGTTTAACCTGACGAGAAGTAACATTGTAGTTGTTTTAGTCGCACCAAACTAAATCAACCATTTGTTTTACTTTAATTACACGTATCATCATCATATAAAAAGAGAAATAAGATCGATTTTGAAATGTCACTGAAACCCGTAAATGGATCATTTGGAAGTGAATGAAGGGAATTGTTACTTTTAATTTCATTAAACTTTTGAGGAATTTTCTTAGTGTTACGAATAGATATGTCGTCATTTTGTTATGATTTCCTTACCATCCGTTAAAGGTCGGTTCCATTTTTTAAAGATGATTCAATGAGAGAGCTTTTGAAAGTTTTACATCTAAGCATGTCATCGGAGTTACAAAAACAAAATTCGCTTCAATCGATACAATCGATTTTCAATTCCGATAACCTTATTTTCGTAAACTCTAGGGAATAAATCACCACCACCACCACATAAGTCACAAGTCGTAACAATAGCATTTCGATTTGACGATTTCTAGTGCACAAAAGTCCACACGTCAAACTCAAACATAGTGGAACATCATGATTCATGATATATATACAAAGCAATAATCAAAGTTGATTAATTATTAGTGGACATAAACTTCAGTAACACACAAAACCAACAAAGTACTATATAATTGAACGTAAATTATTAAGGCATAAAGTACAAAATATTAATCATGATATGATCAAGAGAAATGAACGAACCTGATCAACTGAAGAAGTAGGGTTCACAGATCCAACAGATGCAGGAGATACATCCTCATAACAATCTTTGTAATAATCCGCTTTAGAAATAGTTGACCCGATAGAAGAATTCCTAGACAAACCCCCTTGATCCTCTACATTACTCTCCACCGTACTTCCCTTCATGGGCTTCACCTCAACCGTCGATTCAAATTCAACGTCAAGCACATCAACGGTCCACAATATCCAATCTTGTGTAGTATTCCTAGACGGTACGTCATGTGTAACGGAATTATGCCACGGTGGTATCCCACCGTTAGCTCTTAAAAAGTTACCTCGTCTTGTCCTTAATTTTACGCGTGAACCTTCTTTGATCGGCTCCCACTCGACCGTGGGTTCGAGTCGGAGCCGTGGGGATGCCTGCACGACCCGTCTCCCAGTCATGCCTAGGAGGAACGGGTCGTCGGTTGCATGTAAATATTTCAAACTTTGGATATTTCTCAAACGTATCACATTTGACTTGTTGTCTACTGACTCCACAGACCAACGCGCGTTCTTTGAGGACCACTACGGCTTTGTTTTACGGTTTCTTCGTTCTCGGCCGCTACCAAGTACTTGTTGTGCTGGCTCCTTAGCCGGATTGTCTTTGCTTTCTTGAAGAACTCCATTTCTTTGTTGGTTTGGAAATGTAAATGATACGACGAAGAATTATTTATATGGTATGGGTTAGGTTTGTATTTTGTAAAGAGTAGGAAGGAAATAATTCCAATAAATAAAGGTGGGGTTTTATGTGAAAGTGTAGTGTATCGATCAAGTTTATTGAATTGAAGCGTTAAATGTGTGGGTGTTTACTCGGTTTGGCATTTCCTTCTTCGTTAAGATCGTTGATCTAGTCGGCACCAAGCTGTATGGTTGACTTGTGGTATACGTGACAAAGAAAGTGTACGTGTTTTGGGCTTGGACAAGTATATCATCAAGAGGTGGCTACGGGCCGGTCCAAGTCTATTTGGTAGATAACTAGATATGTGCTTGGAATGTATTTATCATTGCAGATCATCTTCACCTGTTAGAATTGCACATGCTGATAGCCATGCACTGTGGCGAATCTAGCCCCAGAAACTTGGGGTAGCCTTCTTACTATAAATTAATTTTTTAAAATTTTTTTTCCTATTTTTTTAGAATTTTTTAGGCAATATTTTGACGTTTTCGGGGAATTTGGGGTAGCCGGTGCATCCCAGGCTACCCCCTAGATTCGCCCATGGCCATGCATAGTTGGTACCAATGGCAATGTTTTGCCTCGTAAGAATTTAGTGAGCAATTAGCTGGAACTTTTTTAGAGTAATGGTCTCTTACCGGACAGTTCTCTCCAACTCCAAAAGAAAAAAAAAAAAACTGAGAAAATGACTCGGTTTAAGACGTGGAATTAAAGTACGATTATAATTCAGATACTCCGAAAATTCAATGCTTTTCTTCGTCTATGTTCTAAAGTTTCTAATTTGGATTAAGGGCGATGCAGATATAAAGTGGTTAATCAGGAGTTTTGGGGGGGGGGGGGGGAAACATAAATTGAAATATCGATTCATCATGGATGGAAGGAGAAGTCACTAACTTCGGTGCACCCGTCTTCACATCGCGGGGCGTGTTTGATAAACATGCATTTTTAACGAGTTATTTGTTCACTTTGGCCTGTAAATTTGACTAAACGTCTAAAAACATTAGGTAAATGGCTTGCCAACGATGGTTCCCACGTATGTTTACAACGTCAGCTGGGGCGAAACAACGAGAACTCCGGCAGTGAGAACGGTAAAGTGTAAACTACAAGTATTGCTGTTCTGTTTCGAAGATAGGTAGGAGCTAAAAGACGGCAGTCACAAGATATATTTCCGTGTATCCAGAGGAAACGAATTCTACACTTGCTGCAAAATAAACATGGACCCTGCTACCATATTCTGAACGATAACTCTATGACTACAACGGACAGCCTTCATGAATCATCTTTCCTCAACATTGCGAAGGATCTTCATCGTCAACAAGACAACAATCAGTTAGTTCAGCGCTCTACATTTCCCCGCACTCTGATATGACACATGCAAGTTTAGGACGGTTGTTTGGGCCAATGGCTACATTCTCAATTTTCCTCACAACCAAAAGGCCATCTCCCAGCACTCTCTGCCAAGGAAAACATTCAGCATATTGAGAACGAGCAATTTAGAAGGACCATCTTAAGATAAAAAGCGGTAATCTAAACTTTCACAGCTTCTACTGCACAAGAAGCATAAATAGCTTACCCCAAACACCACATGCTTGTTGTCCAGCCAATCACACTTTGAGCAGGTAATAAAGAACTGCAAGGGAAAAAAGAGTGCATTAGCTCGGCCTCTCAACAATGAACCAAGGTATACTCGGGTCTTGGACATGGCAGCAATGAACCAAGCTGCATGAGTAATTACCTGACATCCGTTACTGTTTGCTCCACTATTTGCCTGCAACAAGAACAAACCGCTCGAGTCAATACTATAAGCTTAAGACTATCAACTATCAGCACGATTCAGCAGAGTTCCAAAAAAAAAAAAAACCCAAACAATCGGCACCATTTTATAGAACAAAGTCACAAAATGCTAGACAACAACAAAGGAGGCAGGGAAAAACACAAGAAGAATCTATCAGCAGCAGTGTTCCAAAAAAGAAAGCTTATGACCAAATGTCCCTTAATCACCAGAAGGGGAGAGAGCAAAAGGGGACATCAAATGGTACTGTGGTAGTTTAATGAATACTAGGGTACATTACATGTCAAAACAAGCACTTATAATCAACGCTGATGATGTTACATGGTCTAAACTCTAAAGTAGCTAGCTTCAGATGGCTCACGGGTCACAGACTCACAGGCATCGCCAAACATTAATGAATACACTCTCGCAAGGCCACATATTTACTGACCTCAATAATAAAGGCGATGTATTTACAATTGGATAGTTACTTTGCTTCACCAACGTTATACTGGTTTCTATTGTACCCTCAGCCCTCAATTCACAGCAAAGGCGAATACGCCAGTGCAAGAAGTACAGCTTACGAAAGGGACTTTTTCCAGGTTAAAGTGGTGACTAGTGTTTGATATGAGCTAAACCGTTAATAAATGTGTGCCTCAATATCACGATCTACCAACTGAGACAGTGCTATATGAATGAAAGGTGTAACTTACAAAGAGGTCATGGAATATAAGATAACCAAGAATACAGATATAAATTAAAGTAACCCAATCTTCAAGCTCAAGGAATGACAGAGATAACGTCCTACAGGAATTGGATCTTACACATTTTATCTTATGAGAGTTCACCGTTCTGATTTCCGAACTGAGTGATAGGGTTTAGCTGTTTTAGGATAAACCGATGAAGAGTGAGTGTCGGGCGTTCTGTTAAAATGAAAAGTCAGATAGGGCCCACCTTTAAAGTTCTCTATCTAAATCACCGGATTCTACAGCATTTGTGACAGAACTACTGGAGTTTCCCAGCCCAGAATTTGTAAATAGGGAATTAGGGATGTATCATAAGGTATGAAGGGAATAAAAATTAGCAAAGGATAGACGTTTTCGAACATAGAGTGACTGACAATAAAAGTATATAACCATCATCAACAAATCAAGAACACTACGAACATGCAAAGAGGAGAGCATTTTACTGTCTAGAAGACGATCACCAAACCAACAAAAGAAGATAGTTGACACCAGATGCATCAAGAGTCAAATGGCAATTTCAAGTGAGTCAGTGGTGAAAAGCAATGAAAGCTCAAAAAGTAGGAATGTTGGAAGATACCATTGACAACAAACCAGGACCAGTGTGCTTGGCAACAAAATTTTCATCATCAAACTTCGTCCCATAAATGCAAACACATCCACTGCCATCACCCTAGGAAACCAACAAGTGATGTCAGATCATCTGTTAAAGAAAGATAAAGAGAAAGACGAACTATACTAAACAGTTCGTTACTAATAAAGTGATTTAAAACGAAGAAGATCAAGGTTGGCCTAATAGTTAGAACATCAACCTAAGGGGCTTGTCCTGGGTCATATACCCACCCCCACAGCATTAGCTACTCCCATAGTCCCATGTTACCAAAAAAAAAAAAAAAAAAAAATGAAGTCGACAGCAAAGACGACAAACCTTTCTTTAAATAGAAAATGAAGTCGGTACATTTGTACACATAAAGACTAAAACTTTCTTATGCATATATGTTTGCATTGGCAGTTACAAAGGTTTATAGGCTAATAAGAAGCAATAAGCAAGGCTACTTTAGAAGTTCTTGTGATTGCCGAAGGCAGATCAGTATAATTAAGACCCCACGCAATTTATAGCAAAACCATATAAAAAAACCCAAGTTTGAAGGGCTGGCGTTACTCAGCCAGAAAACAGCCCCTACATTATTTTGGGACACTTGTCACCCTTCGAATCCAATAATTCAACATTGCATCTATTAGTTATTAGTCATGGAATTAAATTGGTGCCTCTCCCATCAGGTAGTCAAACTACAAGGAACACATTCCCATAAACTTGCTCACTTTAAGAAACTCCCCCTTCTCCAAAAAAAAAAGTTCCTGTAGGGCAGGGGTGATGAAGTTTTCATCTTACATATACAGAGAACAGGAAGTGGACCAACCTTGAGGAAGTCACCAGCTTGAATCATGAAATCCTTAATCACCCTGTGGAATTGACATCCCTTGTATCCAACGGGCAATCCATTTTTCCTGTCATATCACAACCAGAGAAAACAGAATTGAAACTCGATAACAATGACAAGGCTGAGCTTCAATGAATCAAAGATATGTCATTATATCATTAACTTCTTGATCAAACTAGTGTACCTGTGTTCCCCAGTGCAGAACTGCCTGCAAATGTTAAAGAAAAAGGGATCAACAAGATTGCACAAATGAATTAAGCAATATACAATTTCAATAAATTTCTTAAAAGCAAGTTCCGCAGCTCATGCTTTTGATCATAATTGTAAACTACAGCATTAACTTCACATAACGGAAAATGCTACTGGATGAGAATCCAACAATCCCACCCTTCAACAGAACTGTAGCACAAAAACATTTTCCCTCAACCTTTCAGCATAAATATCCAAAGCCAGCAGGCATATGAGGACTCTCTAGACCTTTTAGTTTGAAAGGCAACAAACCGGTTCCCTAAGACACGCGGCCAACCTAACAACCCCAACTAAACCCAGAACTCCAAGATACCCTAACTAAAGCCCTAGCCATACATCAAACAAGAAAATAACAACCGCTGCAACACCAAGATTCAAACACTGGCTGCTCTTGCAAAGAACGATATCCTGTCACAAGAAAACACCTTTACACCCTCGTCAACCACAGGAGAAGGCAACGCCTACTCACCCTTTTTCTTTTCGGTTCGTCCCATCTAGTTAAGCCATATTCGAGTCAGGCAGAACAGCATAATGCCGCAATCCCTACAAACTTTGCATGCTCTACTAATTGCCCTCTTTTAATAGTAGTACAGCAAAACCAAGTTCTTCAATAAAATCCATAGTTTGCTATCAGAGAAAACCTAGGTTTTCGGCATATTAGCTAGCAATTCAACAATCACCAACAAAAGCAAATTGTTGCTCAAATAATCGGAACTTTAGTCCTTGAACAAAATTCCAGCAAGTACAACACTAAAATACCTAAGTTTTAGATGCATTATTACATTAGCCCTATTGGACCATCACCAAGATAACAAATTTGCTCGAAAAATTTGAACTTTTTCAAAGAACATCCAATAAAGTTTATGCTTTTGCTTCTTTCCAAATAATTCTAACAATTACAACACTAAAACACCTAGGTTTTCGACACATTAATTCGCAATTCGACAATCAACGACAAAACCAACTTGTTGCTCGAAAAATTGAAACTTTTGCAAAGAGCATTGAAAAGGGTATTTGTTTTTCCTACCCTTGAAAACAATTCCAGCAATTACAACACTAAAACACCTAGTTTTTCGACACAATCGATCACCAACCTAACAAAATAGTTGCTCGAATATTTTCAATAGAGTTTTTTTTTTTTTTTTTTTTTTTGTTTTTTTGGTTCCCTTCCAAATAATTCTAGTAATAATTACACCACTAAAAAAAAACCCACAAAATCATATGATCAGCATACAAAATTAATCCCATAATGGTGATATAAAGAACTGAAAAATTGATATGAAAAAAAGAGGCGAAAAAGCTCAAAAAACCTGAAGTTTTCGGCGGTTTTGGGGGCGATGTCGGCGAAAAGCTCCATCTTGATGCGACCAGCAGGGATAGTACCCATTGTAATGTCGAAGAAGACAACTGGGTTTTTAGGGTTTGGTGGTCTCTGATGCCATTCTACCACTGTGCTGTTGTTGTTGGCCGCCATTGTTGTGGAGGTGTTGTTTCGTCAAGAATACGCAGAGACCAGACTTGAGAGAAAAGAGTGACTGACTTGTGTGGATGTTTTTGACCAATTTCGACAAGTCCTTTATATTTAGAAATAATACGAAACTGACAAAACTGACCCAAACCCAAACATCCGACCCGAATTACTTGACCCGAGTTTCTAATCTGAATTCAACCCGAAATTTGAATTGATCAGACCGAAACCCGAAAATGACCAAAATTATGTTTGGCCCGATAGTGACCCGACACGAACATGACCCAGACCCGAATAACCAGACGTTTTAATGATTTGGTTGAGGAAAAATTACTTAGATTCGATATATCACATCCTTAATCACCCAAGTCACAAGTCAAAAATCAAATTAAGATAGTATTAGACAAAATTTTAAGAAATCTGACATTAATATGATCAGATTTGAACAATCTGAAATGACCCGATCCGAATTTGACACCACCCGAATCCGACCTGATCCCAACTCGACCCGATCCAAAATAAACCTGAGTACATAACCTGAAAGATGACCACACCTAAATAGATCTGACCCAGACTCGAACTAGTTTGAAACTCGTGCGTAATACTTGAGATTAAGTAATACTTCCTCCGTCGCAGCTCAAACGCTTCATATTCCATTTCGAACGTCCCACCTCAAACACCCCATCTATTTTTGGAGATAATTATATCTCCTGCTTTTATTAAATTATGACATCACCACTTACATTATTTCTCCCACTTTTATTAATCCTCACATTCGCTTTCCTTATTTTTTCTAATATTGCCCATTCAACTCACTATATCAATTTTTCTTATTCCACTACAAATACCGCAAATGTCATTTGAGCTGCGACGGAGGGAGTAATCTTATGGGTAGTGCTTTTGAAATAAAGTATAGTTATTGGGTCATTAACGATTTAAAGGGTGCTGAAAATAATGGTCTACACCGGTGAAATAAAATGCAAGTAATATTTATTAAGGTCTATAATTATCCTCATAATTAAATATCATCATTAAATACATGCGTGCAACGCACGGGCTTACATCTAGCGAGAGCTATTCCCCTAAAAAAACACAATAACAGCTACCAGTTATTATTTCTGTTTCTCTCTCATCATCGACGACGACGCAGACGATTCTTCCCTCTCAGGTTCGAAACCCTAACTTTCCTTTTTTTATGATCTTGTTTGTTTGTTCATATTTGACCGATTTAGTAATTCATTTTCGAAATTGATCTGATTGATTTCGAAATTTTTTATTCATGTATTATTGATTTTATTATTTTTCCATATTTGGATTGATTTATGAGTAGAGTTTTCGATTTGTCTGAGTTTTGTTGTTGTGTTGATGAAGATTTAATGGTAGTTTAAAGATGGAATCGGAAAACTGGAAAGAGTGATGTGTAATATTGTAAGTGAATTGAATCGTAATCGAGAAGTTTTAAATGTTTGAGTAATGAGAGTGGGAAACGAAGTGGATTGGGTGTAATTTTGAGCTTGTTTTAGTTTAAATTTGTTGCCGTGGTGATGATCATTTCATGGTTATTTGAGGGTGGGATTGGGGAAATTGGAAAGAGTAGTGTGTAAGTAAGCGAAGGGAACCGTAAGCGAGAAGTTTTAAAATTTGAGTGATGATACTGGGAAACGTAGTGGATTGGATATAGTTTGATATGTTTCGTACTGTTGTTGCAGAGATGGGTTTTATTATGGAGTTTACGGAGAATTTGATTATGAGGTTGATGGAGGACCCGAAAGAGCGAGATAGAAGGTTCAGGGAGCACATGTACTCGCTGCAGGACCGATGCAAGAAAACCAAGGAAATGTGGAGCTTGCCGTTGAGGCCGTATGGGTTTTGGACTTTTGAGCGCCACAACTCGCAGCTTGCTTGGGATGCTCAGATTAGCAATGTGACTGGTCGAAGGGACCCTTATGATGAGATGCTCGAGGACACCACTAAGTGATAATTTCAGGTTTTTGCTTCTCTCATTTGCCCCTTTATCGTTGATTTCAGTAAACTATTAATTGACATTTTAGTTATCAATCATCATATGGTAAAGCCTAAGATTATATATGTGATATGAATATGGCAGCAATTTTCTTTCTATCCTAGGGGGAAGTGATCTTCGACAACTCTGTTATTCGAGTCTTGGTTTCTTTTACAGAATGAATTGACTGTACCTATATGAAAAGTTAGATCGGCTTTGTAGTTAGTGTCTAGTTGGTTATTGTGCGATATCAAAGGAAAGGGGTGGTCCTTATTTTACTAGTGGGTTTCCTAGTTTTTGACTTGATTTGAATCTTGAGAGGCTGACACGGAAACATGTCATTTTTGCCTGCTTTAGCAATTGATTCTTTTATCTTTGATTTCAATAAACTATTGATTGACACTGTAACCATCAACATCATTTGGTAAAGCCTAACGTTTAACATGTGAATGTGATATGAATATGGCAGCAATTTCCTTTCTGTCCTTGGGGGAAGTGATCTTTCATAACTCGGTTATTCGAGTCATGGTTTCTTATACAGAATGAATTGACTGTACCTAAATGTAAAGCTAGCCTTTGTAATTGTGTCTTGTTGGCTATTGTGCGAGATCAAAGAAAAGGGGTGTTCCTTATTTGACTGGCGGTAGTTCCTACTTTTGACTTGATTCGAATCCTGAGAGGCCGACACTGAAACATATCTAGCAAAGTCTACTAGTGGTCTACTGGTCTGTTTCTGATCTAGGATAGTCAACTGTCAAGTGAGTTCGTTCAGAGGTTCTAGAATCTATGCTGAAAGCCTGAAATGTGTAATTAATTGAGTTTTTGGTATTTTCTTTGGTGATGGGTAGCCTGGTGTGCGAGTTCTTGTTAAGTTATGAAAAAGTTTTTCTTTCTTTATGACGCTAAACTTTGCATTTAGCAGGTGTGATGTCCCGAGAATTTGGGAATAATATGTTTTTTTGAGAGTGACCCAGTGTTCGATAAAAGCTTTACAAAAGTTTCAAGTACAATTTTTTCCACAACAATTGTCTTGCAGCAGTGCAGCTTTTCTTGTGTATTCTAACATTGCATGACAAGGGTAAGGGTACTGGTGGTACCCGACCCTACACTTGATAATTCAATAGTAGTATAGGTAAGGAGAGTATGAAAGCTGGCATTTCAGAGGTGAAGGAAAAGAGAGGAATGGAGCATACCTCTTGCTGCCTCAAACCTTTTGTTTCAGCCATCAACCTATCTTTTTTTTTTTTAATCATCCTTTGTTTTGAACTGCGACTTACAAACTGACATTTTCTTTTATCAATTGTACACTAAAATTGGTCATGGATTTGAAGTTTTAAGAGTTATGTTTGGCTTGCAAGAGGTGTTTTTCGTACCTGTGTCCTTAGTAAGGAAAGGATCCCTAGGAACTAAATTTTCAGTAATGAGAAGACCCCTTGGATCTATATCCACACCTGACACTTGTATCTTAGTTCAAGTAACACTAGATAATGTAGAAGAGTGGCGTCTTTCTCCTTCCTCCAACAGGATACGTCAGAAAATTATATTTATTTGGCAGTGTTTTATGTTGTTTTGTAGCGATCTAGGATAGACTGTTGGAAATAAATTACATTGGTGGCATGCCCTAGAAGGATAGTGGAAAAATCAAAGGTTGAGCTCGATTGTTTTTCTCTTCTGCTTGCCTAATGTTGAGCTCATGTTTTTTAATCAGTTTGACTTGTAGTTCAGCTGAATGACAATAGAATTACACAAGGGGCAACGATAATTGTTGCATGCTTTTGTTCGGTTGAATGACCGATGGTGCGTTGCTGATACCCTCCCTGCAATGCTGCCTTTATTGCTTTCTGCTTTCATCCACCCTGAGTTGTGTCCTGTATGTCTACGGTTTATGTGATGCATATAGGTCCTATCTCAAAGAGGAGAATATGTCATGTTTTCTTTTGCTCACTATGAATTTGTTGATTGCAGTGGCACGAATGACTGCCTGCATGAAGTCGGATCGTCGAGTTGCAATTATGAGGAGTTTATGTATTTGACTGTTCCAATTTCTGTTTGACAAACTGAAGAATCTTCAAGCATTGAAGCTGTAATTGCCAACTCTTGTTTTCTTCGGCGACACTGTTCAATAAAGTTTCTCTTTATATCTCCAGACTCTGCCGATGTATTTTTTTTTTTTTTTGTTACTCTGTGAACATCGCCTTTTATAACAGATTTTCCTATTTCCAGCCATCCTTGGCAAATGGAGGAGGGTGAAGAACACATTGTTACCTTCATGGTTCTTAGGATTCCATAATCACGGTCCTAACGGACCTGATGTGAGAAAACATTAGTCTTATTGATTGCAGTGTTCTTGCTCTAATCCCAGTTCCGGACTGGAAAGGAGTGTCTTAGATGATTGAAGAGAATATCTCATACACAAATGAGTTAATCAAACACGAACAATGCTTTCAAATCTTTCTGGTTAGTACAAATACACGATGAACAAAACGAAACCAAACCAAGAATTACACCGGTGTGAGGAGAAACTCAATTAATTTACAACAAAATTGAGAGGCATCGATGAATAAAAACTCATCTAGTTTTATACAAAGCATAAGTTCTCGTCTGGTAGGAATCCCCTACATATACATAGTCTGCTTCTTTGTTTAGTGGCAGCTTGGAGGTTCATTTCCGAATTAGGTAGCGGATTTGGGTATTTTGAATTGTTTCTTGACAAACTGGGAAGCCTCTGTTTCGCCCCGATGACACAATATTCTCAACAAGGTCTTAGTATCAGACCCCAATTTACTTCTACCACCATGTAGTTCCACTCCACTAGCAGATCTCAAGTCTTCAATCAATTCTCGTGTCTGCAAGACATGGCGTACAATTTTCTCGATAAAAGGGTTCGAACAAGTGCTTTGCCATTACAAAGTAAAACGTTTGGCAACTCATAAGTGCGCCTTTCAAAAACTAAAGTGAAGGTTCTAAACTCCTTTTTCGAGCATATCAGCTTCCCTTTCCCCCACCTAACTCAACAGCAGCCAGGGTGCCAAACAGTATACAAAGTCTTCTCAGTCAAGAACATGACACCCTGACTCATCTTTTCTACAATCATGAAGCTTCAATGAAATTCTATGAGATTTAATGAAGTCCTTTAGAGTTTAGAAATACGATCCTGTTATATGAGATTCAGTAACAGTAGTTACATAGAAACATTTTGTATCCTATTGGATCTCTGGTAAACTACCCAACATGTATTTGGCAGTGCTTAGAGCGGTTCAAATGCAAGCTGTACTCCTAGGAGTCCTAGCCAGTAGGCTTAGTGAAAAAATGGGAGGCATCAGGAATGAGAAGAAACGACCTAGCGCAGTTTGGAAATGAAGTTTCAATTGAAACTCTCATCGATTAAGCTAAATAACAATTTCCTCCTACTTCTATGAACCAACGAAAGCATGCAACATTACACAGTGACACAGATCAAATAAACAAGACAAGACGACAATGTAGTTCATTATCTTTATCAGTGTAGTAAAAACTTGGCAACATGTAAACTAACCTCATAGCCATATAGCTTAATTACATGTCGAGCGCGTGCGACTTGATTTTCAACAACTCCTCGAGGGAGACCATCTCCTCCAGAAATAAAGAACTCCTGCAAAGTGACACCAGCTTCATCAAGTAGCAGTAAGGAAACATGAATATGTTTGCAAGCTGCCTTGAGGAAACAACTGTTTTCCTTTTCTATTCTTTATTTCTTATTTTTCATTTTCATTTGGATATGGAACCCCATAAGTGTAAAGACATAACTTCATTTACAGAAAGCGCATGCTGAAGTCCTCTAATGGTCCCTCTCGTTCAGTGGTAGGAGATATCTTTTCATGTCGAAGACATGAGTTGACTCTGCACTTTCTGCCAAGAATTGTCTTAAATGATTGGAGGTTGGAACAATGATAATACCTTTAGAATGTCCACATCTTCTTCGAATAGTTTAGCATCACTATGTAAGAAGACACGAGATGGACCTCCATCTAACAAAACACGTAGTAGACCGTCCTGAATGATACAAAAGCAATTAAAACGTAAATGCACAAGATGATGAAAGATGGAAATAAGGGCCAGTCTTTCGGAAAGAGAAAACTAATCGTCATCTACCCCCAAAAGATTGAGAAGTATGCAAGGCTTACAAGAGATGCTTGAAGGAGACTAGTCACGAGCCGATCTCGTAATGGCTCCAAAATTACCGTGCACAGCTCATTTAGCGCCTACGTAATAAGACAAAAACTTAATATCCTTGAGCATAAATGAGCTAAAAGGAACAAAAAGAGTTGACATGCACACATGCATGGTATGGTTGATAATATATGAAACTATTTAGAATCATGACACAAAAAGGTTTCTTTTTTATTTCCCTGGAACTTGGATGTACTTTGGGCGTTTCGTTCTTTCATGCTAATTATCTTATAACTCATCTATAAGCAGTTCTGCAGTCTACTATTATCAAAATACGAGTTGGATGAGAAGGAAAATCTTACCAGGTCAAGCGGTTCAATTATTGTCTCCAACCTAGATTGAGATACACTGGGCTTGTACAAGTTGTCAATGAATGGTTCCCTCAACTCCCAAAAGATAATCTTTGTCCCTAGATGATTTGACAAAGAACAAATTCATCGATTTTTTCAAACTGGAATATTCACAACACCGAAACAAGAAGCAGCAGCCCAATGGACCGTTTAGATACTATCTGAATAGGTAGCTGTGATTTAAGGAACTCTTACCAGTATATTCACAGACTCTGTCAATAGCAGCATTGATATCTTTTCTGCTGCCATCAAAGGTGTTCCCTTGGTTAAAGCTTCTCGATTTCTCATCCACAGATCTCTCTGAGATAAAAAAACACAAAAGTTATAAAGGAGGCAGCTACAGCGATAAGAGGATCAATCAGAGATATAGAGAGGCTGAAACATACTGATGAACTTTTCACTTGGTTTCTTCTTCAGCCATCGGTCTGAAATGCTATCTTCCAACTTGCTAAGATGACTAATGGCATACTGTACACAAATAAACAAATCAACTTCAGATTCTATTAATTGAAAACAAGACGTAAACTATGTCTCAGTTGCCACAAGGCATGGCGTTGATCGAATGGAACTTTGTACATTGACATAAATGGCAACATACAAATCCTTGAAATAGATGGAAAGCATCTGTATCATAAGAATCTAAACTCTGCATTCTTTATATACATCCTTGTCAAAAAATCAGCAAGAGAATGCACATAGAATGCCAACTTCTACTTCTTACACCTACGGTCTGCAGCCATTGGGATGATATTTTTGTTCTAATAAATTGTAAAAGCACTGTAATGACGCATGAAATCACAAGAGAAGGCAGCAAAGTCCACACTTCATAAAGACAGTAACTTACGTGGAGAGTATTTAGTTGAACACACAATATGGAAGTAGGCAAAACATTCATCTCAATTGTCTTTTTCTCTTCAGGGAGTCGTTGGTGATCAAGAAGCTCCTTCTTGACAAAAGCTTTAATTCCAGTTTCCTTACTATATCGTGTGAGGATGGGAACAGGTGGCATTAGGTCTTCTTTGCTGGCTGGACACCAAAATTGAACAACAAAACTTTCAACATAATTACAGAACCAATGAAGACCAAGCACATCATAGGGAAAGGGAAACGAGTAAATCTGTATAAGAAGAAACTTGAGGTGTTATATTTTTTATCTTTTATAAGAAAGATAGGATATCAATACATTCAAAAGGACACCATGGGGGTGACTCCCAACGACTTGAGGTGTTATTGAATAACTATCTTTAGTTTCTGCTGTCAGCACTCTCAGAAGGGTCCAGATTGCATGGCATTTGGGTTTTGACTTTTGACCTACAATCTACCATCACACTAAATCACGTGGACATTATTCCCATGCTTTAAATGTCATGTCATAATTCTCGTGATTAAAGAAATTTAAGAAAAGACTGATCCAGAGAAAATCTAATCCATTCATATTCATAGACAGTTAAGACCAGCAAATGATGCAGGGAAAAGCATTGACAACTAGTTCTACAGGAAGAGGGCCATTGATATTAAATATAGACATAAAGTCGAACAAAGTCTGAATCTACAAACATTTATAAATAAACTTCTGAATATGGTAAACAACAAAATTACTCAATGCCTCAAAGGCTCCCACCTTTGGCTAGGCAGGGGGGCTGGTTCTATGAAACCTTCACCTTATGTTCATAACATAGCACAGAGAGGCTGTTTCAGACAACTGAACATGGCCAAATAAGAAAGAGAGTTGCATAGAGAAGTTTTATGCTTACCCAAATCACCAACAATGAGGTTCACATACACTTGAAATGCATTGTCAATACCACGGCACAAGCCACCAAGCTCCCCAGAACCCATTGGGACTTTAAGAGAAAAAAATTGATCAACCGTCTGCATGGGTAAGGACCTTTATTATAACAAGAAATCAAAAGAGAAAACCTACAACCACATAATCAAGTAGAGATATGACTTGTGTGAAGTATGTGGAACTTCCAGAGCTCATTAAGTGTCAGGGTGGATTTGCATGCCATGCAAAGTGGATCAACAGCATTGGAATTTAAATGAGGTTAAAAAAGAACTAATAACTGGCTGCCCAAAGTATCTATCACAGGGAATTCACTACCTTTCTAAGAATGCACATGTAAGATAATAGGTTAGAACAGCATTTTTATCAATACACCAGGCATCGCAGCCTTCTCAGTAATGCGTTAAACAATTGATGGTTAAAAATTCAAAGATTTGTTATTTTAAGACTTGTGTATGAAGAGTTTCAGGTAATGACAGCTGCCAAGTCTGCTAACATAAATAAACTGAAATCACCGGGAAGACAGCATGTATAAGACACAAGTCGTACAAAGTCACACGCACGTCAACTGGAAAGAATACATAACTGCTGCGAACATACCTCTTCTATTATCCTGTAGACTTCAACAATTGATGCTCCATACCGCTGCTGAGGTGATATTGGATCCCATTTCTGCAGCGTAAAAGCATCAACAATCAAGATCAACTGCGCTCTAAAACAGCAGGTAGACAATAGGACCATGGACAAGTCCTTCCCAGAAAGCTCGGCTTGCAGGATGCAATATACAAGGCATCACTAGGGCAAGAACATTATTTTTTCAAAAGGTACTTCCTGACTCAAATCCACAAACTTAACATCCGAAATCATAATAATCCAATCTCGGAGATATTGAGTACTCCACTGTTGTAATCTTGCTCTTACTATACTTTCATATGGTTCAAAACTCCATCCAAAAAGAAATGATTTGATCTCCAAGATGTCTGATGAAAGTGTTATGATCAAAGTCTCACAAATGAATTAGTTTTAAGAAATCAGAATCAAGGGAGCAGTAAGGCAAGCACAGTTGCAGAAATGAGAAATCAATACACCATGGAGGCATGACAAACTATATGTTAGCGACAAAAGAATACTTTATCCTTGCCTCGCTTACCAGAATTGTGTTTACAGGTCTCTGCTTTCATAATGTTCACTGCCTAACTAGTGTTTATTAGTCCATTGTGACTCCAGAAAAACTTCTGGTCTAATACCAGATTATACCCACACCAATAGACACAGCATTACAGGAGTACAGTCTCCATAGAAATGTACACAATGTACTTTGAGTATTTCAAATTTACAACTGTACTGACATATTACATTCGTCTTAATCTCTATATTTCCAACTCAACAACCACACCATTTTGCAGCAAATGCTTAAAAATAGTGAACAAAGAAACAAACACATAGTTTGGCAATTATAAACATTTAGGATAAATAATAGAAGTAAACTACCTCCTGTTGGATGGCACGTTCAACCCAACTCAAAATTCTTTGCAGTTGTGCATTTACCCAGCGCATGACTAGTGTCCCAGATAAAGTCTCGATCTAGCATGTTGACAAGAATTCCAATGAGTGAATTAAAAAAAGCAAAAACGAAATGAAACTTGAGGACAAAAGTTCAAAATCTATTTATTAATAATAGATAGTTAGATACACAACACCAAAAAAAAAAAAAAAAAAACCAAGTCAGAATTCAGGACCAGCAGAACCTTAGTTTCGAAATCATCAGTGTTAGATTACATAAATCTTCATATGGAAGAGCCAATATGAAGCAATGAAAACGGAGGAAGTACAGAACTTAAAAATAAAACAAAAGAAGAGAAAAGAACAACAGTCTGGCGAGAGCAACAAAAAAGACAGAAAAAATGGCATTTTGAAAGCAAAGTCAATCACTGACCAGAAAAACAGGCAATAAGATCAAAGTTGACCATAAATAAATAAATCCCTTTCACCTGATATCTCCCAAGTTTTCTGCAATACAAATCTGCGGCTTGCTCACCATAAGCAGATGTCAAAAGCCCAATAATATACTGTTCAAGGGTATTGGCTGCTGGAAGTACAGACACCACATCTTCTGTCAAATGCTCAGCTCCATCAAGGAATGGTTTCTGGGGAAACATTTACAACTGTTATTCTTATGCAATCTGTACTTTCCAGGAATGGAACTCACTAGAGAGAAAGAGGCATAAGCTTACCAATTTCATTCCATAGAGCTTATGAAGAAGAGATGTTGACACTACAAGTGCTTGCGAATTCCACTGGGACAAAATCGGGACAAACAACGTAGACTCTTTCTTTAGTAGTTTCTTCATCTCTTCTGCAAGCACTGTAAGTGAATGTTCATGCACCGTTTCTGACATAGAATCAACAGCATGTAGCGTCTGCAACATTACAGTAAATTTATGTTATGGGTATCCCTTACTGAGGAAAGAGATATGCATATTTTTGTAGTCGGCAACATGCAAATAGACGCCTCTTATTGCAGTGTGAGTTTTGCGATGGTGAAATCAATAGTATTGGACTTGCCTAATACTTCCTCTGCTTTGTTCAATTCTTTACGTTTGGTATGAATTTCTCTCACATGCGAACCAAATGTAAAGAATTCCAAAGAAACGGAGGGAGTATGAATGCGAAATGAACTACCCTTATGTATTAGCTAACAAGTCACGTTTTCTGGCCCCAGGGGCCCTAGGTCACCATGCTCGGGAATTGACTGGGCCTAATTTCCAATTCTCTCATTTTATTTATATTGGGAGGAATGTATAACCGAGAATCAAATTCTGGTTACGCTTTTACACTTAACAGACACAATCTAATTTATCAGATACCCTATCTCATATGCGCACTATCTCTGTATTGGAATCACAAAGGAATCCATTGGCAGCAGCGAGTCCTACTCTTTCCCCAAGCGGAGTTGACTTGTAAAAAATAAGAGGGTGAACAAAAGGTTGGAAATAGGATAACAATGAAGTGGCAGCTGTAGCCTACCACTTCCTAAACAAACTATTCCTCGTTTTCAGGGTCTTATTTTGCCATGGCCAGCTAGTATTTGAGAGACAAGGGTAACATAAACTTGAAATATCTGCCTCCTGAATAATACTAGTCAAACATCTCAGCACGTAAAATTCGAGACTCAAGCTGACCCAATCAAGTAACTCACCCGTGCAAATGCACTTTTAACTGATGATGTGACAAATAACTCAATCTGCTCCTCTTCGCTGACAGAAGTAGACTGCATTCCCTGACAAGTTGTGGAGAAGAACATCATTGTTTCAAGCTACCACAAAGAAAATGTGTGCTGTATCCAAGAGAACACAGTTTTGGCAGGGAAGAAAATAATTCTTTCAAACTCAATATAAATGGAAGAAATCCACTAACAAAATGTCACACATACAAGTTCTGGTTCCTCCATAAGCAATCTTCGGGATACCATTGCAACTGTTGCAATATCCTCCATCTTCTGTGAATCCTGTTGCATAAGAGAAGGCAAATGAATCTTTTCTGAGTACCAAGCAACTGGAAGACAATATGGAGGGTCAAATATATATCGGAAGAAAGAGTTTTTTAATTATATGATATGGAGCAATCCAACTCAGCAGAAGAATCTAGGAAACTCAATCTCTGAAAGTATTTGTAAATGACTTTGTAATCACAGGGATTCCTTATTAGGAGATACTTTAAATTTAGCTCGCCATCTTAGTCCTGAATCTAAGTGACATCAAACTTATGAACATGAGCACCGATAGCTTGACATGAGAAAGCATAGATCTCAAAATATCAACAGACCTCGGCAAAATGCAGGTGATAATCTGCAAGCTGCCTATCAGCCCATCTCTTGATTGGTTCCAGGAAAGCTTGAAGAAATGATATGCTGTCAGATCCTGCTTCACTTTCTATTTTTGCTTGCAAACCTTTCAAGTGTGACCTCTCCTGCGGACCACGTTGTTCCTTAAGAGGAACTTTCTTTAACTGCTCAATGGCATGTTGAAGCATCTTTTTTTCCCCTGTAATCACAGACTGAACTAGTGGCTAAATAAGCATCTGTTCATATATTACAATATATGATCATAAAATACATCATGAGGTATTCTGAGTTTCAAATAACATCATAATTGCGTGCATACATAATGAAGAATATGGAAGTTACACGATATGCATAAATTATGATTGTGCACGTTCTTCACCCTAGAGTGTGCATGCTCCACGTTAAGTAAAGTTATTAAGCAACTTATTAGGGCGCCCCCATAGGCTATTTTGAGTGGTTCTTTTAATAGTTCTTTTTCAGTTGGTTGTCCTCTAGACAAAATAGCCAAGTCTCAATGAGCTTGAATTGGAGGGGATGCCAGCCTGCAGAAAGAGAATCACAGCACATAATACTGGAAGTGGGCATCACACCAACTCTACAGAGAAACTCCATGAGGCCTTAGTAGCTTCTTAGTGTGCTCCTGAACTCACCTTCTTATTCTCACAATCTCACGTGGAATAGTGTTGTTTTTTAATAGACTATTTTGAAAGATACAAGAAGAGCTCCTCTATTATAAGTGGCAGAACGTACAAAACAAAATAGCAAGACTGAGTTGATTGGCAAGGTACAAAAGACCATCTTCTCTCTAATGTACCCCTTCTACCTGGGGCGAGGGAGTGGGCGGTAGGGTTTACTACTTGCATTTACCACTTAAAAAGTAGCAACCTCAACAGAGGCTACTGCATCTAGTTTGTGTACCTGACGAAATAACACCAAAGCATAACACGTATAATGCATGGTCTCTGTAATTCCCAACAGTCGCCATGTTGACTTCAGTAGCTCAAGTATCTCTTCGATTTCCTGCCATTTCAGATGACCGCCAATAAATATGGATATTACAGTTGACATTTGATGAGTTCTAAAAGTTTTCTAGGAATTTTTTTTTTTTAATTGAGCATCACATATTCCATAATACTAAAAAGATTTAAGCCCTGAGAAATTGACCTCTGTAAGCTTCCCCTCATCTAGAATATCAAAAACACTAAGGAGCAACTTTTCATATAGCTTGACGTTGAGATGATAGCCATCAGCCCAGTGACAAACTTCACCAGTTAGGTCACCACGAACTGGCCTCTCAGCAAGCGGGACAGCAACATCCCTTAGAGATCTTAAACATTCTGACCTTTGAATTTCTCCAGTAGATGCTGGAAGAAACTGTAAGGAAAACAGTAGAACGTAAAGAGTAAGTTGACAATTGACAGATGTTTTCTCTAGACACGAAAAATTGTACAATGGTTAGCCCTAGCAGATAGCCACCACAGAGTCTCCGCACAGCTTTACATGGGACACCTACAATTCTACAACAGGAGACAAGTAATAGAAAAAAGCATACCTCAGATTCCTCAATCTTTGCTAAAAGAATCCTCAAATCATTGGCCTTCCGTCCAGATTCTCCGAAACCAACGACAGGATGATTGATAAGCCCCTCCTCTAACATATTTAACTACACTGACACAAAATCATGCATATACAGATATTAATTGTATAATAATATGTAGAACCCCACAACAAATGCATCAATATGAAACTGGAGGTGAATGCAGTATTGGTTTGTGACTAAACGAACGTGGGTGCAATAAGGATAATGCTACTGGGACCATTCCTGCGGGAAGTAAGAAAAACATGAAATGTTACCTGTCTTTTCTGCCACCGTATATATGCTTTCTTGTCAGAGAATTCTGTGCGTGAAATACAACATAACAATTCCAAAGGGACCAAAAGAGTGTCCATTCTTTTCCCCACTTTCCCGACTAGAGCATTTAGAAGCCCTTGCCTTGTCCTGATGTCCATAGCCTCTGAAATCTGAATTCATAAGCAGAAAACAAAAAAAAAGGTGAACCTTAAAAGCAATTACAGAACATTTTGACATTTTTTTTAGGCACAGATTATCTGGGAATACAGTTGAAAAGAATAAAATGAAATAAACAAATACACAGTTTTTTTTTTGGTTAAATAAGATAGGTTATCTAGCACAGGTAACAGTTGCAAGCCTGTTTTCCTGGTCTATGTACTTCAGTTGGAACCTTAAATAGCACCTTGATGATACTCCGCTCTCTACTCACCCCACTCTCCAACTACCATGTTCCTTCGTATTATACTTTGTCCAATAAACATACCTCCCAGCTCTTTATCAGATTTTGCATTTATTTATTTACCAAACTAGTAGACATCAGCACATTGTCTCCAAGCCAGAAATAGTTCACTGTAAGGCACAACCGCCAATATTCATTCCTACTTTTCATATAAGAAACAAGAGGACAAATTTAGAGTCAATAGTACCCTAGTTGCAGTAGATGTCATAAATTTGGCTAGGTTTTCTACTGCATCATTTCGTTTACCCCTTGAAGATAAAAGTTGTACACAAGTTGATCCTGTGGTGTAAAGTAATTGTGTGCATAGAGAGACGAACATCACAAATTGAATTAGCCACTTTTCATTTCTTAATAGAATATTACTTTTTGATGAGCAATATAGAATATATATATATATATATATATATATATATGTCCTTAGTATGAAAGTAATTACTCTACCTCCATTTGAATCCGCATAGTCTCTAATAAACTGACCAAACCAGATGCACACTGAGGCTCAGACACAGTATGCTCAGCTTTACTACGCCCAAGCTTCCGTAACAATCTAGACTTCTTCTCTTTCTTCTTTTCTTTTGATGGTACAATGAGACCTCTGCTTGGGAAATGTGCACAATGAGAAACATGTCCGGTAAAAAGAGAAGGAATACAGTAATAGTTTAGTCTATCTGGAAACGAATGCAAAGCCATAATTGACAACAGCGTACCCTGAAGCTCCAGCACATGCCAAAAGGATTTCATAAGCAGTTTCTCGTAGATCGTCATCAGTGATACCTGTAACCATAACAAACAAAATTCACTGATCCTCAACTGATTTGGATAACCATGACCTACCTTACAGCATTTGATAACTAAAGGGAAATAGGGAATGGAGAGAACAGAAACTGGAATAAAAAATGCTTCCTGCACAGGTAAACATTAAGTGGCTGTTTTGCTAGAATGAGACTATGTGAGGCTTTATGCCTATCCTTTATTCACAAGCCGTAAGCTTCTATATTCTTTGTAATAAAGATCATTGTACCAAACTTTTACTCAGTCCATCAATATCACCAAAATGATGACATTCCTGAACTATTTTCAATGGTTGTTCACTATACTTTTCTAGCAAAAGAAGAAAGGACTCTAAAAATTAAAAAAAAAAAAGAATCAATGCTACTTACCATGCTATCAAAATTAAAAAAAATTTGGCTGTTTGAAGCCTTTTGTGTGAGACTTAGGAATCATTTCCTTGCAAATTATGCAAATAAATTTGCTGTACAACAATAAAGATAAATTTCTCATAATCACATTTAAAATTGGAGGTGCCCTGACCTCAATGCTTATGTTTCTCACTTTCTTGTGTTTACTAAATCACTGCAACTGGAAACTGGATTGTTTACAGAACACGTTCGCAACTGTGATTCAGTGTGATTCTAGATTACCAACTAGGCAGCTATACACATCTTCATCTACTAACCTAAGGAGCACATCTACTAATGAACTGAAAGAAGCTGTAGACAAGATTTTCCAGAAAACAGGCACCCCCGACACCATCCATGTATAGATGCAGATATGAATTGTCTATAAATATAAAAAAAACGCTCATAATTTTGACAGCTACAGAGTAATCTATGTAAGAAAACTCTAACTGGAAGACTAATAGTGCTTAATTTATATGCATAGCGACAGCTGCCGGTTAACTTGGAAGAGCAAAACACTACACTTGCCTGTAGAAAAAGATGGTAATACCGATATGAGATCGGACGCATCGTTTGGCATTCGCCTAGACATTCTTCTGCTATCAACTTCTTCCATGTCATAGTCATCGTCGATATCCTCAATGTCATCAACGGTTAATTCTTTTTCTTGATTAGTACTGAATGAGTCAGCTTGTGACATGCTCTTTCTAGAAAGTAAACCTACATTTGACAGTGAATCTTGGATAGAAGGCACTGAATTGGAAACAACCTCTTCATCAATCATCTGTGAGTTATCTGACAAGCTCGAGATAATGCGTGATGGGGCAACTAGTGGAACTGGCGGTGCTGCTCGTGTAGGAGGTAAACCAGACATTTCAGAGTTTGTAACAAGAAAAAACCCATCAATAGCCCCACCAGTATTCTGCATAAGCAACCAACAGCTCCCAACACTAAAATCAGCAAATAACTTACAGATTTCAATGAATACTAATAATAGGCTAGCAACGTTTCCTACAATTAATAAACAAGTGTTAATACTTTCTCTTTGCAATTGAAACTTGAAAGTAACAAAACTCGTTGAAATATTCCCATACGTACCACCCCAGCCGGCCAGCCCCAACCTCACCATATAAAGAAACACCTTTTACGGAAGCTACTAACTGTTATAGACTAGATTCTCGTTCATTCTCTCGTCTAGCTATCTACTCACAAACTACAAATCTTCCTGTCAAATACGAGTTAATATCACTACAAAAGTTCAGTTGTCGCTCACCAGATAGAAAACCTGCTTACAAATACTGACTAACACTAGAACACAAACACGACTAAAGCTAAAAATGCCAGCTCTCCCTCGCCCCCTATCAAACTCGGTCTCTCTCCACTCTATATAAGATAGCTTAGTAAGTTCGACACCATCTATTAAATTATCTTGTAACACCGCCATTAAAGTAAGTTCGACATAAACTTACCATACACGGAAACTCGGTACTATCATGATAATCTCTGATAGCTTCAGACAACTCCAACATTTCGCCTACATTATTCAGCATTACAGAAAAATCAACCTCAGTCACCAATCAAACCACTGAATAAGCGAAAAAAACACACGAAAACATCGAAAAAAGCACGAAAATCAGACCTTTCTTAACACAATTAAGAACATAATCAACGCTGACTTGATCTAGATCCACATCATCTAATGTTACAGCACCAGGAGGCAGCACAACCTTCTTAATCAAGCTACCGGAAAGCATGTAATTCAGCAACACACGGCGGTCGCGCCGATATCTCTGTAGAACCTCTAGCTCATTCTCCCTAACATTTATCCAATCCAATACATTACATATTCACAATCAAATCACACACACAAAAAAAAAATCACTTCATACGAGTAGTATCTTCTTTCAGAAGCTAAATGAAACAATGCACTTACTCTTCCATTGAATTACAAATCCTTCAAAAAAAAAAACACCGCGGAAAAATTCAATGCGTTCTCTTTAATTTAACCTGAAAAAAAATCAGCGAGAAAGAATCGAAATTCAGCGAGTGAAAATGCGGTAAATAAGGAAGATGCGTGATAAACAAGATTAAATGTGATGAATTTGACGGATTTACCTGGTGAAATAAGCTTGATTTGGTTGAAATTGAGGTGGTAAAAAAAAAGAAAAAAGAATAGTAGTAAAAAGTGGAAGAAGTACCTTGAAGAAGCAACCAAAGAAGAAGAAGAAGGTGGATATGGAGGTGGGGAGGAGAGAGAAAATGAAGATCGAGTAAAAATCTGACTCAACAGTGAATGTGACTTTAATGACCACTACTCAGTAATCAGTACTACTTTGCTTTGGATTGCGGCTATTTACTCCTGTAACTATTAATACGATTATCGATAAATTCGGAGTTTGACGACTTTAAGTTAAAATTTCGAGTTTGAAGTAAATTTGAAGTTTACGAGGAAGGTTATTGTGCCTCTCCAAAAAAAAATCGTTAATAATAATCTTTGGTTGTATCCATGATGATGGTTTAGTGATAAATCGAACATAGTTCTGTAATCAAAATTGAATTGATAATATTTGTCCTGCTACGGATAATCGCCCACCTAGTTCAATGTCGTCTACATATATTCCGTGTCTCAAAACTCATGCGACGAGGATATGGATACGAGAATCACGAACGACCATTGATCGCTAGGATTTGAATGGCCACTGGCTACGTTAAAGCGAAACGCAAGTATCGGTAATTTTGATGGAAATGCACAAACCTTTATACGTTACAGAAATTCAGTATCCTAAATAGGAGTATTACACACTACTACTACTCTCGTCCAAAAATTTCTTTAATTGGAGTACTTGCTGGCTTACAATTACAAAAGAAAAGGTTGGAGCAGAAGCTTGGGTTGATAATTGACCACCAGGAAGCAAGATCTGAACTCCCGAGTGCCGAGTCGGTCTGAGTGTTTATATGGAGTATATGATACGACTACTTGCTTCGACCCACTGCAACATGTAAAATTGGATATGTACATCATGTTGCACTAGCACGGATTCACGGAGCGTTACAATGCATTTCCAAAAGGCAAAGCAAGCTTTGATAGTTTTCAACACCCTTCAGGATTAGATAGATCACTTAGCTCGAGCGTCAATTTGATGTTCATGGCAGCCAATTCAGCAGCCAAGTATCTGAAGACATACGGCATGGCAACAGTTTCCATTCCTTTGCTGGTTTTGCAAGAGATACAGAAGACCTTTTTAGGAGCTCGTGCAGGAGGCAACCCACCGATTTTTTGCACAGCTAGTTTGTGAGGTTCTACCATCGTAGTAGAGAGGATGCTTCCACAAAGAGAACAGACATCTGCCACATGATAGTCAGAGCTTTTGTGCAGCCTGTCATGCAGTAGGTATGCGGCTCCATGAGCTAGCATTGCATCTCTTTCCATTTCACCAAAACGGATACCTCCACCTCTCTTTCTACCTTTGATAGGCTGACGTGTCACTTGATCCACAGTTCCCGTGGAACGCACCTGCAACCAAGGAAACCAATGGATTATATGTGAGGCTAGGGAATAACTTGTTAGCTATCCTGACACTTTATTACAACAAAAACCGAACAAGAAAGGCCTTGCAGGACAAGTCCATTTAAAGTTATAGCCATTTAAGTTACCATTTCAAAATCTACAGCTTTGTGGACAGGAAGCAAGACAAGTACACATGATGATAACCATCAAATCTTCAGATTTAGAAATGAAAAATATAACAGGGAGCCCAAGCGATTGAAAGTAAATACAATCATAGGCCTGAAAAACAGTTCCTCTTTTTATATAGATAAATTAACGACATTCCAACAAAGGGGTGGATGATGGAAAGACGCTAACCTGAAATTTGTCTGACACCATATGACGCAATCGTTGATAATAAACAGGCCCAATAAAGATCTCACATGTTAAATCTGTGCCATAAACTCCACTATACAGCACTTCTGTACCATATTTATTGAAGCCATGAGTAGTTAACATGGAGCCGAGATCATCAACAAGTGAACTTGACTCAGATCCATTCTCTTCATCTTTTTTGAAGAAGTCCTGAAATGGCGTTGCGTCGACAAACTTCCCATGCAAACTACCGCCCTACAACAAGTCACAAGGAGTAGCAAACATTTAAGCGTTCACTATATCCTAATGAGCCTGGCATCATAGACTTTTAGGTCCTAGTAAAAATAAACACAGCGAGCCTGCACAAGAAAGATTACTTGTTTTTCACTTGATTAAGACTTAGAAGCCAAATGTTCTCTTGCAAAACTTAAAGACTTCCAAGAGTAACTATTGTCATCTTCTGTATGTGTTTGTAGGAAATGTCTAAGCAGACAACGGGATGATATTAGCACATTATAGAGGTTGACAAACCTTGGGAAAGCACAGCCGGAAAAAAAACTAATGTTTGGGCCATTTTAGCAGTTAACAAAAGATCATTAAAGATAGAAAATGCCACATAGGGAAGGGGGAAGAGAGAGATAATCAGGCTACCTTAGCAGCAATGGACTCCAACAGCATAGCAATCGTCATCCGGGAAGGAAAAGCATGAGGATTGATTATAAGATCAGGACGCATCCCAGTGATCTCCGAGAATGGCATATCAATGTCCGGCCATAAGCGCGAGCAAACTCCTTTTTGCCCATGCCTGCTGCTAAATTTATCCCCGATGATAGGATTTCTTGGGCACCGTAAACGAATATTTGCCTGGTGAAAACAAATCTGTCATTTTGTGATTCACTCGAAAACTAGAGATTCTATCTACTTTGATGCAACCTTTTATGTGAGGAGGAATAATTGTTTGACTTCAACTAACAAAGATTTCTACAGTAAAAGCCAAAGCAACAAAAGCATTTTCATGAATAAAAGAACACAATCCTGTTAGGTTGGGAAGCATAAGCATTGTCTAATTATTTCTCCAAACAACTAATAAGCTCCCAAGCTTTAGCCCACATTTCCCAAAGAAGCTAGATAATCCGTTCTTCCTCATATAAAACCAAGCGAATGTCTTTTCCCTGATAAGAGATGGCAATTCCCATGGGTTCCTCTTTGTTATTACTCATTTACTCAACTCTAACACGAGATACCACCCGTTTTTCGATGGTACAAAATGGATCACTTTTAACCCGTATCTTACTAAAAGAAGTGCAAATAAAGTTCCTTTCAAATATTTACACCATTGACTTCAATTGTACTTGTCCTGCTTCTCTTTTTAACTTGCTGTGCTGGTATCCTATTTTATAAGAATCCATTTGGCCATTTCCCATCCAAGTGCCTGCTTCACTTTCATCCATGTTTCAGATAACACTGACAAGAGCTCCATAAAGGTAGTATTGCACGTTAACTATTAAATACTTAGAGGCTGAGCGACACACAGTAACTAAAAGGGTAGCTGGGATGTAAAGCCAATACCAATTACTCCATTCCTTTAGAATACCATTACGCCTAGTACTCATGAGAAAAAGCCTACTACTGTGATAAAGTCAACAAGACAGGAACAGATACCAGACATTTTGGGGAAAGACAGATTAATCTTGGCTAAATACTCGTGTGATTTCTGAAAAATGATAGAATCTGTTCTCTAGCTATACAACCAATTATAATAGATTTCATTAAGAAAGAAAAAAAAATATTCAAATTGACACCCAAGACAAAGCTTCCCATTGCACCTCTTCTTGAAAGGACATGATAGCATCAAATTACCCGCCTTCCAATCTCAAACACAATGCCAGCGAAGAAAGGAAATACCTTTTGAAGCTCTGTCTTGTTCTTCCCATCAATAGCTACGTAATCAACTACTGCCGGTTCTGAACCCTTGAATTTGTGAACGAAATGTGTATCATTCGTTTTATTTATGACACCGCAATACGGCTCATTCGGATGTATTTTCTGTACACACATTTTGTGAGCTACAGCACAACTAAGGTGACTTTGCAAAAGAGAAATCAAACGTAAAAGAGACAGTGAGAACCTGTCCAACATAAGGCAGTCCATCCACATCAATCAAAGAATCTGCTGATCTATCAACTTTACTTCTACGAAACTCTTTTGCAGCACGACCTGTTCTGCTACCTTCATCAGCTAAATCAATTGTGTGCGTCTGTAAGACCAATACATTTTATCGAGTGAGACAAAACCGAAAGTGAGAAATCAAACCCATACTTATTTCAAAAAAGTGACTGGGCAAGTGCCAACGAGAACTATCAAGTGAACAGTGAAGAAGGAGGCCGACAATTGCTTTTTGGCGGACAATTGTTACTGGCAGTTTACATTTAACTAATACATCTAATCTTAGTATCTTATTGCGCACCTCCTTAGCATCATGATAAAGCTAACAAAGCTATGTACTACGCTAAAATTAATCTTCGATACAAGGCTACATAACAATAGGGACACTTTCTTTCACAGCCACTTATGGCCAAAAAAATACCAGGTTCTTAGGCGTCTTCTAAAAGTAGTTTTAGTTCACGTTAGTGTAATAAAAGCACTGTCACAATATCTCTTTCAAGGCTAATTGGGAATGAAGGATCCAGCTAAAGAGTGTTTTTCGTGGAGGCTGCCATTGAACACTACAAAATCTTCTCTGAACGAACGAACGAGAAACCTTGACTTTGCAAAACCTCAACTATCTGAAAGGAAAATCTGGTAATTGACCTTCAGTACTGTATTCCTGTGCTTACTTGTGGCATTCATCCTTTCAACTATCTAGGACTGCTTGGTATCTGGAGGCTGAAGACCAGCTTGTGGCTCGGAAAAAAGAATGAAGAAGTATTTTCTTCACGAGTCGAAAATAACAGGTGTTCTTCAGGGAAGAACTTCTTCCTACGGAGGATTCATCTATTTCCATAGACTTTGTACAATTGAACTCGCAAGGACTGGGTATTAACTTTTCCAAAATAAAAAGGGGTATTATAGCGGCAACTTATGACTCTTGTGCTTTCATTTCTCACTCCCATTCCCCCGTAAGCAGAAGTTTACCTGATATATCTGCGCATGACACATCCCACGATCAACAGAAGATTTGTTCAATATCATGGCATCTTCCATATCATACCTGAAAGCGTCGATAACACATGAATGTCAGAACTTACGGTATTTTGCTAGTTGTCTTTTCTTAAAAACAAGTCACAAGGTCCTACCCTGTATAAGACAGAACTGCTACTATTGCATTTGTCCCAGCAGGATACTCGTCAAGGCAGTACTCCGTATAAGACTCTGTCCGCACAATTGGACTTTGAGGAGTCTGAAAGCCCACAATTTCCCAAATAGATTAATCATCAAACCACATCAAATGGCGAAAGTGTATTCAGATAGGTGGATTGTCATTAAAAAGGGCGAAGACTATATCAAGTAGCAAATCATGAATAAACAAAGTTGATAAAATTAAGCACAACTAGCATCATTCACTACAGGAAAAGATAAATCTAGTTCCACCTCCTCCAATGAATGGATGAAGAATAGAGTATAGATAGATTTCTCTACATGATAGTATAGGTTTACCAATAAACAGAACACAGCTCATAAATGTCAAACCTAAACGTATCACTATGAATAACATAACTTCAAGATAATAAAACAGAAAATTGAGAAAGCGAGTTTTTATTGAAAAACTATTAAAGAAATTCCTGTGCCAAGGCCAAGAAAACATCAAAGCGAGCAAATAAACCTTTAGACTAACAACATTCGAATTCACATCACAAGAAACAGTAAAGACTCTTGCGGAAGTAACCAGAATTCACCAGGTGACTCTCTCTTGAGAAAAAAGAGTGAGAGGCAGTGCACACGACTGAGAACCTCAACCCCTGTCTAATCGTAAGGCATGATATAAATACTAAGAAAACTCCATGAAGTTTCAAATCATTCCAATGTACTAAGTCAACAAAGAAAAAAAAAATCAAACCATTATAATGCAAGTCGATCTTGATAGTATATGAAGGGGACTCACAGCTACATAAGAAATAAAGTTCAAAATCTACCCCACAATCATAACCCTCTATTTTTTAGAATGAAAGCACTTGTCCTGGATTACGAGGAGCATATAATACTTCAACAAGCTTCATAAAGAAGAAATTTTTTAAGTCAAGGTATCAAAATAAGGCACAGCAACTAAAAGCAACTTGCAGTCAAACATGGCGTCCAACTAAACAAACATTGTTCGCTTTCCGTATAAGAATTTGTATCACCATAACAGACCTGAAGATGATAAGCCTTGTTATCTGAACGAAGTTTAATTGCTTGTGCAGAAAAACCCATTGTTTGCTTCGCCATCTATGCATGGACAGACATTCAGAGACAGAATGAGCAATTTATATACAAGGTTATGAATATATTACAAAAGAACAAAATAGATAAGATGAGCAATTGAGCATGAACATAAAGTTAATGAAGAGACCAGTAAATGTGGTGAGAAATTAAGATCAATCATGCCAGAGTTTACCTGACATTGATACATATTCCGTGGACTCTGATTGTGGTTACAATAAGGTGTGTTACTAGCAACTACACTCAGCAGTCCAGTAAGACTTATTTCCTCATGGGTCGCAGGAAGGTCATTGCTCCTCCCACCATCTCCACCATCAGGACATCTGATCTCCATAAAAACCTATCCAGCAAAGGAACATATTAATCTCATTCCCGCTCACAGACAGATGGCTATATATGACCCGTCAAATGGTCTAAATAGTACTACTATCGAAATATTAAATAAACTTAGAAAGAGGACCACCATCAGAATACAAAGTTAGCTCTCACCTGTTCAAAAGGGCCAACTAGTTCAATGTCGTTACCATTTTTAGGAGCAGTAAAAATATTCCTCACTGGACGAATGAACCTCGATGGATTGGTGAAAAGGAACAACCCAGGATATGCACCTCCATAACTCAAAGGGACATAGCCAACTTCCAGATCACAAGGAACCTACGATGGATGGATTTGCAGATTTAGAAAATTCTTTGATAGAAATCAGAAGCAAGCAAAATTTAGAAAACAGTCATATTCAAAGACTACCAACCTCCCATGCTGACAGCTTAAGCTTTCGTAAATGAGAGACAGCTCTGTCAACAATAATAGTTGGTATGGCACCAATGACTCTTCCATCAAGAAGGACTGAGAGAATTTCAGGGGGGCCGCCTTGCACAACCTTTGACGAAGAAGACTTCATACCAAGTGTCAACAGAGTACGGATGATTGATAATCTCATGCTGAAAAAGTTCTTGACGGCTCCTCGTTCATCGAAGTAGGAGGTGACCCCTTGAATTCAGAAAATTAGTGAGCAAACAATTTTTCATACTAAGGGATACCACGATTACAGAACCCAGAGCACAAATCAGGACACCCTGAAGAGAACATGTACTAACAAAAAGCACTAATGGCAGGGGAAAGGATACAATAGGATAGGACAGTAACTGTGAGGCACTGAGTTAAAAGTACGTTATATCTAATTATTGTGGTACGAAGCCTTTGTATGACAGAACGTAAATGAGTACTAGAAACATAATAAAAGAACCCATACCAGTAACTAAAGATGATAGAGATAAATAAATCGAAAGTCATACCGCACGGAGAAAATAATGCATACACTAGCAACACAGCTAGCAATGATCATTAACAAAAATGAAAATGTCCATGATATATGGACTGTGACTTAGACAGCCATTACTAGAGTCCGAATACAATTGAGATGAGCACACACTAAGCACTTACTGCATGAACGAGTAAGATGATTCAGCAATCCACAGGGCTCCCCGTCAGGTGTGTGTACAGGACAAAGAAAGCCCCACGATCTGTGCAATAAACAACACCATTGGAGTAAGAATAAGAAGAAGAAAAAATATAGTAATAACAATAACAATTTCTACAACAGCAGCAGTAACTTAATAAACTAATTGCCACTACCACTGAAAGAAAGAAAACGATAACCTACTCGGGCAGAAGTTTCCGCACGCTTGTTGTACGAGCACCAGCAAATGCGGTACCTCTATGAATGGCTCGAAAGTGTGAGAGGAAACGAAGAAAGCTAATCTTGTCAGCTTGGATGACAAAGCCGGCTTTCTGATAATTGAAAACGACAAACAGTTATTGGCGTTTGAAGATAGTCAAAACGAAGCACAAAAGTTAAAGAGGGTTGGCTCAGCCTCAAACACTTCAAACCTTGACAGTAAATTGGTCTACTTAAATAACAAAATTGACCGTTAACAAAACAAACTTCTGATGATTGAATCTTGTACCCTAGCCTTGATAGTAAAGTCGTCGATCCCTTCATTAACCAGAAAAGACCAAGACATTTCACCGCTTTTGCACATCTATTTTTATATGCATGTTTTTTTGAGTTAGTCCTCAAAGCAATCATTCTTTATTTGTAGATAGATTATGTATTTATTTCGGACACAATACAATAAATGGCACGTGGATTATTACATTAATCAAAAGATAAATTGACTGTTTAGTTCAAAAAGGCATGAAGCAGACCAAGGCGATGAGGGGCCATGGTGACGAGGCACAAGTCCGTGACGGCATGGGCCTGATGGAAGTGAGGCCCTCTCTTTTTTCAAAACAAAATCTCTATATTCCAAACAAAAATTTGCAAAAGAGCACCTTCTTTGGGTTTTAAAGAGGGATAATATGTAAAGAAGGAAAAGTATGGATTAAAGGACAATGAGAAGGGCAGAAGAAAAGAACTAAAAGAAAAAAGATATATGGAAATTGCATACTCGAACGCCTCTGGTACGCCTCATATTAGAGAAGTGCTACGCCTCGTGCATGTTTTTAAATTAAGATCAACTGGACTGAGAGCCTTTTATGATAGCTATTATTTTGTCACCCTGGACTGCTCCTCAACAGGACTTTACTTGCTTAGGGCTTACGGGAAAGAAACACATGCAGTAGAGCCATAGAAACTATTTGCCAACAGAAGACACCAGAAACATAATTACACCAGACTACCCACTTCACCAGATACCAGTATACTTCACGTCCTCAGAAATGGAAAATCTGGAAGGATCGGAAGTACTAAGCAGCAATTACCTGTGGTAAGTCGAGGGCCGAGTCCCCAGCTAATCTACCAGTTTTCAAGAGATTCTCGATAGCAGCACCAATCTGTTTTCCATCGTTCTTTCTCAGCACCTTCTTGACATCTCCAGCTACATCATTTTCCAAAGAGACGACAAACACAATAAATTCAAGTCACAAAGCTTGTATCCTTGCTTGACACAAGATTAGCTACTAGCAAAATGTCATCTGGTGTACAATGGAAAAAATCCGCCAAATTCACAGAAGTAACAAAATATTTACTACTTTGTTCAAATATAAGCCACAAGTGACAATGCTTTTAAAACCTTGAACAAATACAACCGACATGAGTAACAGCACATTTTGCAAGGCATCAATGTCACCAAGACTAGAAAAACACCAGGTTCAACGAACTGGATTTCAGTAAATCCTACAAGCATATCTCAACCATTTCTTCTGCTTACAAACAATTCTACCCCTAGCAATCGAGGCTGATGTCTCAAAACTAGACTAACGACACCACTAACAATTGGACAAACAACACGACATCAGGGCATAAACACTTGAAGGTATTATTATATGGCCCATCATTCATAGCGAGCCATTCCCAGGTACAGCAATCTGCATTTCCCAACAGAAATATATTATATTTTCTCACTTCGATGGATGAATAAACTTTGGTTCCCACACTCATTGTTTTCAATTTTTCATATTTGAATGGCTGGTAAGGGTGTAAGACTGTAAGAGCCCTCCAGTATGTATAGTTGTGTACTGTTTATGGGTTCAACACGAGGACTTCCAGGAGCTCATTTAAGCATTCTTTATTGTATGTATACAAATTAGAACATTAAAAAGGATAACCAAGAGTAAAATACTCTTCACAAGGAAAAGAAAATAGTGTCAACTCTTAAAAACAAAAAAACACTAAAGCATGACATACAACTGCCGAGAGAGAACGTTTCGCCTTTGTTTTGTATCTCCTCAATAAGAAGCTTTCTGCACCTATACAGCCACTCCTGAAGCTTGTCCTGAAAAGAAAAATATATACTAGGTAAGCATAAACAGATAATAGCTCCAACATACCAAAGCTAGGAGAAAGACCCCCACTAGACTCTGAACATTTTAAACCCTCTAAGGAGAGCAGATATTCCACAAATCTGGTCCAACTTCAGATATGTTTCCATAAGTTACTGTTCAGTTTACCCATCATATGTTAGCACTTTGGACATTAATAAAGAAGAGCTTGCAAATTTTGACAGAAACATATTTTGATAAGGTGTGACTCACTACCTAAGGGAAACCAGACAACAACCAACTCGAACAAAACTGACAGAACCTGAGCAAACCCAACCCAATTTTAGACCACCCAGAGTGGGGAAGAAACTTCGAGATTCTTCAAACAATCAAACCTATTAATCGATAAAATATTTACTTCCACCAAGTAAAAAATAACTACCTTTAGATAAATGGATATCAGTTGACCAGCTTGTAGAACTTCGTGATTCTGCAGTGCATCTGGATTGTCCAGCACAGATGTCTGGTCTACAAGTGAAAAGAGCTTCTGCAGCATGAATCTACATAAAACATCACGTTCTTAATAACAAAGCAGTACAAACAATAACATATCATAAACAGGAAAAGATCATATAAGAGGAGAAGAAGCAAACATTAGAAGATTAAACTTGTCATGATTGTTGGAACCGAGGTGGACAAACACGTAATCATTCAAAACAGCTTCCCCAACCTGAAGACAACAGCCAAAAGTCAAGAAAATATAAAACTAAAATTGGCCAAGAAAAGACGATCTACAGATTGAAGTATACAGCATGACTTACAACTAAATAGCTGTCTTTATCCATCCCTTCCATCACAGGTTGGAAATGCTTTCCTGGACAACAGAAGAGGAAATAACACATTATTGCCTCATGCAAGACTTGGAAAAGAATGCTAAACTGATAACTAATGCACTGAAACCATTGTGTTGTCAGCGAACATCTTAACCTACATAAATCACATTACAAGAAACCGTAAAGGCTTAATGTTAAGATTTTTACCAATCAAATGATACTTAGATTTCCTCTTACCCTGGCAGATAAATTTTGTTCATTATAGATAGGGATGGGAGGGTGAATTTAAATTGTTTCGAGCATATGTGATATCTATTGTCTAAATGAAGCTACATTCAATTGTGTGTTCTCAAACCTCAGAACTAAAAATTGCCAGCAGCTACAAACGAAATGGCTACTTTGCCTAGCATTGGAACAATGGAACAACCATATCATACCAATATCTTCAAGACATTGACGACGAGTCAAAAGCGATAAACTGTGCAGCTCGTCAAGTATGATCTTTGCCCTTTCACCAACTAGCTGCGTCCCAACAGCACCTTTTACTCCTTTGTATTTTTCATTGTAGGAACATGTGAGTGCCACATAGAGTTCATGATCACTGGCATCAAGAAGCGCCTGTTATCAGAAATTAGCATCATTTTTAGATGGAATCAGATAAATGTGACATGGAGAGGAATAAATAAAACAATAGAATAATGATACAGGATGGCTACCAAATCAAAGTAGATGACAATGAATATTCATCCTAAAATTCAATGCAACTATTTTTTTTTTTTTGACAAATCAGGTTATCAATAAATTCAAAAAGGATACCAGGGGGTGACACCATGACACCCATTTACAAAAAGACACCATGGGGGGTGACGCTCATATACAAAAGAGAGTTACTTAAGCTCTTCAACTATCTTGAGAAATTGTAAGACTTGATGAAAATGTTAACACTTGACTCCAACTATACAACCACAGACTGAACAAACAACACCAACTTCTTCAAGTCACAGGAATTCTGAGCTCCCATCCGAAACGGGCACAAAAATGAGAGCAACAGATTAAGAGTGCCAGGTCGGGAATGCAGTCAAGGACAGCTGCTATTAATCTCAAAATGTGAAAATATACATGGAATAGAGAATAGAATTCAGAAACATGTGTAACCTTCAGAACGACGCCCACAGGAAGTAAAAACTCCCTTCCTCTTATCCTACAGCACATAGGAAATTGTTTTAGTTTTGGCATTGTCCACAGCCAATACACTTTAATCCGATATTAGATAGCAACAACAACTCACCAAAATCCAAGTCTAGCGCTTCCGTTGCTGAGATAATATAACTTCACAGTAAGAGAAGATTGGTCTTCCCTAACACACCTATAAGCGAGCAACAAATCATCATCAGTATTTATGAAATTGATGGTAAAACTTGAATACAAATTAATAAATAGACATCATATTTATCTCAAATGGGATTTTTTAAGGATTCATATTCGATGAAAGCCATCACACACAAGGCTACGATATTTCTGCGAATGCCGAATGGTACATAATAACTCTGATCACTTTCAAGTTCATCTAGTAAGGAGTGCCAGGAATTACAACGTGAAACAGAAAAGGCATAGGTAGCACCAATTCCACTCTACCAACTTAGTTCTAGAAGGCATGACTTGGACTTTAGCCTATTCAGCCCCGGGTCACTAGTAACGATGTCATCCATCGGGAGTATAAAACTATCAAGATAGCACAGATAAATCAGAGAAGAACTTTAGAACAAACCTTATAAGAACAGCTTTATCGGTATATCCTTCTCGCCGACCACGAAATGAACTCCGCGTCATGCTCATTGGCTGAAAAGTCATAATGAATAACTCAAAATATCCATCCAGAAGATTGATTATCAGCAAATAAGCACATGATAGCTTAAACCGAAATGGTCATATTTCTTTCCAGAGCAGTAAAGAGTACTACTGTCTCCAACTTATTTTCGGGCAAATGTTTTGTTTTTGGTGTTGTTATAGAATGTTCTGGCAACCTAGCAAATAGCAGGAAATATGGTAATGCAAACTGCACCCAACTGTAGAAGTGTAATGTATCAAACAGCTAATTGGCAAGTCTACTTTCTCTAAAGCTCTTCTGCCCCCACCCCCCCACCCCCTTGGAGAAAGAAGAAGAGAAATGACTTGAACACATGCAGTGTAGATCCAGGTCCTAAATCGTATAGCTCCTTTGGCTACGATAATCTGCACACTTGCAGTAATGACAAAGAAAATCACGAAAAGGCAAAACGTTACTCACATAATTACGCTTTGGCATAATCAGTAGTCGAACAACCCTCTCAAGCCCATTGCAAATGAAGTATCTACAGATAAATTAACAGAAAAGTTATAAAAATATTGCCTTACGTGTACACAGACATTCCCAAGTACTTAGAAAAAATAACAGTACTAAAGGTAAGGATATCATCCACTGTAAATGAAGATAACAACACATAAGCTGAACTAACAAACAGCCAATAACTAAATTGTGAGAAAGTGAGGACAAATCTGACAATTTGAATGACATGTACTCCCTCTGTTCGCCTTTAAACTTCATAGGGCGAACGTACACGCATTTTAAGGTGGGTGTACACGCTTTTTGGCTAATCTAAGTTCCAAAAAAAATTGCATGGCGGGTTAGATCAATATTTTATCTAACCCGTCATGCAAGTTTTTTAGAACTTTGATTAGCCGATAAACATGTACACCCGCCTTAAGAAGCGTGTCCGTTGGCCCTATGAAGTATAAAAGCAAAGGGAGGGAGTAATACGGTGTATCACGTATTAATTGAGCTACCCATATAATTAATTAAGGAGTCTTCAGGATGACCAAATTCATATATAGCTATTCATTCAAGCAATTAAAGTAACATGTGAGTAACTAATGGGGAAATTAAACTATGTGAAAACTTCATCGTATTCCTTGTCTTAATGCCTCCATTCTTGTTCCTAGTTAGTCCTTCTACATGCCACTAAGTGCCTCAAGAATGAGTATAATGACATAATTTGAAATAATCTACAATCAAACAATAGAAAAAGGCAATAAATCTGCATTTTCAACACAAAAACAAGTAACTAAACCATGAAACAAGAGATACTCACCCTCCCATCTCCGATGCCTCTTCTTTGTAGGAAACTAGTTTTGTAGGAGACGCATTCCTCAAGTTGCAAATCTTGGACTAAGAAGGAAAGAGACAAGCAGATCGCAGGAGATATTAGCATATATGCCCACGACAGAGCCAGAAAAGTTGGGAGAAACTCCATTACAATAGTATAAAAATATTAATATAAAAAAAGGCATGTGACTGCTTTATAAGTCAGAATAATCAGCATGGTTTGTATCTACTCAGACTTCCATCTGTTGGAATTGACCTCCACAACATCCCTTTAGACTTATTATTCTATCGGGATAGGCATAAAAACAAGTTTATAAATAAGACAATAGCCCCTCCAGTCTTCATTTAATCAAGTAGTTAACAGTCTTGAAAAAAATAATCAGAAAAGCCCACTTGACTGAATGGTTTGTTTGGCACTAAGCTCATAGATGAGAGATCATAGCGCTGCATCATCGCTTCCTGCCTCGCACCAGCCCCGGTAGGACGAAGTAATGATTTTAGGAGTGAATTTACATGGATAACCATGGTATTGGAACTCAGCCATCAAATATGAGTCTTTGTTCATTTTCAATAATAGGCGGCAGCAAAAAGGGGGAAATTACAGGCTAGGATATGGGATGGTCGGGTACATCACAACATTACGAGTGAACACACACAAACACATATCCATACACAAAGAAAGAAAGAAGAACACCAACCATTAACATCACAGGAAATTGCCCAAAGTTGAAACTCTCCCTTACTACGGCGTCACTATCATTGTACTGAAAGCAAACTTCGGCCATAAACTTCCCTGAGTACGATATCTTTGCCTGACGACACTGCCATAATAAAACAAAGAAACACAAACTTCTCATTTAACTCTGCTATAACATTTAAAAAGGCAAAAAGGGTACCCAAGATTACTTGAAAAGAATTAAGTTCTTCTTCTCACCTCATATGGAAACAAAGCTTTGCTCATTCCATTAACATCCTTTAGAGGTGAATGAACTTTGGGATTACTAAGAAAAAGTGCGCGAAACAAGTCAAGGGAAACAAAATGAACTTAACCAAAATAAGCTGAAATTAAACAGAAAAAAAAAGATAGCTGAAATCAACAAATAAAAGGATATTTCTCAGTTTATTGCCGGAAGCAGGATCATGAACTTCAACAGGCTTGATATTGGACAGCACCGTCTCTAACCCCGAAGTTATCAAATAATCGAAGGAATCTATATGCGGCCGCAAGAGCTCTCGCAACGCCCTAAAGTCGGGTTCTTTCATCTTTTTCTCCGTTGCTTGCGTTTCTTCCACCATATCACTCGACATTGATGAAAGTTGCAAACTTTCTACTCACTCTTCAATCGTTTTCCCAGCACAATAACTTCAATCTCACGACACCCTGAAAGTTATAAACTTTCTGGACTTCAAACTAATAATTTTGAGCTAATAAAGTTGCAAACTTTCTACTCAAATTTCAATTTATTACCCAATAACTACAATTACGATTCCACAAACACCCAGAAAATTGGAATTATTCATCAAATTACCCACTCAACTAAGAACCACCAATTTCCCCCAAATTTATAAGCTGAAATTTAGCATTTATATTGAATATAAATCGAAAAAATAGATCAAATTAAAAGAAATAACGACAGAAAAAAAGGGTTGAAATTTACCTGAGTATTTAGAAAATTGATTTGGGCGGAAATTACACAAATAAATTGGGGAAATTAATCCTTTCTGAGGAGCTTAAACGGCTTTAATAAAATAAATATGTTGTTTTTCTGTATTATTTGTATTTGTTAGGGTTTAGGGTTTATATCGTTGGCGCCTGTTTGCTCTGTTTTTATGGCAAAATGTGGATTGTTTAAGTAACTCGATAAGTGCTATGCTGCTCCTTTGTACCAAAAAAAAAAAAAAAAAAAGTAACTCGCTAAGTACGGCATTGCTAACGTTCAAGCCGTGTGGGAGATTTTGGGAACCTTGGGTGAAATTATCTTATCGATAAAATGTATATATGATTATATAAGATGTAATGGTTGATCTAGCGTTTAGAAACTCAACCTGCTTGGAGTTGAACCGACAGGTAGTTTTACATTTAAGTGTAGATGGATTTGCATATCATAAAATCACAAAATGAAAAAAAAAAAAAAAAAAAAAAAAAAGTAAACCATAAAATGACCGCATGGGGGTTTTGTGGCAAGACTAATTTCATGTTAATGTAAAGCTTTTTTTGTAATATGAATAAACTTTTTCTACAGGGCCCTGGACGACAGCCCAGCTTGCCCAGACCCATCCACAACACTGCTAACGTGGTACGATGGTACTGCTCAGAGGAGTGCCTATGTATGTTGCTCCTAGTTTCTATTGGGTTAGTTTTACATTTTGTTCTCATCAGCTTAATTTTCTAGTCCGTTAGATTAAGGATGTGGCTCGTAGTTAGGGTATGTGATGAGTTTTGGCGTTCATCATCAACTATTGTCGATCTTTTTTCTCGTATATGTTCGACTCTACTATTGTTTAAATTTCGTGTTCCTCTACTCCTATTAACCTTAACAACACCCTACCAATCTATTGGGTCCAAACCCCAATTTTCCATAACCTTTTCACTTAACCTTTGAAACACTCCCCTCATCCTTATAAATAGTCAACATTGTCATAACAATCTATGTTGACACTCGCAATACCGTTACCTAGGCCCCTTCTAAGTCCAAGGTATATTTTGTTTCACCTTGGACTTAAATTGTTTACCAATATGAGAAAACAGTTTTAATAAAACCCCTTCCAACTCCAAAGTACATATATAAATAAAGTTTTTTTCGTGAGCATTGAAGAGGTTTAGATCCCTTCGAATTTTCTTATATTTTCTGATGACTAAGGGATTAATTTATGTTATTGAAATGTTGTTATACTACCATATACTCCCTCCTAACCAAAGAGATTTTCTTGTATTTCTCTTAGGGTCGATTCACTATGATTTTCCACTTTCAAAACTTACCCGATATTGACGTTTTTAACCTTACTAATTTTTCCCTAATCTTCTATTAAATATTAACCCACTAACAACTCTCTCCATCCACTAACAACTCCCTCCAGAATCCAATTACTCCCGCCCAAATCCAACCCAATTCAAACCTCATTTCATTTCTACCCCAAACCCAAACCCAACCCCTCGTTTTTTTTGTTCTGATCATCAAAAACTCTAACTCCCTCTTCGTCTCTCTCTTCATTTCTCTGATGAACTCTCAAACCCCTAACTCTCTCTCTCTCTCTCTCTCTCTCTCTTCGTCTCCCTCTTCATTTCTCTGATAAATTCTCAAAACCTTAACTCTGTCTCTCTATCTTCGTCTCCCTCACTCTTCCTTTTCCTATTCATTTATCTGATGAATCAAAACCCTAATCACTCACAAGATATTCAATCCTCTCTTCTCTCTCCTCACAAATCTACTCATATGGCTTTATTCGAACTTTGTCTCTTTAGATCTCATCATCTTTTCGTCTCCTCACTATGATTTAATCTCGATTCGACCTTTCGATTTGTAGATCTGACCCTTTATTCTCTTATTTTTCCCCTTTTTATCATAAAATATGGGAGATTCGTCTTGGCCTTAACAATATTGGTTATTCGTTCCAGAGACATAACTGGAAATAGAAGAAGAAAAGAAGAAGATTTGCGAGGGTCAACTCTTTGCCGGTACCTCTGACATTATGGTAATCATGTACAAAATTTCTATATTAGTTAGAAATATAGTATTCATGCATAAGTTTATGCTAATCGTGAAATAAGCGTATGGTAACGATGAAGATAGACATTTTCATAATCATGAAATTATTTATTTTATGAAATTGTTGTTATACCCTACTTCATCCGATTCAAATAGTTTTTCCTCTTTTTATTTGCAGTTTTAAGGTACCATGTTGAGAGCTACTTTTATATCAATAAATCATTCATTAATTGCAAAAGTTAGTATGTATTTTATTCTGCAATGTAGTCTACGAACTCTATTTGATTTTATGACAAATGGATATTCCATTAAGTATCAACTCCATTTCATTCTACGACAAATGGACCTTCCATTTATTCTACAAATAGTCATGATAAACAAAAGTCTAATATGAGATTTTCTACGTTTTGGTACATATAAACAACAAATGATCACCTAATCATATTATATTCATAATTATATTATCCAAATGCACTAATTGGACCCAAACTAAATTAGGTCTAATCCATACTCAATAGTCTATACAAGACCCACTCTTATAAACACGCAAGAACTTGTATTATTTTCCAATGTGGGACAAAATCAAACTAACAAACTCCATTTTAGAAAATACTCCAACAATTACTATAATATATAGTATAATAAAAGGGAAGTGAAAAACGACACAGACTAAAATACGTACAGAGCTCATCCTTATAAAAGTCATGTGTGATGAGAACGAATTTGCCACGATCAGTTAGAATTGTCTCCATCTAAATAGACGGACAAAAGTTCACATAAGTGTAAGTTCACATAAGTGTAAGTTCACATAAGCATTACTCATAAAATATTGAATTGTTGATACTGAAGTGTATAAGGAGTGATCAGATAGACATAACTTGTCAAAATAATTAACGTAACTTTAGTCCAGGGTAGCAAATGTCCGAATGGCTCCGCCAGCCCGAGAAAGCAGTTCAAACACCATTTATCGATACAGATATCGAAGAAGTGGGGAACTAATGGTTCTTACATATTGAACAATGTTAGTTCACAAAAACCACAAAGTTTAAAATTTTTTGAAAAACAATTTATGCTATAAATTAAAATAACTAATAGTAGTGCACTCAAAAATAAAACTTTACGATCCTAACAAATGTCTCTTTCGAGCCATATTACCCCAACTAGGCTTTGAGATTCTTTTATTACTCCAATCAATACTCGAGAAAAACCTAAATTCACTATGCTTGTAAAACCAATCTCGTACAGTTTTTATGGTCAAAAGTGAAATACCACAGCCAAGAATGAGAATTTTCGGTAATTAACAACCTTTATCTCTAGATATCTCTAGAAATGGATGCATGCGAACTTCCAAATCGAAATAGGTTGAGTAAACTCTATAGGTTTAGATTGTAGAATTGTGAACGGTTAAAAAAGATACAAAATTTGGGAATAATAAAACCGCCAACGACTGAAAATATGGGGCACACGTCATAAAATACGAACTCACGACTTCAAAATATTGTTTTCCTGACCGAAAATATAGCGGGTTAAGAGACTTAAAAAGCGACTTTGTTAGGGCACTTTAAAAAAAATGTACATCCATTTATGAGTCATTTCCGTAATATACAAATGACTCACCGGAGTCACCGCCTCCATTATAAATGAATTGTATAAAAAATGGTCATTACTTCTGGGTTTAAATCGTCATATTCAATTGAGTAATCGATTCTATTACATAATAGCTCGTGCAATTTTACACGGGTACATAAACTAGTTCAATCTTTGAAACAACTACTCCACCAAACCTAGTAAAAAATAGCATTTCACATTGGTACTTTTAAATCCTAATGATGCTTTAAAGAACGACTATCAAACATGTCATCAGTACGCTAAATACCAACTTACCAATGTACTACCATACACAACCTTAGAGCATCTTTATTGGTGAGACTCACTTTAGGTCTTAAATACTAATATGATGTCACAATTACATCATGCTGACATCAAATGGAGAATAAGACTCAATTTGAGACTCTACTCTTCAATTGTGAGACTTATATGTTTGAGTCTCAAACAATTATTTTTTAATTATTAATTGTGGCCAAAATAGTATAAAATTAATTCTAATTAGTAGTATACCCCATATAATTAATTCTTGAGACTTTTGAGACGGTCTCTAAAAACAGAGATCGTCTCACTATTTGAGACTTTTTCCCTTGATCTACATTGGGGGTCTCTCATTTTGAGACTCAGTTTTTCCACTTTGAGACTCATTTAAGACCCCCAATGAAGATGGTTTTAGTGTTTTTCAAGGGCTATTATGGTTGGAAGTAGGAAATAACGAGTCGTCCATTCAAATAGATCAACGACCCATATCTCATGCGGATTTTGATGCATCAACTTTAAAAATTGGAGATAGTTTCATCAATTACACTTATAAAATGATAATCCAAGATCACCTAACCTTAACACGTTATACATATATACTTACCTTCTTTGGCCTCCATTGACGAATCTCGCTCCATATTCGTATACTAACTAAATCGCTTGGATTTCAAGTAAGCACAAATGCACAATCTCGTCAGAATATCTCTATTCAAGGAAAAAAATTACGAATACTACCAAGCACAACCTTAGTGTTTTTCAAGAGCAATTGTAGTAGGAAGTAAGAAGTAACGAGAGTCGTCCATTCAAATAGATCAACGGCCCACATCTCGTGCGGATTTTGAAGTTTGATGGCCTGATTTTAGGCACTCAAATAGATCAACGACCCGTACATTTTTAGTATTTTTTAATGTTTTTACCGTAACTCCGGGGTAACGCGGGTTTTGTGTCCCAAAGGCGTGTTATTATTGTTATTAAGCAATTGACAAGAACATGATTATCACCTACTAATATTTAGATGAGCAAACATATACCCTATCAACATTCATCACATAAATCAATTACATTAAAAAAAAACTTTCAATAACATTGAAAAAGACGTGTGCATTGATTTATATATCGATGCTCAACAACAATTGTCATTACTCATCAAATTACATGGATATTTATCAAATATACTAAAGGGGGTACAAAACACAATATACCCAAAAATACGTTGAATCCTATATATATTGGATTATTTAGTGACATTTTAAACCACGCTATTCATTTCTCGTGTTTTTATACTCCGTATTTCACACAGGGTGGAAAACTGGGAATACGGTTGCACAGTACATACTAACATAGCCCGTTTCGATCAACTGACCGTTTTGGCTTCTCATGGATTACTAATATGAGTCCCGAGTAGGCTGTAGTGTGGGGAGGTGAATTGGAGACCACCGGGGGTGGGATGGGTCAAGATTAACGTCGATGGGGCGACATTGGGTGATAGAGTTCAGGTTTGGGTGCGGTGTTGAGGGGCAACGATGGGGAGGTGAAACGAGTGGCTTGTAGACAGGTACCGGAGCGGTGGGAGCCATGCGTGGTAGAGGCGAAGGCGGCGATATTGGGGTTGCAAATGGCGTGGCAGCAGGGAGACGTCAATGTGATCCTATAGTCCGACTCCTTGCAGTTAATATCGTCCTTAAAGTCTAGCTCTCCTCCTTCTAGTTATTCCGGTCTTATTATTTTAGACATTTTGAATTTTTCGCATAGGTTTAATTCCTGCATCTTTAGGCCCTGTTTGATAGGACTGCATCTTTCCGAACTAAACTGATCTGAATGATTGAAAATTTGATTGAATTTCAATGAATTAGTATCAGTTATAGACCAAATACATAGATAGTTATTTGAACATTTCTGAACTGAACTGAACTGAACTGAACTGAACTGAATTGATCTGAATAATTCTGATCTGATATGATCTGATTTGAATGATTCTAATCTGGTCTGAATTCATCTGAGAATAAGTCCTATCAAACCGACCTTAGTCATGTTCGTAGAGATGGAAATAAGGCTGCTCATGTAATTGCTCATTGGAGGCCGGTGGAATATTCAACTACAGTGTGGGTTGATACCGGCCCTAACGATATTCTTGATATTGCTGCCTCGGTCATTGTCGGGGCAACGTAATGTTAATCTGATGACCGTTTTATTTAAAAAAAATAAAAAATATTAGTCTCTCCCCGATTTACCCCTTAAAAACCAATGTTTCTCCTACAGTAAAGTACACCATCCTGAATCTTCTCCAGCAAGCTGCAACTCAACTCATCTTCCTCTCCCCCCGAAGAAGGTTAGTACCTGCGATTTCTTAGGGTTTTCTTATTGCGAACCAATTTCTAGCTGTTAATTCAATTATAATTTCCTGCAATTCATTCAATTCGCACCAATTTTATTCCTCTCAAAAAATTGTGCAGAATGTTCAAGAACACGTTTCAATCGGGATTTCTATCAATCTTGTATAGCCTTGGGTACGCCGCTTTTATAATCATGTTTTTAATTTGCTTAATTTTTATATGCTTTGATTTTTTGTGTTTCGAATTCGATTTCTCTACTTGTTACGAATCGTTAGGGTTACGCTATTCCGACTTTTGTCCAAGTCGGGATAGATTGTCGTTAGGGTTACGCTGTTCCGACTTTTGTCCAAGTCGGGATAGATTGTCGTTGGTTTTTTGTTATCGTTGTCGTAGTTATCATTGTTTCGATTTTGTGGAATTGTTCTGAATCGGATTAGCTTTGGTTGTTTTGCAGGAGCAAACCCTTGCAAATATGGGATAAAGAAGGTAATTCACCGTCTTTTTTTCGTGGAATTGTTGTTTCACGTAAATGGGGTTATCCAATTTTACATTATGCAAGTTCTTGTTGATTGAGGGCTTGAGGGGCTTTAGTGTAGCTGAATACTTGATAGTGGTTGACTAGATTATCGCGTAGATTGAGAATTAAGAGAAGAGATGATCAACGGGTTTCTAGTTTGCTAATGGGTTGAGAGCTTGATTTAGCTGACTGCACATTTTATCACTACCTTCTCGTAGTTGGTAGTTGGGTCATGGTTGGATATCGACAATTTTTGTACGAGAAAGTTGGTTGTTTGACCCATGGCAGGATAGTTATGAAGGACTTGCCAGTTTGCCACTGCTATTAAAGTACCGTACAATATTTGACCATTCCCCTATTAGAAGTTGAGAACTTGTCAGATAGATTCCCCTGCAATCTTATTGATGGTATCGATACCTGGATATGATTTGTGCTCCTTTTGCTATTTGCTTCTCCAGTGTTCTTAGTTGAGAACCTTGTACTTATACTTGTTTAGATTATGTTTTAGTTTGATTCAAAGAATCAGTTTTGTGCTGCATCCATTGTTTCTCACTTTCTCATTCTTTTGAACTTGCGTGTCAAATTTCTTTGGCTGAAAGTTGGGAGGGATGGTCCTACTGTCCTACCCTACTGTTGCGGTAGGACTGTCATGTAAGGATCAGGTGACAACTTAGTAATGCCAAGAAGCTCTCTTTTGGAAAACAAGAAAATGGAAATTTTAACTAACAATTTGTCTTTGCTGCAACATGATGCATGATCTGATTTACTAGGATGTCAATGAATAGTGGATCCCCTTTCTACCTTAGCCACTAGAAGCAATACTTATAGCATGAAAGTCTTAATCATAGTTTTGTTTCCATTCTGAGAACTTTAGCATGTTCTTCCAAGTAACACCCCTTATGTTCAAAGGAAAACAGCACAAGTGAAGAAAGTATTGTCGTAAATCTGATATGTGTCTGTTTGCAGTGTCCAACGGCCACATCAAGCGTCCCCAGGATGATGATATTCAGTCAAATGTCCTTGAGATCATAGGATCTAACATCCAGTCAACATATATCACATGTCCTGCAGACCCAGCTGCGACACTTGGTATAAAACTGCCTTTCTTGGTTATGGTTGTGAAGAATTTGAAGAAATACTTCACCTTCGAGATTCAAATCCTGGATGACAGGAATGTGAGGCGTCGTTTCCGTGCTTCAAATTATCAAGTCTGTAAGTCTTCCAATATATTGTGTTCTCTATTTCTCTCAAAGTGTTCCTTTTTTTCTTTTTTTGGTGATAGATAAATTTTGGAACTTGTGTACGCTAATACCTATCGATTGCTATGCCCTAGAGATATCCTGGTACCTATATTACCTGATATTTTAGATCAAATTTCAAGAACAAACCCATACTTTTTTTATGTGAATGGGGAAGGGTGAGGAGACCAGAGGGAACGAGCGAAAAAGTAAAGGGTAGGGAGGTGGGTCTGAAGGCGGAAAGGAAGAAATAAGGTCAACATGCTCCAGAGAATGAGGCATGGGATGTATTTTACTGTCTTTGCGCTCTTAGCTCCTCATCTTAAAATGAATTTTTTTATTTTTTTTTTATTTTTTATTTTTTTATGAAACTGTTGCACTAGGCGAGCTGTAGTTCATTACTTCATACTCTATTGAAGCTGTTAAATTCGTTAGTTAGAAGATTACAAGTTTACAACCCCAAGAGAAATAAAACAAAGTATGACTGAGCGTCATACATAGTTGAAATCATGAAAGTGAGTTTGAACCACCCATGAAGGGAGCTTTGAGGCCTGTGGATCAGGTCTTCTACCGAAAGAACTATTGGGGAAGGAGAAAACACCTGATATTGTAGGTTGGGTACGAAATATTGTAGCGAGCATACCAATTTTGACCCATGTGGAGATAACATAGCAACCTTGCATGAATAACCGCATAAGCTTTTTGTAGGGTGCAGATAATATTGCCTACTTGTTGATTGGCCTTTCAGGTTATGTATTCGATATCTGGAAAACTTTGATGAAATGTTTATATGATAGGTATAATTTATATCCAACACTTTTTATGTGGCCCTCCCTCTCTTTCCTTTCCCAGCTCTCCTTCCAGTCCTTGTTCTCCACCCTAGTTCTGTACTTCTGTTTATGTACCCAGTACTCTACTTAATCTTCTTCTGTTCACTACCTCTCAGCTTACAACTTACAAGAGCTCAATTCCGTTACTTTTCTCATTGCTCTCCTATCCTTAGCGTGAGTTGTCCCTTTTTTGAAAAGTTTTCTGACGTTCACTACCCCTCAGCTTACAAGAGCTCTCATTTCTTTACTTTTCTCATTGCTCTCCTATCCTTGGCATGAGTTGGCTCTTTTTGAACTTCCCTTTTTTTCTTCTTCTCTAAAACCAGCACTTATCTGTAGACAGAGACGCGTGCTGACAGTTTTTTTATTCGTTGTTGCCTGTCTTTTTAAGTTTCATGACCATCTGTTTATAAGCATTTGCCGTCTTCCCTCCTATGAGTGCTACCATGTTGGTGCAGCTTTGAAAAGTTTAGCTTAATATCGATATGAACTTATCTGCTCCACCTTTTTTAATGGCTCTTTTTGAAAGAAGGGCTTTTTCTAGATTCAGCACTTTACTATGGACGAAGATACCTATCGACAACTTTCTTTTCATTGTTCCTCGTCTTGTAAACCTTTTAAATTTCAAGACCATCTTCTCATATGCATCTCGCATCTTCGCAACTACCATGTTCACGCGGCTATGAAAAGTTTAGCTCAATATGGATATGAACTTATCTGCTCCTTTCTTCTTCAACCTTGTTATATGTTTTGAATTGGCCCACTAGAAATACCATCTAATCTTCAGAGCTTAATTCGCCAACTATAGTAGGGATAAGAAAACGGAATATGCATTTCTAATGCCGGTATAGTGTTATGGCTAGCTGAGTCAATCTGAGTTTTTTGTTTCTCCAATGATTGATGAAGAGATAAACAAAGGAAGATAGAGATGGAGGTAGACCACTCGACAGGGTTTGAAAAGTACTTTGGTCTCTCCTCTTCACTGGACAGACTTCTCCTTGAGAACGAAGACTAATTTCTGAGACAGCCTTTTTTTTTTTGAGCGGTAGGGGTTGAACTGTTGGGATAAGTTAAGTTTCTGCAAGTATTCTCCTTGGACATCAAATTCTGTTAGTTCAGTTTGGGTAAGCATACTATGAAATATGAATGTTATCCTGGTTCTAGTGAAAAAACAACAATGCTTGATCATGTTTTAGGCTTTTATCATCCCTTGATGATGTATATTTTTTGTTTGATTGACATTTTAGTCCTACTGTCTGTCTGTGTCGAACTAATTATTGATTAACGTTTCAGGCTGTGACTCGGGTTAAGCCTTACATATGCACTATGCCTCTCAAGCTGGATGAAGGGTGGAATCAAATTCAGTTAAATCTTGCTGATTTCACTAAACGAGCATATGGAACCAATTATGTTGAGACTTTGCGAGTCCAGGTTCACGCAAACTGTCGGCTGAGGCGCATATACTTTGCAGACCGGCTTTATTCAGAGGAAGAACTGCCACCAGAGTTTAAGCTGTATCTCCCCATGCAGGCAAGTTCATTGGGCATTCTTTTCGCAATGCATCTTATTTGTTTGTTTCCTTCCCGCAGTGCATCTCTAATTTCTCTCTAAGCTCAAAAGACCTGACCGTTTCTCGAACTTGCAGAAACCTTGAGTTGTTGTGGAGGAGCTGAAGGGCGGGATTTCTATGTTGTCAGCCAACCCGTACGCCCTCAATGCTATAGCTTCTGTTCGTTTCGTTGTTAAGCTCCGTAGAACCATATGATCTAGTTTTATCTAATCTGAAGAAACCTACAGGCTAAAAGATACTAAAAGATGTTGATGGTGGATTTTGAATGAACTCTCTTTTATTTGTTGGTAAGCATGTTAGCCGACCCCGAATCGTTTCGGGTATAAGGATTGATTGTTCTTGTTGTTGACCTTGATGTGAATCATTTTAGCATTGGCGTGCATGACTGAGTTTTCTTCTCTTGAGACTCAAGTTTATGAGGGAGGTGTCTATCTTGCTGCATCATAATCACACTGAAAGTTAATTGCATCCACAGTGATGACTCGGAACATCTTTACTCATATGTCAAAATCAAACCCATCTCTTATCGCGATTTCTTATTTTGAGACGGTCTTATATGAGACATTGTGCACCTTTCGAGGATTTCACTACTTTAACGGTCACGTTCTATTCATTACACAAGAAAACACAACCGAAATGAACATTGTAACTACGGTTTTATCTCAATCATGTGAACCTCGTGCATACGGTTAATCTTAAAAGACGAACTTGAACGGAGGGAGTATGTAATGCTTTGTGTTCAATCCCTTCCTCTGACCAATTTCCCTTACTTCCTTTTGACGTTAGAGTGCATTCTTTACTTATCATTCTTTGATTTGATATTTGCTTGTAAATTACGTGTTTTCTTTTCATCGTTTTTACACGAATTACAAAGGTAAAGAATCCATAAAAAACGATAGTAGTTGTTAAAAAGTTTTGTGCTCCATTAATACTTGCATAAGTTGCATATGTATGTTAATGACTGAAGAGGTAGTTGCGCGAAAGACTGAGGATTTCCCCGCTCCTGCAGACAGGGTTGTAGGGCCCACTTCATAGGCAAATAGAGCAGACAGACCGCCTTTGCCTCGGTTTCCGAACCTTACCTCAAAGGGCAAAATAGTAGGTCACTTTTAAAAGCCGATGCTATTTGCTGTTTCCTTAAATGTTGGCTGGGTAGCTTGCCACGTGTATTAGGTCCATCTAGGTGATGCCACGTGTCAACTCATTCCTTGATCCTCTGCCATAGAATTCTGTGCTCGCCTTCTACGTTTATTTCAGGGCTGTTGCTCAGTTCATGTTACTGTGGGGCCTCACTCGTAGTAATGTTACAATTGCGGCGAAATACTTGATTTTCGTAGTTTCTATTTTCGGAGGATTTAAACTCCGGTTGATAGTCTTAGGAAGGTGTGGAAGCTCAGTTTTATAATTTGGTGATTCGTGTTTGATCTTTATTGTTGGTTTCAATTTAAAGTCGTATATGATTTTTATGAGAGAAATCATTTAGTGAATGATTCATTTAACATGTATTTTTATGGGAAAATTGAGTTAAGTTTTTCTAATATTTAAATTGATTATATTAGCTAAACTCGGTAATGAGAATTTCTACGATGTACATGATTAACTTCTTTCCTACGCGGGGAAGATTTTCCGTTAGGACTTTAGGAGTATATCCCATTTTAACTTTACATGAGTTGCATAATATTAAGACTACAACTTATCCAAACCAAGGAATAATAATAATAATAATAGTAGATCCAAGTAAAGTTTGTCACTCTTATTTGGCTTTGTAGAAGAATCATTTTTAACAGATGATATTTGGCTCACCTGTTCTAATGGAATTCTTTTTGGATAATTCCACCTACTAATACGTTTCAAAGCTTATAAATCCACCTTTCGGCCTACTGTCAATATTAAAAAAAAAAATACTAATACTAATTGTCAATAGGCAACTTGTGACTGAAGCTGATATTTTGTGTTAGGATATCCTGAATTCGAAATTGTGTGATATTTTGAGCAGGGAAATTTGTCAGTGGTACCTAGTTACCTACTATAATGTTATGTACTCCAATGATGGATCACTACTCACTAATAGACCCAAAATTTGCACTAATAAATCAAATATATGATATCATATTAGTCCAGAGGTGTTGCTTAGTTCATGATATAGTGATCCTCGCACAACCACACAAGTAATGATTTCACGTCGATGGAGTTGATTCCAATGTTAGCCGAACCCAAATTGTTTTAAAAATAAGGATTGATTGATGGAGTTGATTTCATACTGATTCTGTGTAGGACTTGCAAAGAGTTAAAAGCTAAAAGGTTTTTTTTATATCGAATGTGTGTGCATTTATAACTTTAAAATTATATTTTTGATAGATACGATTGTGGGGTTAATCATTGGATACATGCTCAACATTTAACTATTAGAATGTGATTAATCGTGTATAGTAGAAATGCATGATCCTACGCTAAAATCAATATATATTTCAAACAAGTTACTCCGGACATTCCGGTAAATGAAAACATGAATGAAGAATTAAACCACACAATCAATTCAAAATCATCACTTCAAAACAAAAACAAGCAATTAAACATAATCACCTAAAAAAAAGCTCTTTCCTAGCAAAGAAAGAGACTTGATGAGTAAGTTGCAAGTTGCACAAAGACACCAAACATTTTAAGAAAGTAAAGAGGAGTAATCTCACCACCCAAAAATTGGCTGATACAGTTTGTAGGCCCCACAGAGCAACGTGAGCCACAAACATGATTCGGTCGATAGTCCTGGTGGGCCATACATGCACACCTGGCCCAATAAGGTGCCATTTTTTGATGGGCTTCTCACAGCCAAGAGTTTATAGATTTCATTTCATTTTATTTTCCTTTTTATATTTTTTATTATTAAAATTAGAGGATCATGTGTTCTGGTTTTTATACTAATGGTTTCTTGGCCACAAATTTTTATTTACTTGACAAACCAACACAAGTTGACTTAGCTGTCTCCCCTTACTTAAACTTAACTTATATATATTTCTCTCTCCACCTTCTTATCTTATTTTGCTTCCAAAAACTTTGAGCATATAATATAAAGTTTTGTGACTCCAAAAATATTATCATTTCTCTACTTATTAACTTGTGAAGAAAGTTTGTAACTTTGGTTGAGATTTGAGATTTCATCACCTGGGTTTTTGTTTGTTGCTAATAATTTCAACTGGGTCATCTTCATTTTGCTGATTAATTTACTACTTATTAGGTAAGTTTAATTTGGTTTAAATTTGTTAATTTTTTTGTTGTTGTTTATATGATGTTTAGTTAGTTAATTATTATAATGAGCATGTTTGATCTGATATGAGAACTTTAATTTTGTTGTAAAGTTTATGTTATTGGAATTTTGGTTTAGGGTGTGTATTGTTCTGTTCTTCTTGTTCATATAATTAATGTTTGCTGAAAATCTTTGAAGTTTGGTTTATATAAGTTTTTTTTTTTAATGACTAATGTTCATAATCTTGGTAATCCCAAAATATTGTACTAGGAATTCAGGTTTTTGAGGTGTGTTCTAGAAGTGATTGACTTGGTTGTTATTTGAGCTTGATTATGCTAAAGATAGTAATATTATTATGCAAATAATGCACGAGTTAAGGGTAAGGTTGCGTATATCTGACCATTCTAACACAAGGACATGGTGAACTAGTTTTATGAGTAGGGTTTGGTCCAAGTATATTGGTTGAAGCTCTCAGTTTGTTCATATTGAACTTTGGATTTGATCTATAGAACATTCTAAAGTGAAGGGTAAAAAGATGTAATTTATTTAGGTACATACAACAACCAAGCCTTATTCTTAAAATGATTTGGGGTCGGCTAACATGAATCATCATAGGTAACCATCTCGAGTAGTCGAGTAGGAGGGTTAAATTTAGTATGAATGTTTATGTTCATCCGAGAGATTGGTGTGATTTTACTTTTTTCTTTTTTAAAAGGACAAAAAATATCATATGTAACAGATCCATGTATCTAGTTTGAGAACCCCCTGAATCTAGGAAGTCTAGGGTTATTAAATCTGTATTGTCTATGAAAAAAGATGAAGATCTGTTGGTTTGTGTATGAAGTTGACTTGGTTGTTATTAAATTTGTGACAGATAAATATGATGGAGTGGTATTTTGGACAAGAAGCTGGTGATCTTGTTGTTCCGAAGGAGCAAGAGTATTTCGATAGGCTTCCATCGCCTGATAGTTGGTCGCAGTGGGGAGCGTGTGGAGCAGGAGACTCTGGATGGCCAAACAACTTTGATGCTGGTAAGATTTCAAATCTACCAGATGAAAAATCGCAGCAGCAGAGTTTGTTTGGTAGAGGATGCAAAGATGTAGACCAACCTGAAGAAGTAGAGCGCTCATATGGCTCTAGCAATTTCGGAGGATCTTCAGAAGATTCTCAACCTAGAAATTCTGCTGCCTCTGGTCGTCCTGATTACTGCTTCGATAATCTGACGGGAACTGATGCAACGGATGACATATTCTTGTACTGGCTTAACTTCTGGGGTTTAACACACTCCGTACTTGCTTTGATGCATGTAGGAATTCATGTAGCAGTAGAATGTGTAATGCTTTAACATGGCCCTCTTAAAACTAGAAAAACTAGGGTTTAATAACCGACCCTCCCTCCCACCTCGCCATAGGCGGGAGTCTTTTAGGCATTGGGGTGATGCTTCTGCTGTTATGAAACTAAAAAGATGAAATGGAACTTCTTTACAGCTTAAAATTGCCTGTGACATTCTCAGTGTCTTTCAGAAGCTATACTCTTGCCTGTTTTGTTGCATCTCTGAGCAATAGAGTCGTGTATTGGTTATCATTTTTTATTTACGATGCTAACTCTTATGATCGTTTTGATCTTATCCAGGAGTTCTTTGCTCCAAGATGATGTTCCTGTTGCTGGTCATAGCCAGGGTCCATTTTCCTTCTCGCCACAGTACCGGTACAATATGATGTCGTCTGAGAGCGATTCTGCAAACAAAGCTCTGAACTGTCAAAGTGTTTCTCGTGATGCTGAAGGAGTGAGCATGGATTGTTTTAGAGACGCCCCTTCCTCTCCAGCAGATGGCTCTGACTGTGGACATGCCAGTTTTTGCAATCTTAGTTATGAAAACTACTCAGACCAAAGTAATGGGCCATCTCAATCAATAAAGGTGAGAAACTTGTTTATGCTATGGCTATAACCCATGTATCATGTATGTACATGTCACAGCATCTTCTGACTACTGCAGAATGCAGACAAGTAAAATTTGCTCTTTCAAAATAGTTTGTAGTTACAAAATCGGAAACTTCACTCTTTCATCACATTGGTTTTATTCTGAAACGCCTTAGCTGATCATAGCCATATGTTAAGACGGTCTCAGAGGAGAGTAACTCGATCAGCTAATGATTTTGTAGCAACTGCCTTTTCAGGACCCTCTTCCCCATAAAGTCATTCGTCAATTGACGGTCCTTATGTTTTGATAAATTTCAACAGGACTACGCACAAATGAAAACAAAATCAACTAGTCGTGTCAATTATCTTCTGATCCAGTGCCTTCTCTTACTATTTACCAGTCTTCTCTGTCTGCACCAAAGTCTTTGCTTTCTATTTAGGTACTTTGCCATTTGTAGATGTATAATCTCCTAAATTCGTTTATTTCTTTCTTTTGAGGTATCGCAGAACAGGGAAATGTTTTCGTTTGACCAAGACGTCACAATGAGATCAGATGAAGAAGATTCGTCAGTAGAAGAATCAGTGTTAACGGGTCTTGAGACTGTCCTGAGCCAGGTGGAGTAACTCGTACAGTAAACAAACATATTAGCAATTTAGCACGAGAGCTATGCAGTTTCTGTGGTCCTAACACTTGGACAATATTTTTTGTGTAGTTGAGCAATAAGACTAGGCTATGTCTTCGAGATTCTTTGTACCGGCTCGCTCAGCACTCAAAGGAACAGATGTCAAGAAAAAACATATTGGAAGACCTTCCCCTCGACAAGTTCTCTTTGCTAGATGATGTTGATGGAGACTCAAGGTACATTCGGCAGCTCTGTTATAATTGATCTATTGGCACTGCCATAACATAGGCTCCTCAGTTCTTGAAGTCAAAATAAAAGGAAAATATTTTGCTGAAGAGTGAGTGAGGCTGTGAGGAGGAGAAGTGGCTGATAGTTTGGGGCAAACGATTCAGAAAACTTTGAGAGGTATAGTAGGAAGTCCCACGTAACGCTAGTTATCACCCTGTGTCTCATGGTTCTTTTGCTTTTTAAATGCTTGGAGTTCTAGCTTCTGGTTTATAGTATCCGTTCCCAAACATGTAGGTATACCCTTAACTCGGCATAGTTTTCAGTTGTATACCCTTAACGTGCTGCTTTGTCTAACCCAGCATTTGCAATTATAGAGTGACCACCATTAAACCTTTTTTTCTCTCTTTTTTTTTTTTGTTTTTTTTGTTTTTTTTTTTTTTTTTTGCAACAACAGAAAGTAACCAAACAATTTTGTACCGGGAAATTTGAGGTTACAAAACCTGCAATCCCGCCTCTGAATTTGTCGTAAATGGAGTGTCAGTTTTGGCAGTGCCCTAGTTCAATTTGTTCTTACACCCTGCTCACTCATTTCTGTCAGCCTGCACACTCAAATCTATGGTTCATATGTTTCAGGTCAGGGAGAACTGAGGCAGCTGAGTTGAAAACCAACACAATCGACAGAGCTGTGGCGAATCTCATGTACACTAAGGTGGATGCAAATGTACAAGACATTCTTCCTGCTATGTCAACTAAATTTGAGCATGTTGGTAAAAACTTTGCTGATGCAGGAGCCTGCAGCAACTACTCATTGAACAAGGCTGACGGTTTTCCTGCCTCCTCAAAACCTTCTGATTTATTAGCTCACTCTGAGGTTCCTGTCTTTGGCCAGGAAAATTTCTCTGCCATGCAGAATTAGCCAAAACAGTCGTGACATGTTGCCTTCTTGCTGAGAGCTCATTTTGAAGGTTTTATGTATCAAAATGAGTTTTTAGCACCTGGCAAGTTAAAATTGGCAGCTGCATTGGTGTCGATGTATATGTAGATACTATCTATACTTGTATCGTAGGTCGTTTGCAAGTGCAAATAAACTGCAGTTGCTGAAGTTTTGGTCCTAGTGTTCTAGTCCTGTATGTAAGTTGAGGATGTTCACGAATCTTTACGGCTAAATGATGTTGAGTTTTGTACATAATCACTGTGTCAGAAGTTTATAATGCCCTTTCAATCAATTACAGTACCAACATTGTGAACAAAGGCTCTATTCAGCTTAGGATGACTAAACCTTACCTTGATCACTTTCGGAAAAATAGCGCCAGGGGATCCTTAGCCGGTCCACGCAAGCCGTAACTAGTGGAAAACAAGGCGATGCCTATGAAACACAAGACCGCGTAAGGCGCTTATGGCCCGCAAGGTGCATTCTTAAAATTTACAATCATTGGTATGAGGCTGCTAAGCGGATATAGCTATGCATGGCTTCATAAGTACGCCAATGTTCAATGCGTGCGTCATTAGTCAGCTGGTTACGTCTCATGTCAAGAGCATGACAGGATGAGACTCCTATCAAACAGATTCCAGTCTCCACGATGGAGCCGCGATCAAGCAATTCTCAGTCGCAATCCATTCCTATCGGGTTTTTCTTAAAACATCCACTATCCGAAAAGAACTCGTTTTTTCAAATCTCATATTCCGAGCCATTTCCTTTATATAGTAATAGTAATATATTTCACCGTCCCCTCTCCCATTCCTCCCCTCTGGTTTTCTTCAATATGGATATCCAAACAGGTACCGTACCTAGTAAATTCTTGAGATCCCGACCTATAAAATTCCGTTTTCCGTTTCGCCTGTTCCTCGAAACCCGTTCCGAACAGTTGGACACCCTACCTACAAACCCAAGTTTCCTTTGTTCTTGACTTGGGTTGGGCCTTTAGTAGAACAGCCCAACCAAATCAAAAGGGAACCTAATTAATAACTTTGGGTGGACTTTGGAAGTAATTAATACTGTTTAATTAAGCTAAACCAATAATTAATTAACTTTCAAACAAAAATACTTTAAAGATAGAGTACATTAATTAATTGTAAGTCGTGTAACTGTCAGCAAAAGCTTCTTGAGGAAGAACAGCAACCACACCTCAGACTTAACAATGGAGGCAGTCGTCATAGACGCCGGTTCCAAGCTCCTCAAAGCCGGTTTTGCTGTTCCTGATCAAAACCCACCTCTGGTATCTTCTTCTTTACACTTCTTTTTCTTATTCTTGCCGCCATTCCTAAGCAGTGTATCTTCTCTTTTATTGTAGTTTCTTTTTCTTTGTTTTAAATTGAATTTGAATTTTTATTGCATGTTGAAGTTGAAAGTTTACTTTTTTGCTGTGCTTTTGTTGTTCTTCTGTGTAAATAGCGTACTGGGTAAGGTGAATTTTAGTTCATTTTGTTTGGGCTTTGCTAATTGAAGTCCTTCACTTTTTTTTTTTGGTTGGTTTGTATAGTTTAATGATAGTTTATTTTGGTGAATTTATGGGTAAATGTGCTTTGCATGTTTGTTTTTTTGCTTGTTAAAGCTGTAGGAGGAAAAAGAGAAGTTAATATTGATGGTGCAGTTGTTTAGTTTGGGTTTTTGATGGGTAAATTTGCTTTTGGTTGTTGATTTTGCCTGTTGAGATGTCGATTTTCGGAATAGGGGAAGGTAAAGAAGTGATTTAAGTGTTCTTTTTGGAAGGAAGATATTAACTTTATTGTGAATTTGTGATGATAATTGGTAATTTAGTATGTGCTAAACTTCCCTTTTGAATCGAAATTCGGAGGGCTTGTTTTGGTTGTATCTGTTGCTGTCGTAAAATCTGTCAACCTTTGTGAAGAAACTGTATAGTTAGGTTAGTTAAAGTGAAACAAATGGAAGCATATGCACATTTTGCTGTGTGTTGAATTCTTTTGCTTTTCTTGTTTTGGAATGTGAAGTTCGTCCTCTTGGAGAAGTCGAATGAGAGAAACTTTGCATATGCACTGCGGTTCTACGTTTGGTGAGGGTATCCAATGACTCGTAATAGTCTTGTTTCTCTTTTGTGCGCGGTGACTTTGGGATATCTGTTCCAAGTTTTGATCAGTTATGAACTACACTGTGAGCTTGGTCTCCAACCTGTTGCTTTTGTTCTCACAGCTTCTATGATATGCAGTTGTTGACTAGTATTAGGAAAGTGTTCCAATCCCAAATCCACACCTTGTAACTATTAAAATTGGCAAAGATTTAGTAGTAGCTAGTTATCATTGAATTGAGTAAAAGTATTGTTTTATTGTTTTCATCTCAATTCCCATTATTTTCCTTTCATGTCTTCCATTTCGCTTGCAAGTGATGTGATTAGCCTCTTTTGAGTGTAGGTAATTCCTACCCAAATGAAGAAAGTCTTTGAGGGTGGTTCGTCAATCGATAATTCTTCGTTGGAGGATATAACAGTTGATCCTATTGTGCGTGGCTTTGTTAAAGATTGGGATGCCGTGGAAGATCTGCTACATCATGTCCTTTACACTGGCCTAGGCTGGGAACTTGGCAATGAAGGACAGATTTTATTTACTGATCCACTTTTAACACCAAAGGTCAATATGTGCTTTTTTCTTTATTTTGAAGTTAAATTATCCTATTTATTTGCTTATGAGAGAATCAAGAGTTTTACATGGATGCATGTTTGTCAACTAGGCATTAGTCAATTTTGACTACATGAGTTCCTTGCTATTCAGTAGGTCGTAGAGCTGATAGCGAAAGATATGCTGCGTTTATGGTAGCCACCGACGACATGACTTGCTTACTTTCCTAATATTGATAATAAAAAGAAACTAGGAAGAATTGTTTCACTCTCCTCATAGGGAGCATCAGTTAATTTTTTTTAAGCGAAGTTTGACTGAAAAGAATATTGTTGCCGTGATGGTTACTTCGTCTGATTAAAGGTCCTGGATGGTTGGTCGCTACGTCTGATTTAACTGGTCATGTGACTCGTTTCTGACAGGCTCACTTGTGTGAGATGTCAATCACTTACTAGATAGTCACCCAAATTAATTTGCTTTACAATGTCTTTGACAGGTCACATTTGAATTATGCATACGTCTAGTGTAAATATTTCTATGATTAATCTCTATATTTCAAAACCTTAATGAAGTCTTAAAATCTGAAATCTGAATATCTTAAACCATGTCTCAAACAAACCTGAAGGAACGTGACAGTGAAGCATTGGCTCATTCAGTTACTATTCTCTCCGATCAAGTTTATCTATCTACTATGTCCACGAAGACAAGGATATGTGTCCTCACTTGAACAATTATATTTGCTAGTGTTTTCTAAGACTTGCAAGCAACAATTTTGATGTTATCTGACCAATGTATTCCAAAAAAAAAAAAGTAAAAATGGTACCATTAATTTCATCAGTGACTTTCATACGATGTTTGTATAAACACAAAATATGAACTTATATTCAGTTATAAGAGATTTCCTCTAGTCCTATACCTATTTGTCATAACCAGAATATAAAGCACTAAACTTTCCCCAGTGCGTATATGTTAGACCTTTCATATGAACTGCTGTTTGTTAGATTGTTTTGCTAAAGCTGAATTATATTCTTGACCGTTGTAGGCCTTGAGAGAACAATTGGTTCAGCTGCTATTTGAGACTTTTAATGTCTCAGGATATTATGCCACTGAACAGGGAGTGTTATCACTCTATGCCGTGGGTCGTATTTCCGGCTGCACAGTTGATATTGGTCACGGGAAGATAGGTTTGTGAATTAACAAAGTCATGGATCTCTAATTATTGTTTCTTAATTTTTGCACAGTCGATGTTGGTCGCAGGAGTATGGTTCAAGTTTCCTTTTAGAAATTCTGCTTTCATTTCCTTCTGAATGGCAAGATTCAGTGGTGACATCTGATATGCTCTTATTGGTACAACTGCACTAAAATCAATGGTAGATAAAGGATGAATTATATATGTTCTTTAACTCTGGGCTTTGTTGTTTTATTGGGCTGATATTGTATAATTCATTTTGTCATGAACATAGTACAATGAATGTCGTAGTACTGTAGCTTATATCAGGACGATGGGGACCCTGTTGTGAAGATATAGGATCGGTTTAGGGGTTGAAGGTGATGTTTTTTTTTGCTTTGTTCTGTTTGTTTTGCTGGTTATAATCTCTACAGGATCAGGCTAGCTTGAAAAGAAAATAATACGCATTTGCAGTAATTCAGTTTCCCGGAAAATATGAAAACAATAAATAATTCTGTTTAGGATGCTGGCGTTCTCAAGTAACAAATCTTTGGAAGGTCTAAATGTATATGTCGTTTACGTAAGATACATGACTACTCACTACTAAAGTGAATCTGCTCCAAATGTCATTGCTGTATCATCCTCACTTGGCGTTTAGAATATAATGCTTACCATTTATCATGCGACTTACTGAGCAGTGAGCCTGATAGATTTCTTTGGAACTAAAGGCTGGTTTAAACAGGACATATGATACACGTCTTTCAATTGTGCAGATATTGCACCAGTGATTGAAGGTGCAGTTCATCATATTGCTTCAAGGAGATTTGAACTAGGAGGTCTCGATTTGACCAAGTTGCTTGGTCAGGAACTTGGTAAATCAAATCCTCACCTAAATTTGAAAATGTCTGATGTCGAGAGGTTAAAGGAGAAGTTCTCTTGTTGTGCTGAGGATGAACTTGCATTTGCAAAGTTGCGGAATAATTGCCGGAAAGAAATGCACACGCTTCCTGATGGACAGGTAGTCTAGTAAGTAGTAACTTACTCCTTGCTGCCATATTTCTTGTTTACTACTATATGTTTCAATGTTTTATCGAGTTTCACAGGATTAGACACGGAACAAGGTAAAGTGGTAAATAGTGTTGTGCCTCATTTCTGTTGCTGGTTTTAATACAGTTCTCATGTTTTGCTCGTCCCAAAAGGGTAAAAATACTCCCATTTTGCTTTACCAGTTCTTCACCTGATCTGATCACCTAATTAAGAAGTTCCTTGACCACAGGAGAATAAGGCCCATCATTAAGTTTTTAGGTAACATTTTCATCTGGATCTAGATCCCCCCCTTTCCGAGATGAGAAGGGAGATTTCAATTGGAAGTTAACCAAATAGGCTTGAAACCTTTACTGGATTGTATTTTGGATAAAGTTCATCAGAATCAACTGTACCTTTAAAGAAAGACCTGAATGCTAAAGTTTAATGTCAAAATATTACCTTAAACAGAATAGAGAAGCTTAGAAATTAAAGATCAAACCGCATGTTCAGTGGACCAGATATTAAGCCTTTTCCTTTTGCATCGACTGGCTTCTGTTTCTGAAGGTCTCCTTGAAGTAGATGAACTTTTGGGAGACTGGCCTTGGTTTTGGTGACTTGTGCTAGTATGTGCTGCTTTAACAACCCACTGTGTTATGTGCTGACCATCTTACACACGTTGCAAGCACAACATATTTTCTTCCCTGAACTAAGTCCCCATGCAATTGTGTACTAAAAGTGCGAGCTTCTGTAAAGGGTACCCTGGTGTTTAGGAGTGTCTCCTTAGATTCCCCCACCCCCCTCATTATTTGTTTAGGATGAAACCTAGTATGATGAACTGCATTGTCACGCGTGTGGACTCCTCTGATTTCCCACCAAATGGCAGCTATGTATAATCTGCCCGCATGTCCATTGTCAGGACTTAGGAGTTGACTCCTCTGAGCCCCCACTCTCGTCATTTCTTTTTACATATAAGATATAATTTCACCGTAGTCTTAACTTTTCTTATTCAAATTATAATACCCCTTTGCTATTTCACATTAGTTGACATATACTCGTTCCCAGTGACGTGTGGGTGGTAATTTCTGCCGTTCTTGTCAACAAGTATCGTACGACGATCACTAGAGATAGGAATAGGCAAACATCAACGTTTTTAGCATGATAATAAATGCATTAGATTATTGCCCTTATATTTCTTTATGTCTTGGTTCAGGTCATTACCATTGGCAAAGAGAAATACATGGTTGGCGAGGCATTATTTCAGCCATCTATCCTGGGTTTGGAATCACTTGGAATTGTTGAGCAGTTAGTACATAGTATCTCCACTGTATCATCTGAGAATCATCGCCAGCTTCTAGAAAACACAGTGGTTTGTGGTGGAACATCTACCATGACAGGTGAGTTATATGAGTTTCTGAGCCTGTACGTTGCTGGAGTTCTGAAATGGAAGTATGAGAGTTCAGCATTCTTTCGTTTTTTGGTAAAATAAGATAAATAGAAGTCCCAAGTAAAGGTGTAACTTCATCAGTTCCCTGAATCAACCCGCACATGCTACAAATTATAAACACATGTTGATGAGCATTTTATAACAGTAGTTGAGGTACTCTGTTATTCTTCTCACTTGGGACTTTATGTATCCTGTTCCCCAATTCAACCCCTGGTCTCTCACTTGCCACTTTATGTATCCTGTTCGGCTGTTCCCATAATATCTTCCCTCTCCAGCACGTTGGTCAGTCAACCTCATTGGAGTTCGAAAATCCCGTTCACTCAGCCAGCAAGGGGGAGATTGATACTAAATAACCTATGTGATTAACCTTACTTAATGTGCCCTTGAGAGTCTCACAGCTTATTTTTAGTTGACGTACCATGCATATCGTACTTCATTCTACTATTAATGTGATGTAAAATTTTACTATGCAATGTATGTGAAGAGAGTGGAAGGGTTTATGACTGCCAAAGCCTAACAGAATCATCATGGAAGTAACACGGCAACTCGGGCGGAGAGGGGGGGTAGTGGTGGTGTGAAGTTCCTGGCATCTCTGCATTTGAAATGCATTCATATGTAAGACCATTTGTAGATGATCATGCTTCAATAGCATGATATTACAGACTACGAGGAAAATAGATAGTGCTTATATCTTTAAGGGTCTCACGCTTGAAGAATTTTATTTTTATTTTACGTTGAATGCGTTTCTCAACTACTGCAGGCTTTGAAGACAGATTCCAGAAGGAAGCTAGCTTGTGTTCATCAGCCATACGCCCTTCTTTGGTCAAGGTACATTTTGATGTCTGCTGATGCTTGCTACCTTAATCTCCCTCTCCTTCCCCCCCCCCCCCCCCCAGTTTATAATATAGCCGCCTTTGGTGGAAATGTAGGATAGGTTTGCATAGAACTGGGTTCTAACTGTCCTGTACTGTACATTTATGTTTAAAATTTGAATACTGCTCACATGTTGTGGGTTCCATGTTTTGATTAAATGCTCTGGGATTCCTGTGTTGCTGGAAACTATGGACTTGAGATTCCCTCCAGTTATAGGATACCTAAAGTATCAATGACGTTTGATGAAATGTACAAGCCGATGGTATAATATGGCTTCTCCACAAAGGGTGTGTGGGTCGTTTTTTTTAGGCTTTTGGATGCCTTCGCCTTGTCACCTGGCTGATCCATAGTTTGATTGCGTTGAGAGTCGTTTCCTTTATAAATTTGTTTTAACTATCCTGAGCTATCTTCCCGTCTTATTGTGAAGCCAACCCTCTACTTTCGTGTTTTAATGAATATGGTTGTCCGATAATAGATGTTGCTTGCCCAAATTGAGTCCGCGTATATGCCTAATATTTGTCAATCTCTTTTTTGATAGCCACCAGAATATATGCCCGAAAACTTGCCAAAATATTCCGCATGGGTTGGAGGAGCGATACTTGCCAAGGTTGTCTTTCCTCAAAACCAGCACGTGACTAAGGCAGAATATGATGAAACGGGTCCTTCAATTGTTCATCGGAAATGCTTCTGAAAGGTATGTTATTCTGTAAACTTCTGGCTTGGCTTCCCCTGTATACTCTGTACCATATGGAGTAGGTAGTCATGTATCTGGCTAGTGCAAAATGAAGTATAATGTCCAATAATTGCATCTTGTCTACAACATGTCTTGTAAATATATCGATCCAGCGCGTTTACAATGAGATGGATGTTCTTGAAACTTTGTAAGTGCCCTTAGAATTTCAGATTATCTAAGTTTATATAACCATAGGACTCTGCTGTTATGGCTCTAATAGTGGAGCTTCCCTTGAAAGCTTTGCTAACGTGCTAAGCACGTCAAATTTTTGTGGAGTGACTTGCACATTGTCACCGATGATGTTAACGTTTGCTGAGACATAAGTCTCTACATCATTGACCTCTCCTACCGCCGGCTTATATTAAATTTATATTCATGTTGGTAGGACGTAGCATAGTGCCCGCCGAAATAATGTTTTCGGCGTAAGGAGTCACAAGGGCAGTTTTGATGCTGTCGGGTTTGGAGTCGTAGTCACGGTTCTCAACCCCGAACCACCTGTGCGCTGACATGCTTAGCGCGAGAACGTTTCGCGCGAGAACGTTTCGAACACAAGACTGACTACAAGTAGGGGCATATAATATGTGAAACATTCCTAGGACGGCCGTGTACAGAATATTTTGACTTCTTCCAAGTGCATGATCAACGCAACGTGAAGGTCACAACATTCTCTACATATAATCTTACAATGCCTTTGATTCAGAAAGCCAATCCTTCATTTCCTACCACTTCCATAACCCATACGTAGTTATTCATCTCAGCTTCAACTCGCCACCATGCCCGGACCCCACCGACCATCACCATCCCCGACATCACCTAGATCCCCCTCCGCTCCACAACCACATTCTACGGCCTTGACCCCAATAAACAGCGGCACATGGTCGCCCACACGGCCCCCTGTATCCCTCGAACAAGCCAACCAAAAAAAGCAAAAATCCAACAAGCTCATGAGACGAGTACGTTCCGTCCTCAGGTCCTTCCCCATCGTAACCCCTACGTGTCGGATACCTATATCAGGCCGGCTCAACGACGGGCATGTCCACGGTGGGACACGCATAACCGGAACCCTCTTTGGGCACCGGAAAGCGAGGGTGAACCTAGCAATCCAAGAAAACTCTAGGTGCCTACCCTTGTTATTGCTAGAGCTTGCCATTCCTACAGGCAAGCTGTTGCAAGAAATGGGCTTGGGCCTAGTTCGGATCGCTTTAGAGTGCGAAAAGCACCCGTCGGACAAGACCAAGCTTATCCAGGAGCCCATATGGACCATGTACAACAACGGGCGGAAAACCGGGTATGGTATCAAAAGAGAGCCCACGGACGATGACTTGAATGTCATGAAAATGTTGCATGCTGTGTCCATGGGTGCAGGGGTCCTCCCTAGCAACGAAGGTGGTGAGATCCCTGATGGTGAGCTCACCTACATGCGCTCGTTTTTCGAGCGCGTTGTCGGGTCTAAGGACTCCGAGACGTACTACATGATGAACCCAGATGGGGGCAGTGGACCTGAACTTAGCATTTTCTTTGTTAGAATTTAGGTGACAACAATTGTTGTTGAGATTGTAATGATGCAACTAGAAGGAAAATTAGAGCTTATTTATTCATCTATTTTCGTTTCATCCATTCTAAAATTGTCCTTTGCGTGATTCGGTTCGAGGCAAAGACGAATTTAGCCTCGTAAAATTGGCGTAGATAATATTTTTTCTCAAGCTATACTGTTGAGTATTGAGCCAGACTCATATATTAGGGTGGAATTTGCACCATTTCTTAAGCTGAACTATTGGGGAGCCGAACTTTTCTCTATGAAAGGTTTAGCAAACTTTAAATCAAAATATTGGCAATGCTTAATTAGTTATGACGAATGCTTTCTCAAAAATTAGTTTTTTCTTCTAATAAACCTTACTATAAATGATCATTCTCGTTATTTTTCTTCAAGTGTAAGAACATGTGAGAGTTAAATTTGAGTAAAGCTCGAAAATGAAACTTCAAATTAAATTCAATGTCGCACGTACCAACTCAACTAAGTGCTCATCGTTTTAGGAACATGTAATCTAACCCATCGACTAGCCTTTTCGAATTTACGTATAGGGTCCTTCCTTTCCATTTTATAATCTTCTTTTCCGTCAAGTAATCCGTAATAAATAATTTAAAGTGAAACAATAAGTCACCAAGTCTCATCCGACCTGTTGGCTAAAAGGTGTTTTACCTTCACTTATAAGTCGGGTGTTCGAAGACTAGGTACCACCAACACCATCAACATCAACATCAACAACAAACAAGTTCAACAAAAAAGAGGTATTACCAAATACCTCCCTTTTTTTTTAATATACAATTTCTGATAATAAGCTGATAGATACGACAATGAACTCCCTGTTTCCATTTTCTTGTTCTGTCAAGTTTTTAATCTTAAACGTTGCACGTCATATCACCAGTTTCCATGTGGCTTGTTGGACGATGGCTACTTTGCCCTAACCACAGGTCGCATGCTCGAAACTTGGTATGATGATGATGATGATTTGATGGACGATTGTTAACAAATGAGGTATTCCCAAAATACCTCTCTTTTTATTATATCCAAATATTTCATACTCTCCCCAGTTTTTTCGTACTCCTGTCATTCTTTAAAAAAAAAAAAATTAACATTTCGAGTCGAGTAGGATTACATAAATCTATAAAACATTTCTTAATAAAAATTATCATTTCTACTTTAATAAAAAAACTAATAAATGAAACATCTAGTTAAACTTAATGTCGCACATTTCAACTCAACGAAATCGACTTTAAGAATAATAAGTATATAAGCTATCACATTTACGAGCCTTTTCAAATTAATGTTCTATATTAGTATGCACGAGCACGACAATGGACTCCTTTCTTTCCATTTTCTAATCTTCTTTTCTCTCAATTTAAGAATTTAATGTAAAACTTTAGATCACCATCTCCCATCTGGCCTATTGGTTGAAGACTGCTTTGTCTTCATCCGTAAGTCAAGTGTTCGAGTCTTGGTATAAAAATATTGATAAAATATAACATCGAGAAACCAACCCATTTCAACCATAAATGAGGTATTATCAAATACCTCTCTTTTTTTCTAATACAAAAATCTCAGTATCCTCCATCCATTTATGTATATGCACGAGTCACAATTCACAACAACAAACTCCCCTGTTTCTATTTTCTTGTTTTCTTCTTATTTCAAAAAATTATTTACTTGTATTTCAAAGTGGCACTTCATGTCACTTTTTTTGCACTTGTATACATTTGGTTCTAGTATACAGTATAGATTAGTTCAAATTATCTTACGTTAACAATTCATAGGAAAAGAGGATTACAAACTTATTTACGGAATGTCCGTTATTTTGAGGAAATTACCCCATCCACATCGGAACTTAGCTAGCTAATTAAATACTCCGTACTCCTAAAAGACTACTGCATCGCACGTTAACGTCGGCAAAGACTTGTCAATCAAGTTGGTCAGTATAAGGTCTACTCGGAGAAGTGTGTTTGATTAGCTCGACCATCTTCCAAAACTTCTGTAGTTGTACTTGTCTTACTATTACTAACTCGATATTACTTTCAGACCTATAGAAATTTCACATATTTTTCTCATGATTTTTAAAACTGATTGTAGATTTCACATAGAAATACTACTTAAATTTTTGAAAAGATTTGTCTTGATTGAATTGTCTGTAAAATGTCCAAAACATTGTGATACAGGATTGAATTTTGAATTATATTATAATTTGTGGGCGTAATTTTGCCAAGGTATTTATTTTTTTCCAAGGGCAAATATGTCCACTGTATAGACCCGATACAATATATTTACCTTGACGGTAGACAACCCCCTTGGCAAAATCATCGGCATAACTTTTTTGTGTAATCCAGGGTCGGAAAATCAATTAAAGCTCCTATATAGGGATTTTTTTTTTTGTTTTTTTTTTTAATATGAACCAAAGGTCCTAGGGACTATGTATCACCAGTTCACCATCCGTCCATCCCTAAAATGTGAAGGTAGTACAAGTGTAAACTGCGTGGAAGCCTAGACTAAGTGATAGTGGTGCATTTGGGGTTGCATGGAACCCCATTGTTAGGACTAATGTCATTTTCTCCTCGTACCACGCATCCAAATTCAAGTGTGTGCTACAAGCCTACAATCTGCATTTAATTGTTTTTGGGACCTAGCTATTAGTGCAGTAGACGAGTAGAAACGACATAACACGAGGTTGAGCCTTTTCACGTTTATGTACACGAGTGAGTAATTGCTGTAACACGTTGTTGGAGGTTCAATGTACGTGTAAAATGAATTCATCAAATTTTCGTGGTGTCTTTGAGTTATGTTAAGATATCTGTGGTGTCACCACTTTTCAACTTACTACTACATTATGGTTGTCCTTGTAAGTCGCTGTGCACAAATTATACACGATGATGTTATTTTAACTATCTTAACTAACGGTGTTAACTCTTCATTTAAGTATTACAAAAGTTGTACCATTTTTCTAACGTGTGCCCATAGGGCACATGATAAGACTTCATTTATTTTCTTAATTAAGTGATATTCTCCTGAATTAATCAAAAAGATTCCACAATTTGTTTTTTTCAAGTGAGAATATCACTTAATTAAGGAAGGAAATGAAGTTTTATCATGTGCCTTATGGGCATACGTTAGAAAACCTGTCTCTATTTTCTTAAAATCCATCATTTTCTGTATTATGCAAAATTTACTACACTTTTAAATTATTTAAACTACAAACTAACCATAAACAATTGTTTATTTTATAGACTCCTAGTATTTTCGTTTTTTAATCGAGTCGGAAACTCTTAAACGGTTAAACAGAATTATTCGAATTAAGTCGGCACCAACAACTTTCTGAGCACACCTCATGTTTTACGTGGGTAATTAACTGATCCAGTCGACCTCAAAAACTTTTTTCTGCTTAATATTCCTAGGTGGACCCTTTGTGAACGAACACAATCCCTTTTAAGATTGACTGCGGTCTATAATAACCAATGTCCAATCTTATCAATATTGCCACGATTTTACTAAGAGACGCTTTTTAAGACGGGGTAATTTTAAATACTCGGCGTTTGAACTGAGAAAAAGGAAATAATGTACTAAACGTTGTACTAAACGTGAAGATTACATTTTTTTTTGTCGACCGCAAAGAAAGGAAAAAGTTACATCATTAGTTACGTCGATTCAAGATCATCAGATTTCCACACTATATAAATGGCAAGAATGTGACATTAATTATATACAATTCAAAACACGCACAACACGCACTTCAATTTCAACCAACATCTACTATATATCTATATAATACCCTTGTGCTAATCAATCAATAATAATAAGCATCAATATTAATTACTCTTCTCTTGTCCCTTGTTTTTTTTTTTTTTTTTTTTTTTAAAATCAAAATTATGGGGAGTCTCTACATTCCAAAAGAGGAAACAATTCATGCATTAGAAATGGAAGAATTTGAGGGAATTTCAAAGGAATGCAAGCAAGTGCTACTCTCCCTTCCTAAAGTTATAGGGTGGAGAACTCCATACCTATACAAATTTCAAGGTTTTTGGTGTCAAACCAAGGAAATTCAAGCTATAATCGCAGCACAAAATCATTTTAAGGCTAGAGATAGTGATGTTATCGTAGCCACGGTGCCAAAATCCGGCACTACTTGGCTAAAAGCCCTTGTTTTCGCGGTTGTTAATCGTGACAAGTACGATACTTGCTCAAATAATTATAAACATCCTTTGTTAACCTCTAACCCTCATGATCTTGTACCATTCCTAGAGTACAAAGTTTACGCATACAATCAAATTCCAAACCTCTCTAATAATAATAATGTTGCTTCTCCTAGACTTTTCGCGTCACATGTGCCCTACAATTCCTTGCCTAGACCGATGGTGACCTCTAAGTGTAAGATAGTTTACATATGTAGGAACCCTTATGACACATTTGTGTCAATATGGCATTTTTTGAAGAAAATTAGGCCTAGTAGTCTAGGACCATTTTCTTTGGAACAAGCCTTTGATATGTATTGTAAGGGCCAAGTAGGGTACGGTCCATATTGGGAGCATATGCTAAAGTATTGGGAAGAAAGTTTAAGGGCACCTGAAAAAGTCATGTTTTTAAAGTATGAAGACTTGAAAAGTGATGTTTTTCTTCAACTAAGAAGGTTGGCTAAGTTTTTAGGGTGCCCATTTTCGGCCGAAGAAGAGAAAAATGGCGTTGTCGAGGCGATTTCGAGGCTTTGTAGCTTCGAAAATATGAAGGATTTGGAGGTGAACAAGAAGGGGAAGGCTATATTGAACTTTGAGAATAATGGCTTGTTTAGGAAGGGTGAGGTGGGTGATTGGATGAATCTCTTAAGTGTGGAGATGGTGGACAGGTTGAGTCGTATTATGGAAGATAAGTTGGCAAATTCGGGATTAGAATTCCCAAAGTTATCCATCAATATATAGTAATTAAGCTTAAAATATGTAATAGAAACAATAAGTACTATGAGCTTTAATTTATATCTATGCCTCTATTTTTAGAGGTACATACATAATCTGTTGTCCTATTTTATGTGTGTTCGGTTATGTATTAGTATAAATTCAATTCGTGAATGGCCTAGTCGATAATCATATTTCTATTCCGCTTTATGTACGTACGTAATTGAGAAAAATTGATCAAGAATTAACTATTACTCCATCTTTTGACAATGTGTGACAAGTCACACTGTTTTAGACTATTTACGTATAACCTAACCAAGGTTTGACCCAATCAGACCTGTTTAATTGTTCGATATATCAACCATCATACACATATGTGATAATGGGGAAAACTAAAGTTGGATCAACATTATTAATTAAGCTACCAATTAACTAATAAGCTGGCTATTACATACGCGGCCAAAATGGTTGCTTGTTGACTTTATTAGTACTCCCAAACTCGTGCATCCCATAATGAAGTTGCTTCATTATATATGTATGCCAACTTCAAACATATTGAAAATTAAGCAACCAAAAATGGACGTCAAGCTTCTTGGATTATTCTACGTGTTCTTCACTATTCTTGCTTCTTTTCCACCCTCCATTGCCTATCCTAAGGTAAGATCTTAAATTCTTAACCTTGCATTTTAATTTCGATACGAACAATTCATCGTACTGTCTCATGAGCACCACGATCTCGAATCATATACTCCGTAAGTCCGTATATACTATACTTAATTATTATAGAAGCTAAGAGTTATGTTTGCAGTATGCATAAATGTAGCTAAAACTCTCTTGGATCGATCATTGGGCTATGTTTATGTAAGTTTTGGATGCCGTATATGTAATTGTTGGTTAAAGTTTAAGGACAAGTCAAACTAAATGTTAAGAATTTAAAGAAACGGTCAAATAGATCGTACATATATATAATCCGTAGTGAAATGTACTAGTAGATTGACGATTTTATACAACAATTTATACCCTGATCGTATTTTGATCGATTCGATCATGGTTGTCGTAGGATGATGAAGAATGCACATACGTAATATACGTGCAGACAGGGGAAATGCATAACGCAGGGACGCATGCTAAAGTGAGAGTTGAACTTAGGGACATATACTTAAATCGGGTGAATGTAACAAACCTTGCATCTCACGGCGTTATGGGAAAGTGGTATGATGAGTACTTTGAAAGAGCAAAGCTCGACGCATTCGCCGTCAAAGCTAAGTGTCTTGACGGTCCCGTTTGTAGCATGACGTTAAGTCACGACAATGCTGGATTCGCCCCTGCTTGGTACGTCGATTTTGTGGATGTTACGGCCATTTCGCCTCGTCGTCCTTGCCGGAAGACTAAATTCCCTGTTCATGGCTGGTTAGCCGTTGATAAACCCCCTTATGATACCAGATGGGGAGTCTACCTTTGTGATGAAATTGTTCATCATGGGTACGTCTAAGTGCTCCTCTGAAAACTAGTCAAGATATGCTATGCAAGATGAGAACTTGTAATAATTTGTATGTACAAGTGTTATTTGGTTTGTATTGATTGGCTCATTATTGGTCTTTTTGTGGTTGCCGAAAGAATTAATAATATCATCTCGTGATCGATTCACAAAATTAAGATCTGAACGAGTCTAATCTAATCTGAGCTATTATTTGGTCAATTAGGTAGGTAGAATAAATGGACTAGATTCATTAAATGTTACTTGATGTGGTCATCACATATATACCATTTGGTACTTATACTCTGTTTAATAGGAGTTCTTTCATGGCAAGTTATGACCTAAGCTGAAAATGATGAACTGAACCGAAATTGCTAAACTGAATTGAATTTATTGAATTGGACTACACTGAGCCAAATTTAATTAGGGGTTGAATCGGCAAGGTTCGAGACTCTAGAGTGCATACGGAGTACTGTATATACTGAGATCATGTTCCCCCAAACTAAGAAAGGAGTGTATTCAATCCAGTTCAATTCAATAGTCCAACCCGATTCGATTCGATTCAATTCCTAGTTATAATGCATTTAGCCCAATTATAGGTAATAACATCTAAATTCAGCCCAATGTTAAGTGAATTCTATTCAGTTCCAATAAGTGTAATGGGAACATGCTGGCAGTCGGGTGGGTCGGGTCAGTCTTGGTTCGAGTCACTGTGAGTCGGGTTCAATTGGGTAAATTTTGTGTCATGTTAGGTCTCGTAGCTTTTTGATAGCGTCATTTCCAAAAAAAAATGGTCAATGGAGAAATATCGTAAGAGACGGTCTCACATTGCTGTTATTCAAAATGTTCCTTTGATAGTAAACATAAGCAATGAACCAAGATTACAACAGACTGTCAGAAGACAGGAAAAATGACTTAAAACTGAGCAAATGGCAGCAAATAAGCTTTGTATGTTTAACTCTGTCTGTCAATCAAGACCAGCAGGAAATCCTTGAAGTTTCCGAGCACAGTTTCTTCAATAACTAGTGACAACTCAACGCCGAATTTCTTGTGGAATTCGGCTTTTATCTCCGCCATATTAACATCAGCCTGAGATACAGCCACTCGGGTTAAGGCCTCTTGGGTGAACTCATCAGCCCCCTTCTGAAGTGCCGCGTTCAGAGCCTGCAAAGACAGATCAGACCAGTTTCTTTCAGTATATTGAGCAGAAACTGCTAGCATGACATTAATTAGCTTGTTTGATAAGCTAAGAATGTCAACTCACCTCACTGAAATATGTCTCAGGGCAAATTAAGCATTGGACTGCAACTTTCAAGCTCAAATTACCATGAACATCCTGCAGATACCGATGTTTTACACAGTCGGAAATTAGTGTAATGCAAAAATTGATAACCTGTATCGTGTTCAACATCCTCGTATTATAATTAAGTTAACTTCAATAAGTTGTTAAGTACCTCATCAATATCATTTCCATACATTTCCTTATAGTGTCTATATATGGCCCTGAGGTGGACCTTGCTCCTTGTGGACAGTATCCTGACCACCTCCTCCTCCTGAGACGGAACCCTCTTATCAGCACCCTTGATCGCGTCATGAAGAACCTTAGCCTCTGATTTAGCAGTCTCGTCGTTCAGACGAGGACCCTCATATCTGTAAGAGCTCACTAATGCTACCAAAAGCTGCCCAACAAGAATACAGAACAGTCAGAACACATATAAACATGATTTTAAACACGACTTTACCAACTGAACTAGCCCGTAAACCTAATTATTAAGAATGATCCCTTCCATATATAGTTCCATGTATATTATCCTCACCTTGCGGTCTTGGCCACTGACAAGAGATGCAACATCTTCTTCGACTGAGTGATCAAAGAGCGAATGATAGGCGCGCCTTGCTCCCAAAAGCTCCTCTGACGACCTTGTACAAGCCACCTCAATGATGACACTGTGACCCTCAGGACCCTTAGCTAATGCCTCCTTAAACAAGCGAGCGTCTCTTTCCCATGGGTGCATAGTCCACATTACTACAGCACTCTAAATCAAATCACAGACACGGGTTTTGTCACGAATTAGTCGATTTTTAACAAGCACATAGTACATTGTACTATACATCAGTACACATCCATGAATTTCACCTAGGAAAAACAACAAATTGTAAGAATATTGGACTTGATAAGTGTGTTCTATACCTTGAACCGTAAAACTTCATGCCTAAGACGCGCAACCTCATCCTCGTCCCATCTCTCGAACTGGCGTTCATCGGATAAAAACATGTGTGGAGTTGCCTTCCTGAAGCTATGTTTGTGCTCGTGTTGCCATTTCCCCAGGATTGATATGAATGACTTCTCATCAACTCCAAGTCCTATATACATAAAATTTGATATTGAACATTTGAACACATACATTTCCTTAGCAAATTGTCATTTTGAGTACAAACTAACAAAACTATAGTCTGTAACTCTGTATATATCATCGAATTTCATACACAACACCAATTTCATATTGGAATACAGACACGACGACAAATGCTTGCATAAGACGGTCTGATTATAACGTATTCACGTATAACACTCACTAGTACGTAAATGATCAAACAAGAAACGTACTACTTTTGGTGGTGATCACATTATTAAATATATAACAAATAAATGTTTGTAAAGTTATTAAGTGATATAGTGAAACGTATGATCCCCTCTGTTAATGTTGAGCTTTTTATCAGTTTATATTGATTGTAATTAATAATTATACAAAGGGACAAGAGTTTATTTATAGATGTTGACTTATTAATTTAAAGTCAACTTGAGCAAATTTGCCCAAAAGCAGAAGAAACTCAACTCTATCAAAACTTACATTCACGATTCATGTTACCCGAACTCAAATAATTTCGCTAAGAAGACTTCGTCATCGTTGTCAAACAATAACAGATATCGATGAAGAAACTAGAAAAAGACGGAGTTTGTGAAACTTGAGAATTACTAGTCTAATATTATAGCTAATTGCACAAAGACTAATACAAACACGAGCATCATGAAGATTCCAACATATACCTCGATCTTAACTACTACGCGTTTGGTACAAGACTAACACAGCATTATGATCGAAACACAACGTACCTGAGAAGGCCTTTGTGAGAGCTTCATGTTCATGAGAGTGAGCCATTTTTTTTCGTGTAGGACTTTTTTTTGTTCTCTCTACAATCAGTGCAAGAAAGTGAGAGAAATGAAATAATATTAACAAGTGGACCAATGTGCTAGGCTGTTGTATTGTGACTCACAAAGTTGTAACCACGACATTTATATATGGCTTGCTAAGGATAATAATGTAATTTGGATTTTGCAATGTGGTCTAATTTCAATGTCTTTTATGTATTAGGGACATTATTACATAGGTTTTAATGTCATCTAATTACGTGTTGACTGATAGAGAAATAGAGTTGGCTATGAGTCGGGATCAAGGAACCCATATAGTCAGGACCTCATGTGGGTCGGGATGATTGAGTCGGTGACCTCTTTTGGGTTGAGTCGGAATTGGTTTAGGTCTTTACGGATCAAACATTTTAATTAGGGCTTGCTAGGTTCATTGTATGAACACATATACGATTATCAAATTAAAGTTCTTCAAAAGATGGGGTGATTCATAAATTATCGGCTGATCCGGACTAGTTGACTAATTGAAGTTATGATACGTTCAATTAAATTTTTTTGGTAGGGTTTTGTGTTTTAATTAATTTCAAACATTAACATGTGATTTCAAACATTCTACACTTCAATTTATTTAATGATAATGTATGTGAAACAGAAGACATTATTTAATAGTACAATAAGTTATTAGGTTACGATTATGAATCCGATATGATCTTTTGTGATAACGTTCACGTCGTCCGGACCATGTGTTATTAATTTTTGGTCCAAAATATAACGCCTCAAGTTTTAAATTGAGTGAAAATGATCGTAAATACACATTGATTATTGATGATATGTGTCCATTTCCAATCCAGTCACAGTCTGGTGGTTTTGGAATTGCGTGGACATAATATACCAACCTACAAGGGTACAACCTAATTACGATTTATACCATTTCCGCGAAATGTAATTACAAGTCGAGCAGGAACACGAGATTATAAAAAAAAACATATGCAGTTTAATTCAAATAAAATGTAAAAACAAAGTGAATCGAGTAGTTAGGACTACTCTAGAAGTCTAGGACGCACATACATTCGAGCTTGATCTGAACTGAAATGACTTGATCTCGAACTTATCTAGATCGACTCGATAAACAGATCTAGCTAGTTGTCCAATGATTACACTCGAACTACCTACTTCAAATTCCATGACATATTAGTTAGAACCACACAAGACACACCTAAGTACCAGCTAACTACAATAAATGAAGGAAGTTGATATGTATTACGTAACAATATAATAATCATGTTTTTCATGTGATCTTGATAATAATTTGGAGTATGCAACTCAGCAACAAGGCAGTACAAGTCAATGATGTGAGAACAAGGATATGCATCAGTAGTTGTCCAGATCACATACAGGAATTATTGTACCAGTTTAATAATGTAGTACAGATTGAATGACAGAATTATAAGGAGTATTTTAAATCATTCAGACAAGATTATGATCAATGAAAACAACATTGCAACCAATCTTGTACTATACACTACGTCTGTAATCCCTTAATCTCAATGACTTAATAATCATACAGGGATGGAGACTTATGTCAACTCATTTCTATGTAAACACACTAGTATTATTCAATGATAGCCTGAAAAATCGATGTTCAAAGCTTACTGATGATTTCAAAAAAAAAAAAAAAAAAAAAAAAGAGCTTACTGATTTGTGACATTTCCGACACGTTTTGGCTCATTGGTGAGGTTTACAATAATGTTATTTAATCTTATTATTAACGCACTTCAAGTTCATCTACATAACATAACACGCCAAATGGCCGATACATAAGTTTTTTATCCCTCAAAGGGTAACTCGGTGACACTTGCAAACGTTCAAGGGGAGACTTCACTCAATCTTAATTACTGTATTTTTAAACAAACCCCGTGAAAAGCGTGACCCGACTAGTTAATACTCGTATAAAAAACAATGCCATTTTGAGGACAATCACAAAAATGCCCATTTCAAGGAAAGTTACAAAAAAGCCCTTTCCAAGTGAAATTACAACAATGCCCTTTTAAGGAAGATTTACATACAGTTACAAACATAACAGTCATACGACTCATACATACACAAAACTCAATTTTGGGAAAATTGGAGCAGTAGTAACAGAAGAAGAAGAAGAAGAATGATGACAGAAAGAATGCCAAGTCTGAAAATCCCAGAGGAGGTACCTTCTCCAACCCAGGACTGTGAGACACTCAAGCACGCATTCCAAGGTTTGATTTTTATTTTGTCACACACTCTCTCTCTCTGTCCTCCAAAATGCTGCTGCTTCTCTTTCATTTGATGCCACATTGACTTCCTTCTGTTAGAAGCTTTGTAAAAAATGGTGGGTGGGTTATGAGTTTTTCTTTTATGATATATGGTGCAGGTTTAGGGACAGATGAAGGTGCAGTGATAAGGGTATTGGGTCATAGAAATGAAAGTCAAAGGAAGAACATCAGAGATACTTATCAACAGCTTTATGATCATTCTGTCATTCAGGCTCTCAATTCTGAACTCTCTGGTGACTTTCTTGTATGTTACTTTTCTCCTTTTTCTTGTAAATTTATTCAATTGTTTTTGTTTTTTTATTCATTATTGTATGTTTGGTTGGCAAATTCTACCTTTTGTGATGTGTAAATGTGTTAGAAGTTGAAGATTAGAATGAAGTTTTGTGCTTTTATAATTTTATTAATTTGTGTTTGTTTGAAAGATAAAACTTCTTTTGCGCATCACCCATCAGTTTAGACTTTTGGTTAAGGATTTTCGAGGAATAATAACAAATTTGGGTTTGTCAATCACAAGCTTATCATTCTTCCATCAAAATGGTCGTAGTAGTCAGATCAGTATTGGTAGTTTCATGGATTAATGTTGGCCTAGTGGTTCAAAAGTTAAACTTGGGGGGGGGGGGGGGGGGGGTGGTTCATGAAAATTGAAAGGATTAGAAATGTGGATGAAGTTATATACTAGTATCAAGTAACATATTATAACAAGATACAGATTGCGAAAACCTGTCACTGAAATCAATCCTGTTACCTGCAGAATGCAATAACTTTATGGACATATGATCCTTCAGAAAGGGATGCGAGACTGATAAACGATGCTCTGAAGAAGAAAAGTTCCTTTTTTAAGATTAACAAGGGGGTGAAAGATTGGCAAGTCATAGTTGAGATAGCATGTGCATTCCCTCCTCAGCATCTGGTTGCTGTCAGACAGGCTTACTGTTCTCTTTTCGAGTGCTCAATCGAAGAGGATGTTGCATCCCATGTGTCCCTGCCGTTGAGAAAGGTAAGTTGTTAGATTGTTAGCAGAGATTATAAGCAGCAAGCTTAACTATAGATTAGTATAGCATCGAGTAGTGGAAAACTGATTATGACAGCTTGTTTGGTTGGAGGTTATGAACTATGGAAATTGTAATAATTAATGTTACTTGTTGAGAGCTTCACTGCACTGATCATCCACATAAAACGTCCCATTTCAAATCACTTTTAAGCTCATCAGTCTCAAGCCGTTTGGGATCGTGTTTTGAAAGCTGAGAATGTGATGTTTATGCAGATTTCATTGTTTTTAGACTGACAATGAGAATAGTGTTGACATGACTGCTTTTGCATGAAGCTAATCACTGTTTCTGAAACTATCCAGCTTCTTGTGAGTTTGGTAAGTTCTTACAGGCATGACAAAGAAGTCGTAGACATGAATGTCGCGGAGTTGGAAGCCTCACACCTTCATGAAGCCATCCAAAAAAAGCATTTAGACCATGATTATGTCATGTGGATTCTAGGCACCAGGAATTTCTTTCAGCTTAGAGCAACTTTCGCAAGTTATAAGCAGCAATTTTCTAGCTCCTTTGATCAGGCAAGCTTTCTGCTTAAATTACCTTGAAGACTACCCGAACTAGCAAATGATTTCTAGGATATTGATATACGACTTGATTAAACAGGATATTCTGAAATGTGGGAGTGGAGATCTGAACACTTTGCTAAAAGTTGCCGTTCTGTGCATGGAATGTCCTGAAAAGCACTTCGCTGAGGTGATTTATATAGTTTTTGGTTTTGATTAGCAAATGTCGAATGTTTTAAGTATCTAAACTCGATTAAGACTAAGAGAACTTTCAGACAAACAGAATAGGACCTAACTGATATATCTAGAACCCAATACCCTGAGACCACTGCCTAAAGGTCTCTGATTTCCTATCATCTGTTATGTAACAGGTTATCAGGACATCCATCCTGGGACTTGGAACGGATGAAGATTCACTTTCAAGAGCGATTGTGACACGGGCTGAAGTAGACATGGCAAATGTCAAGTTCGAGTATGCTAAGATGTACAAAACCAGTGTGGAAGATGATGTTATTGGTGACACATCAGGAGACTACAAGAATTTCCTTCTGACTTTGCTTGGGACTAAAAATTAGACAGAGTTTCCTCTCAGTCAGTGTGCTGTGGCTGCGCGAATAAAACCAGTGTCGAAAATGATGGTTTCATTCATTCTGTACTATAGTGTAGCTTTCATATTGTTTCTTACACATCCGAACAGATACTCAAAGAGATTGTTGTAACACAGACGTGCAGAATTCAGTTACTTGTGTCCATACTCCATAGAACAGGATGGTTTGAGTAGTCGAGAAAGTCGAAGAACCAGATCTCATGACAAATCATGAGTCACTTAGGTGTAAGCCTACAGGCATGCACCCCACCATCTAACCCAATGGCTAGGGTTCGAGTTTCATCACCCTCATACTGAGAATCCCATGACTCAGGGAAGACATTGGGGACTATAAAGTTATTTCATAAGCCCCCACACTCTTAACAGCACCTCTAAGCCAGTTATAGATACTTTCCAAGCTGCTTTCCCTGCATACTTCAAACTTCTGAATGTCCAGATTACAACCCGGAGCCTGCACATAACCTCCAGAAACGCTTCCCGTGTAATGCATCTGGCATAATTGCCATCAGTGAATCAGAAAATGGCGCTACCTGGTCCAAGTCCTCTGTTCTCAACTAATGAACACCTCTATTCTGAATTATGACAGACCATTGTTGCACCACAACCCCCCTCCAATACATATGATACTGTCAACACTTCATATTACATCTATATACAACTACCACGGAAGAAATCTGTCAGGCTGATCAAAATCCCTGGCCCCTTTTCCATGATATACCCATGTATTTCGCAAAAGTGAGATTGTTACACGAGAAAATATCATCCCTATAAACTTATTCATTTTCTCTCACAACTACTACTCAAAGGAAAGCAATGCTCCTAGCTTCCTAAGAACTACTCCTACTTCAGTGAACTTTAAGATGAGAAAAGCGCCTATGGTCTTTTCTTCGGACATGGGCTGGCTTTCCGGAAACAAAGCTTGGAGAGACCAAAGAAGGTAATGGTGCTTGAAGTAGAAGGATTTGAAGGGAGATGCTATATAATACCATTCATATTGCAACTGGGCAGCTTGTTCTAATTTTACAGGAGAAACCAGGGCTGATAGCTTGATAACGATTAGTAAAGCTTGTACACAAGTTACCCGAGTATTCAGGAGATAACTAAATCTCACAAAACTACAGATTATGAACAAAAGTAAGCAACAGAACTAATTGCATCCATCATACAGTTGCAATGAACTCTTCTCTGGATCTTAGAACGGCATGTATAGGGCTTTTATTAGTACATGGGAAAGAACTATTAGGAGGAGAGGAGTAGAAATGATTCAGGAATCGAACCTATACAGTTTGTTACCGATAACCATCTCTACGATCTTGCTCTTCAGCTTCCTTGTTTGCTGCTTGAACAGACTTGTACCAAAGAAAAGCCTGAACATGAGCATTTTATCATTAGCCTGAACATTAACATTTCAGGTCAGGTCAGGCAAGCAAAGGAGCATGACAGAGAAAAATACCGAAGTGGGTATTCCAGTAATTGCGAAAAATCCCAGCACAGGAGCATAGAACATGCTATCAGAGTTCAGCAGTCCAAAAACAGGTTTTTGATTTGCATACTCGAAGATTGAGCCAACCTGTGAGATTAAACAAGGATCAGAAAGACAGCCACAATGCTAAAAACTGTGACCCTGCCACTATCAGCAGTACAGAAAAACATCTAAAAGGACACTGAGAATTGTGCTTACAGCAGCAATAGCAGTCACTGCTGAGGCAAGCAAATAAACAATGAATGGAAAATCCGAATTGTCCTTCAATGCAACCGGACTGCCTTCTTCGCGGGCCCAAGGTGGTGGCTCTTCGGAGTCTGGCTTAGCCCATGAAGGGACTTTTTCATCAGAATCACTCGATTTTGCAGACAGTCTAGTTGCAGCTAATGCCTCTTGCTGAGGTGCTTTTGCGCCGAAAAGAATCAGGTTGGATCTGTTCCTTGTTGGTGTATAGGCTAAACAAAAAGACCTCAGGTGAAGTGTCTGCTGCCCCTTTGGTCCACAGACCAAATTTAAAGCACAAACACGAGAAGAAATCGCAACCATTGCTGACAACTTCTTATCTTCTTATATCTAAGACAGTAAAAGATGACTGATTTTAATCAAATCCAGTAACTTGGTGATACAGTACTCCCTCCGTTCCCTTAAATTGTTAGCGTTTCATTAAATTTCTCTCACGTATTCAAAACCAATCGTTAACAATCCAAAAGAACGGAACAGCAGCATTTTGGTAAATAAATTTGCATTAAATTCACAATTCCACACCATGACATAATGATAAAGATTATACAACTCCATTCGAATTTTAAATCACACTAACAATAAAGTGTATAAATCAAGCCACTATGTCTATGTGGCTGGCTAAGAAATCACTAAGAAAGATAATTCTTTGATTGCAAGCAGAATCGTAGACAACAAACATCGAATTCGACATTACCCTAATGCCTCAAAGGGTCCCGCCTATGACGTAATAAGAGGGTCTGATGTACGCAACCTTACACCTATGTTTGCGTAGTTAAAGATATTGTTTACGGATGACTCATAATGAAAATCGTTTCGAAATTATTTGGAAAAAGATACATACTGCGAAAATTTATGAGAATACCTGATGAATACCCAACTTGAGACTGAAAAATTTGGTGGGTTTCCGAGGGAAATGAAAGCTTCAAAAACCGAAGTGTCACTGGCTGAGTAGCTTCACAGAGAAGGTTGAGATAGTTTTGTGAAGCATTGGTCCTCAGCCAGACAAGCCCACAAGGGTACGCTTGTCATTTAAATCTTTGCAAAACTCATTTTTACATTTTTCAAGATTTTTCATGATTGGTCCGCCCAATAGCACGTGTAACGAAAGTTCATTGATAAATCGTCAAACGACATTTATAATCTTAGGGATAAAAATTAGAAACATTATATTGAGAATATGTAATTGACATTATCTTTCGCAAATTAACAAAAATGACTCGTACACGTAATAATTTTAAACTTGTTAACAATTACTACGGTTGGTTTAGGCATATCTTACTCTACAACTTGTAAAGAATTACTATTACGATGATCGTGTCTCAATCATTAACGTAAACTTTGAGTTTACATGATCCCCTATACTTGAATCGGTTTAAAGGTCTCGAATTCTAATCCTGAGAAGTCCTTGTTTTTTGCACCATCCGCGCGACAAAAAGTGAATCACTACGCAAACTCGCAAAGCACTGTCTTAAAAGTTCTATATTTACACAGCTTGGGGAACTTTCCTCTTCAGTCTTCAGTCTGAAGTCTTCAGTCATCATCTGTTGAACTCAAGTTGTCAGGTTGTTGGGTAAAAAAGTGCACTTTCGGAATATTCCATTCTTCACCTTATATTATATCACAGTTCATCATTCCTCCTACATTTGTGACATCTTTTAATATTGCCCATTTCCAAGTTTCATGCAAAAGATGCTTCAAAAGAAAGCTTCTTATGTTTATCAACCTGTTAATGCTAGAAATTGTTTCTCTATTTCCTGGTTTGTCATCTTAACATGTCTTCTTAGCCTGCTTTTGATCTTCCTCAGTACTTTTAACTTCTCTGCTGCTGTTTCCGAAGTCGCTTTTACAGCAACTTCAGATACTGAAACCTCAAAAACCCCATCAGTCCGAAGATCAGAGCAACCCTACAACTGTGTCGGGAAGTACATAAAAATCCTGGACATCCCGAGCGAGTTCAACACTGATTTGCTCAAAAATTGTAGCATCTTGAGCCCATGGATAAAAATGTGCAAGTTCATTGTAAACAATGGTCTTGGACACAGACTAGAAGTTTCTGACAACAGTGTGTTCAGTGATTCTGGTTGGTTTACGACTGATCAATTTACGTTAGAAATGATATTCCACAGCCGAATGAAGCAGTATAGATGCCTGACCGACGATTCATCAAAGGCATTAGCAATTTACGTGCCTTACTATGCTGGTCTAGATGTAGGGAGGTACCTGTGGAACCTCAATGCTACCTTAAGAGATGCTACATCAGTCAAGTTTTCCGAGTATGTTACACGAAAACCCGAGTGGAAGAAGATGGAGGGTCGAGATCACTTCTTCGTGATTGGGAGGATATCAGGGGATTTCAGCAGAAATTCAGAGAACACTTCTGATGCTTCTGGTTGGGGCAACCATCTGTTGGATCTCCCAGGGGTGAAGAACATGACAAAGCTGGTAATCGAGGCGAATCCTAAGAGCAAGTCTGAGATTGGAATCCCATATCCGACATTTTTTCACCCTTCAACTGAATTTGAAGTCCAAAGTTGGCAGGATAAAATGAGGAAGAAGCACAGGCCTTACTTATTCTCATTTGCAGGCGCTCCAAGGCCGAAACTCCAGGAATCTATAAGAAATCATCTTATCAAACAATGCCAATCAGCAAAAGATTGCCAGTTTCTTAACTGTAATCCTGAAGTTACAAACTGTGGTAAACCTGAGCCTGTAATGAAGTTGTTCCAAAGCTCGGAATTTTGCTTACAGCCTCCAGGTGATTCATACACTAGAAAATCCCTGTTTGACACAATCATTGCAGGCTGCATACCAATCATCTTACACCCTGCTTCAGCTTATGTCCAATATTTATGGCATTTGCCCAAGGATTACTCAACTTATTCGGTATTTACACCGATGGATGAAGTAAAAAATGGAAGTCTAAACATTGAGAAGACATTGCTAGAGATACCAAAGGAGAAAGTAAAAGCAATGAGAAAAGAGGTTATAAAGCTTGTTTACGCGAACCCAAGTTCAAACATGGATGGCTTAGAAGATGCATTTGAGGTGACAGTGAACGGAGTTCTAGATCGAGTGTCGAAATTCAAGAAGGAAATGGAGGGAGGTTTGAAGAAATCAATATTTGAGAGTGCTCCTCAAGAACTTGCTTGGAAATACAACTACTTTGGTAATTTGAAGCATAATCCATGGGATAAGTACTTTGATGGTTCCTTTGGTATCAACTAATGTGTTACAAAATGCAAATTCACACACACACAATATGTAACTTCACCGTAGCTTGCACATTACGTCAACTTTTGCAGTAACAGTGATTCTATAATGTCGATGATTCTACAATGACTAAATGACTCAGCACATGCTTTAGACTATGACCCATTCTTAGGAGGATTAAAAAGAAAATAACTTTATGATTGTAATTTGACACCCTCAGCACTAATTACGGTAGAACACTTGATGGCACTTTTGAATTAATTGTGGAGGGTGTCTCCCCTAATTTATAGGGCAAATCAATTAATTTACGGAAAGACAATTAATAACACTCAACAATAGTCGTTCAACACTCCCACTATATCAATTTTCTTGGACAACAAAAAGTGTTGAAAGACTAGGTGGAGTGCAATAGTTGCTCCCTTAATTTATCAGGGAATGGGGGTAGATCAGTGGAAGCGATGGGTAAAAGGCATTTGAGGGCTAAAAGACATTCTTCATGTATTTATTTTCTGTATCTTCTAAGTATGTTGAAACTCTACAAAAATACAACAATTTATGGCATTCCATTGAAAATAGCGAAAATTTCATATTAGCCAAATTTTCGATAATTGGATATTCTCAGATTCACTACATAAAAAGAGAACAAGATAAACCCGAGGGATCTTCAACGTCTATGAGCTGATCAGTTGGTTGCGTCACTTCTCTCGCCAGGCTCTTCCCTGCGACCACTGCAACAGTAGAAATGTGGCAATTTCACACGACCACAGCACCTGTGAAACCATGAAGCAAGAGCAGGTCAAAGATGGATTAAACCACAAGAAGAACAGTGAACAAACACCAGTTCCGCTAGCATAACCCCCAGAGGTTTTCCATTTTTTCAGCCCACGATTATAGAATCCCGTCCAAGATACCGTGACAGATATGAGGAGTTTAGCTTAAAAAGAGAGAAGAATGTGAAATTGCAGGTGATTTGTTGTTTATCCCAGGGGAGGAATAGCCGGATAGTTATCCATTGTTTCAATCACAAAGGTATTTGACAGAAGGGTAATCTGCAAACTCGAAACAACCTCAATAGGAGATTGTCTGGCAGTAATTAGATTTCCAGAAGTAGGGTATACAGGAATCACAATTTGTACTAATACTTGAGTAAACTATGGATTGCTTCAGGGCCCAAACTTTATTTTCTTTTGGATTGAGAACCTTATCTCACTCTACGGACAATTTTCCAGCCAAAAAATGTACAAAGGAGCTAATTTTCACTTAATCTAAAAAGAATAGAATCGACACAAACCAGAGAGAGAGAGCTGATAACACTTGGCCAGTGGAAAAGGATAAAAAAAAAAATCTGCATTTTTGGAGAGTGTCCTACAAAATTTCAAATCTTGTTTCTATCTAAATCACTTGTCCATGTATCCGTATCATTTTGTGGCAGTGTCTCTCAGCCAAAAACTAAATAAACTCTGGAAGTAGCATTTGCTGAAATATACAAAATGTAAAACTCTAGTTCATTGATGAAGATGTAAAATAAGCACAGCACCAATTATGCCCCAGAACTAAATTGCTGCAACATAGGAGATAGCATCTAATACTGGAGTACTGGACTGTACTGTTGATCGATATTTCCAAAAGTTTTCATCATATTTATTTTTAGTAGCATAGGAAATCGGAGCTGTCTCCTTTTCACTAGCTAGTGAATTTGTAAATTTACTAAATCATAAACGACTGATCAACTCAGCTTTAAAACAACTATCACATTAACTAACTTACGTGCATCGAACAATTACGGGAATGGGCTTCAAAGCTTTTGGCCCATTTCTGATGCCTCGCTTGTGCTTTGAAATCTGTATCACACCAAGAGATAGAAGATAAAGGATACACAGTCAAAACATATTACTTCCACAAAAGCATCTTCAAAATATCATCAATTAAGCACACAAAGGATTTTGACAGAGAATACTTGAGGATATCTACTGAAGCACATCAAGGGGGTGATGCATACAAAAGTGGAGTTAGAAGGTTAAGCTCTCAATATATCACTAGAGATCTTATTAACAAAAAGCAGAAAAGTCAAGTGTCGATGACAGTGAAGCGTCTTCAAAAGGCGGAACTTGAACTCTTGGGGTGTACGAGCAATATCATCAAAAACAATCATCATTCAATAGCCCTTCAAAAGAAATATCGCATTATTCTGAAATGCTAAAGTGCCTCGTTTGAGTGCCTTCATATCATTTATTACCTCAATAAAATGGCATTTTAAATGCACGAATCTACGAGAAAAGAAAGTTATTTACACTCTCAGGTCTCAAGCTCTCTTCTGTTATGCCGTGACTACAGATGTATATTTCTTAATATTACTTTTACTTTTTCGCAACGAGTTATTTTATATTACATTTCCTTCACGTCACCAGTCATAATATGCTATATTATTTTTGTAATTTTTTTTTTATTTCTCCATTGTTGCAACTAGCCAAATTTGAGCAACTACTATTCAGAGTTATTTTTTGCAAATTGTGATCCTTTGTTGTAAGTAGTCAAATCTTATCAGAACTTAAACATGGACACTACGGTAGCGCACATGATAGATATGAGGGGCTAGTTCCTAAGTGTGTGGAATTCTAAATGCCCCTCTGGGCTCTGGCACAAGTTAGCTCTAGATGACAGCGTATGTTTTTGGCCGATTTAGGGCACTTTACATAGGATTTTAGCTCAAATATTATGTCAAAACACAAAACATGAGCCCTAGGAGCTCCCACAAAAAATTAAGCCAGTGAAGACATTCTCGGCCAAAAGACGTAGATTATACACTTCAATTTCGGCCAAAGTTTACCACTTTTTTTAAAGTAGCCAAATGTTCTTCAAACTTTAATATGGATAACCTTAGAGTACCCTTGTTGGATATGAGGGACGTTTCTTCCGTTGGGGAAGCTCTTTAAGCCCCTTTAGCACACGTCCCAGTTGAGGCTACCTTGCGTTTTGCTACCAATCATGGGACCTACGATAAGTTTTTGGCTCTAGTATTTTGCTAAACCCCATAATATGACCCCTAAAGGCTTCCACAAAAATCTGAGAAGTTTTTGTTTTGGACCACTTTCGGCCAAAAACCGTGGGCTATATATACTTCGATTTGTCAATTTTGACAATTTTTTCAGAAGTAGCCAAATGCTCTCAAAATTTTACTATGGACAACATTGGAGCTTCCTAGTTGGATATGAAGGTCGTTTTCTTAGTTAGGGAAGGTTCTTAAGCCCTTTGGGCACACACCACATGTCGAGGCTAGTGTTCGCTTTTCGCCGATTTTGGGACGTACCTTAGGTTTTTGGCTGACCTTTTTTGCTACAACCCATAAAATTACCGCTAGGTGCTTCCACAAAAATTTGAGCCATTTTAATTCAGAGGCAATTTCGGGTCAAAAACCGTGGGTTATACATGGGGTTTTCGCCAAATTTGACCACTTTTTTTATTGTAACCATGTCCTCACAACTTTACAATAGACAGCCTCACAGTACCTTTATTGGATAAGGAGGCGAGTTTCTCCAAAAGTGAAGTTCTATATGCCCTTTAAGCACACGTCATCGGTTAAGGCTAGCGTATGTTTTTTATCGATTTTGGAACTTACCATAGGTTATTGGCTCTCGTATTTTGCTAATACTCTTAATGTGACCCCAATGAGCTTCCTCATAAATTTGAGCAATGTTTGATCCAGGAGCTGATTAGGCCAAAACCATTGATTATACATCGATTTTGGTCAATTTTGACCACTTTTTTTACAGTACCCAAACTTTCACAAAACTTTATTATGGACAGCCTTACCCTTGTCGTATTGACTCTCTTAGTGAAGACAACCAATCAGTCAACAACTTTTTGTAATTGCATGCATAAGTCCTCTGAATAAGTGACCAAAAATCAGATCGTCCAAATGCAGTTCCATGACCAAGCCAGCTACTAATTCTACTAAACTTACGTCCTACGCAAACCCAGCAACTACAATCATAATTCACAAACATTGAGCACCAGATTTTCAGCCAGCACTAATTTCTAGTTGTAAAAGGACCATAAGAAAGCGAAATAATATGCTCACATTCAGTACAATGTATTTATATAAAACTTCTTTTCAAAGTTTATCCAATTGGTGAACGGTGACTAGTCGAAATATGTAAAGAGGATATGATAATAAGTAAATAACCCCTCAGGCTGAATCAAGTAAGGTTTCACCAAAATAACATTACAAACTAGCTCAGGGTCTGCCATAGAGTCATTATTGTCAAAGATAGGGCAAAAGGTAAAGTATAAAGTGATAGACGTTGTGCCCAATGATGAAACTCCAAGCAAATTGAACTCTTGGTTACTGACAAAATCATATACTTCGGGAGTTTTTTCCTTTCAACTTCTCAGTGAGGTTAAATAGAAACCCAACTGCCACCACTGAATTCTACACATCATAAAAATGACCGAGCAACTGATCCACTATTGGCCTGTACTTCATACTATCAGCCACAGATTTAGCATCCATTATTCTTCCATAAAGGACATTAAGACAAGCTTAAAACACAGGTGTTCACCATCTATATGCCGATTCATATCAAATATCAATGACGCACAGGAGCAAACTTGATGATGAGTAGAGCTACATCATGGGCGCTAAATAATGCTCGTTTGCATAAGAAGGTGACACATATTCACTATTAGCACTATATGCATATCAAAATCAATTTCCTAGGAACTTCCTCCAAAAATCTGACCTCTCAGCTAGCTAGCTAGGTCAAACAGAAACCCAACCTCCCATCCATGGGATTCTGCACATTACAAAATGACCAAGCAACTAATCCACTAATGATTCCTACTGAGCACTATCATCCATTATTATCCAATTTAGGTCACTACAATCAGCTGATAATGTAGGAGTGCCCAACCATATGTCAGTTATCATACCAGCTACACATTAGAACAGACTCATGGAAGAGCAAAGCTACAGCATTGGTGCCTAATCAAGCTCATTTCCAACACTATAAGCGCTAAATCCACACAACTGCCATACAACAAACGCAATAAGAAACACGCTCCCTAAACCTTAAACCCTGAACATTCCTTATTTCCCTAGATACATCATTAAAATCACCCAAAAGATGTAAAGAGTGCTCCATCTATATGCCAGTTATCATATCAGCTACGCACACGAACAAACTCATGGAAGAGTAAAACTACATCATTTGCGCCGAATCAAGCTCATTTCCAAGGGCAGGTGACACTCGCACTATAAGCAATACGCCTATATTTAACTATACCAACCTAAACCTTAAACCTTAAACCTTAAACCCTAAACCCTAAACACAATTCCATAAACCCTCAAAAACCAATCAACAAAAACATCAAATTGCTCAAATTAACCAAGATCAAATCACTACCAATCAACCAAACAACAAACTCAAAGACCCATTCTTCCAAAATCACATCAAATTAAAAAAAAATAATAATAAATTGGGAAAAAGTTTAGACCTTTTTCTTGGGGACAGCCATGAGGTCCATGGATCCAAGGTCAGGGGCAAACCCAGGAAATTGCGGGCGAAACCCGGGTTCGGCTTCGGCTTCGGGGAGAGATAATGAAGGAGATGATATTGGATCAATGGAGTAATTAAATGATGGTGGAATTGCGAGGGCATGCGTGAATCTCCTGAATAACCCACCAACAGCATTTCTCTCAGAACAACCTCTTTGTGCTGCTGCTCTCATCGCCATTCTTATTTCTCAAGTTTCCTACACACAACCAATCAAAAACCCAGAAATGTATCACCAAAATAAAGGGGATTGCAAATTGGAAACACAAAAAAGATTGAAACTTTGTAACGTTTGCCTTACGCTTTCGATTGAAGTGAACGCAGGGATGCAGTGAGCTGGAGAGAGAGAGAGAAGCGGAGAGATGGGTGTGAACCCAGAGACTCAGAGAGAGAGAGAGAGCGAGAGGTGTGAGAATGAAGCAGGGCTTTTGCGTCTGAGAGTTTGGAACTCGGCTACTGTGGTTAGTTTGTCGAAAATGATCTCATGTTTCACTCGTCTTCTTAAAAATGGACCGTGAGATTTGAATAACTCGTAATAATTAGCGAATAAATCCGGAACTATTTCAAATATATTTTCGTAGTTGAGCCCCGAAAAAAAATATACGAGTAGAAAATAACATAATAACACTACGTCATAACTCTACTTAAAAAAAAAAAAAAACGCTTGATCGTAACTGAAAAAAAATATGTTTCTTAGTTCGGACTATGACCCTTCTAGGAACAACGGTCACGATGATTCCTTCAATAGGTCAGGACTCATCAAGTTGTTAAAGAGGAGATAAGCAACCGTTATGGCCTAGAATGTAAACTACGTATTTGGAATCCACTTGATTGAAAGCCTCCGGAAATGACATGTCCATCTCCACGTAGTTGCTGCCACTATCGACATTTGAATCCGTGGAGATTGAATCATTACTTGCAATAAAAATCGAACTCCCAACCTCAAATTCACTAGGTGTCTACTGTCTTGAACAAAGAAACTATTTCAAGATAAAAACAAAAGAAGATGAACCATCTCAAATTGAACTAGTATTGAAGAGAAAAGGCAAGTGTAAGGGGGACAAGTGAAAAAAATCTAGTGAAAGAGAAAAGGGGTCCAAATTCCCTTAAGAGTGTGACTAGGTGGCTTACATAAGATCACAAATATGCCACAACCATTGTATATGATCCACTCAAAATCCACAAAAAAAAAAATAAAGGGAGGGAAAGAAAAAAGAAAAAGGCCTTCCCAAGCAAAACTCAAGAAATAAACAAACCATACATAATTTCTGATCTTAATCTAAGGAAAGAAAAATGGCCTGTTTATCAAGGTCAGCAATGTCAGTTGCAACAAATACATGCTGCAGCAGTTCATTTTCATTCAAAACCCACCATTTTAATCCTAAATTAGCAAGACTTGATGCTTCCAAATTTAGGATTAAATCTTCCTCTGATAATGCTGAGGATTGCAATGTTGAGGAATGTGCCCCTGATAAAGAGGTATATTATTATTTTGTGTAGTGTACTTTACTGTTGCTTGCTGACCTTGAGTTCTGAATTATGCCAGCATGTTTGTGAATAATCTGTTTGCTTAGTGTGCCATAGGGATAGGGATAAGGTTGCGTACATCTGTACGCCACATCTACGAGTTATTCTTGTAGCAACTAATGGTAGAGAGTAAAAGTACCCATTTTGAGCTTCGTTCAGGGATAAGATTGCGTACATCTTAATGCCCCGCTTAAAAATAACTCTAGTAACAACTTTAGGATAGAGTAGAAATACCCATTTTGAGCTTCGTATAGGGGTAAGGTTGCGTACATTTTTGAATTCGTGGACTCTTTTGGTAAAGGGGATCTTGCTGGTTTTGGTCAAATAAGTTACTTTGTAAGTTTGTATGTAAGAGTAAGCTTCATGTAGGGGTAAGGTTGCGTACATTTCATGTTGTAGTGAGTGTACTGACCATTGCTGTCACTGGTATGCCCGACTTAAACATCTGTCCATCTCTTTTTCGCGTTTTGGATGATTTTAAGTCGAAAGTATTAGCACAATAAGTTCAGTGTTAGCTTGTACAGTGACATAGTATTCCCTGCACATATTTTGGTTCGGTACTAAGTTGGAACGAGCCATGAATGCTGAAGCTGGCTCACTCCCTCGTATATTGCGTATAACAGGTAGGGAAGATTAGCGTGGAATGGTTAGCCGGAGAGAAGACCAGGGTGGTGGGTACATTCCCACCAAAGAAAAAAGGGTGGACAGGTTATGTTGAGAAAGACACTGCTGGACAGACCAACATTTACTCAGTTGAGGTTAGTGTTCTTGCTTAAGCTACCATGCTTCCTCCTCTTTTTACTGGGATTTTAGCATTGAGAGCAGAATTCGCGACAATTGTTGTACTTCTATTTGGTAATTCTCCGCCTTGGATGCTTCTCAAAAAAATACAAGCCGATTCTTCATAGCTGTTCTGATCGAAGAGTCTAAACTGAGGAGAAAAATGCTCAGTAGCACGAGCAATGTCGGTTCTTGAAAGAGCTCATCTGTCTTAAGACTTATGAAGATCAGTTACAAATGAAGTGTGTGCTAGAATGTTGAAGTTGATTGAACAGTCCCCAAAATTTACTGAAAGCTGCTCTACTGAGAATTTAGCTGTCATTCTGTTCTGTATCTTTAATCTTGTGAACTGTCAGTTGTCGCATCTGACACCTCTGAGATTTGCAGCCCACCGTCTATGTGGCAGAAAGCGCTATCAGCTCAGGAACTGCAGGTTCGTCTTCTGATGGTGCAGAGAACACAGCAGCGATTGTAGCTGGTCTTGCCTTAATTTCTGTTGCAGCCGCCTCTTCAGTTCTCCTTCAAGTCGGTAAAAAACCACCTCAGATGCCAACAACTGTTTACTCTGGACCGGCACTCAGCTACTACATAAACAAGTTCAAGCCTCCAGAAACAATTCAAGCTCCTGAAGTAAGCCAGATAGAAAGTTCATCAACCATCGAGTCTCAAATCTCAGTCCCGGAGGTTCCACAGGAGCAAGCACCAGTTGAGTCTGGAAACACAGTCCCGGAAGTTTCACAAGAACAAGTTCCAGTTGCATCTGGAAATGACGTAGAGGCTTCCACAGTAGGCGCAGATAATCTTTTAGCTGCATCAACCTAAACCTTACTCTACTAACTTGTTAAAGAGTCTTTAAGACCTCATTATATCTATTTTTTGGTCATGTATGTATGCAAAGCGACTGCGAGTATGGCTGATGTACACATTATACATCTCAGAACGGAACTGTGTAAAGATTGTAAATGATACTCATTTACTCCAAACGCCTATACAACTTCAGTGCTTGGGAAATTCGGAACCCAATTGTCACAAACGATCCGGGGACAGGGTTTGTAGGTGTTTCTAACTCGCACCCACACGACTTCCAAATCATGAATTCTGATTGTACTCTGAACAAATCACTCTCACTCATATCAAGACTATTAGTAACAAAAGATCTCGAACAGACAGTTGTTCTGTACTTCTGTAGACAAGGCTAGTACAGTGCAAAGAGAATGAGAGCTTAAAAGAGCATGAGAAATCTCCATATCCCTTTTGAAACGGCAACAATAATACCAAAGTCTCGTACCCAAAACGATTTGGAGTCAGGCAACATGAAACACAATTGTACACATATGATCAACAAAAGGAGTTATCAGTTATCACAAACTAGCATTCATAAACATTACATCAAGTACTTGGGAGAGTACTGTAGCTTTTCACAAACTTTTTTCGAATAACAAAATCTATGAAAGAAAAGCAAAAAGCCAAGAGGCTGGCAAAGAAAGTTATGGATAATAGTATAATATATACAGTAGAGTTGTACTCCCCGATTTACCAACCCTTTGGAAAGCGATCCTGAGATAAAAGATGCTTGGTTTCGGCTATTAACAACTCCCTGCTGCACAAGAAAGATGAGTTGATAACTTGATATACAAGGTTTTACCATCAGTCCATCAGCAGAAAACCTTATATACAGATTTCCTACCTCCCTCCATAGTTTGCTTGTTGGTTTTGGCAGAAGACTCGTGTTTTATCCTGCTCACCATGATGGTTTTATGGCGCGATTTTTCTGGAAGGAATACCATGCATAGAAGCTATTTAAGACGTTCCATCATTGAGATGTACACAACTTACTACAGGTGCTGAAACAGAGAATACAAAATGAGTACAGAAATACCACACATACAACCACCCTAAGCCAAAACTATTAAGAAACAAGGCAGGAATACAAGGAGAACTCAACAGCTATTGACATATACCTTGGTAGGAACGTCCAACATTACCGTCAGGCATGCCGCCTGCTATTGACTCAAGAAGAACCCAACAGCTCAGGCTTCCTCAGCCAATATTGTTGGAACCTCTGCCTTCCATACTCCAAGTAATCAAAATCAATTTCATTTACGTGCTCCTTAAAATTTCAAGGACAAAGATACATACTGAGTCAGAATCGGAATATTTTTGTACATGCGAGGATGGACAAAAAAACCAGGAAACACGATAAAATGGCCTTCTAGAAAGGTTTGCAATCAAATAAGGCACATAAATACACCAGGCAGACAAGAAATACAAAAGCTCTGTTTACTTTTAGTATATGCGTTTGAAGGGTTTCAACAAGATGGAGGCCTTGGTGTCTTGCAGAAAACTAAGATGAAAGTTTACCAAGATCAACTCTATTGGGAGACGTCTGTTTTCCTGATTCACAATTTCTGTAACTAACATGTTCGCTTAATCTTTGAAAAGAATATTTATGCAGAAGACATGGCAATAGAGTGCAAACAGTGTTTCATAACATTTAATGTCGGAAAGATTATCATTGAATGATCCATTACTGCTCTCAAGATAGTCATCAGAGGAACCTATTGCAGAAAGTAAAGGCTAAAAAGAGGAGTAAGAGCAAAATGTACCGAAATTATTCCCCATATCCCCCAGAACAAATGAGTTGCTAGAGTGTACTTCTCAACATCCTTAAGTAGCTGCTCCACTTGCTGATCACTGGGTTGTTGACCTGCATGAAAAAACAATTGAATGCTCATGGTGTCAAAGAAAATCAAGTTGATAAGCACTAAATGACTAACAAATAAATCAAAACAAGTAACATGCGCAGTAACTGCCGTAATTATCTCCCAACATAACAAAGATAAATGTAAAGGAGAATAACAATTAGTCGAATTAGGACTATTGTTTCGACTAATTGTTATCTGTGAACCAGAGGCCTCATACTGTATGAATTCACAAATTGGGAGGAAATGCTTTTATTTCAATCATAGTAAAATGGAAAGAGTACACTCAAAAAGATTTAGGTGTTGTGACATGAATCAGTTCAAGGAAGTCAATCATGGAGGGATTAAAACTCTCTTATGTTACACATTCCCATACAATTGCTAAAAGGATTAAAATCAGTACCTGATGAACTCAGATATCTTCTAAGAAATCTTCGACGCTCCTCCAAACCTAATGCCATGTGCATTGAAGTATGAGAATTGTAGATCAAACTTAATTTTCTAAAAACATACTGTATTGAACAAAACAGATAACATGAAGGAAGAGATCTCAGGGAAGATGTGCTGGAGGTATCACTCACCAGGATATTTACTGTAATCCAAGACATGAGGTGCTTCTGTATGGTAGTCCGCAGCCATCTCGGAAAAGTGATTCGCAATATCGAAGGCAATGGGATTGTAGCTAGCATACTCATAATCCTAGAATATCACAAAATCAAGAAATTAACAGACCAAATAATAAGATGAAGATAAAAAGTAGAGTGAAGCAAAGATTAGTATCATTTTTAAAGAACAAGAAACCAGTGAGACTGAGATGAGGACAATCACTTGTTGAATCCCGAAATTAAATAATGTAAAAAGCTGAAAGCCAGTAAATAGTGTACTTCTGCTAGGTCGATCCATATAAATAAAACTGAAATGGAGTTTGGGTTTGGGATGTAATGGAATAAAGCCAAATGGCTCACAAAACTGTTTGTGCATCCTATATTGTGGGTCGTCCGTAAGCAGCCTCTCTATATTGTCAACATATGGGTAAGGCTTGCATACATACATCCGACCTCCCCTAACCTCGCCATAGGCGAGAGCCTTTGGGGCACTGCAGTAATGTTGTTAGTGAATGCAGAGCTGACGTCTCGGCCCTGCTTTGATCAAGAACATCATTCTGAAAAAGATGATGAGGTATGTGCAACCATACTAGAATATGTGCGTGGGAACACTAGCTAGTGTAAGTGTGTAACACAAGTACAGAAAGTCCCAGGCATTGTGGATTACAAGCTTAAATAACTTTCAGTGCCTCAGGTAAGAAACAGCATCCGCAACACTGTTAACAACAACACTTTCCCAGTGCCTTAGAGGCTCCTGCCTGTGGCGAGGTAATAGGGAATTGGAACTCGGACGTACGATTCCTTACCCCTTTGTTGAAAATCAGCAACATAAAAAGATAAATAATTGAAGTACTTTGATACAAGGAACTTACGATTATAGTAATTGATTTTGTGTGTTCATCAATCATTATGTTACCATATTGCAAATCGTTGTGGCAAAACCCTATAATTTGATTACTTGAAAGATTAGTTTCCAATTCTGAAATCTCCTCACCAAGGGTACTCAAGTGAAACGTGTCAGCTTCTTCTGGGGAAGACAGGCGTTTAGCTTGATCCAACCAGTCTCTAAAAGTTATACGAGCAATAGATTAGAATACAAACATACAAGCAATAAGTTAGAAAACAGGCTAATGAAATGAAACATATCTATCCTGATAATCAAACCAAGAACGACAGATACCTTAACCGATCCCAAAGTTTGACATTTTTAGGTCCTGGCATATCTAGATCATGGAACTCTCTCAGCTTCGCAGCTATTAGAGTAGATATATCTGGATCACGCAGATCACAAGCTGATAGTGTCTGAAATTTCAAATGCCATATTATGAAACCTTCTCTTTACATGAAGATATAAGGAATATGCAAATAGTTGTATCCTACAATCAACACTCACTGCATGCCACTTGCGCTGTCAAGATCAATAGATTATTCCGCAATTTAAGAGCAATTTCTGTTACCTTTCAAAAGTTAAAACTTACTAAACAGCTTATTGTCCAAGCTGTTTCAGTAATTTCTGTAACAACAATTTTGATCAATGTTACAGGTGTGGTTGTCCAAGCCTACAAGAATCCTTAGGTATACCCAAAGGATGTACGCATTTTTCTATTCAAATCATCTTCAAACTCAAACATCTGGCTCAAATGGACACTGAATATCTCAACTTCCAACTGCACACATATACATTGATACAATATACTACTGCACCTTGGATACTAGACACTAGACCCTCCCTACTTCTAAATTGTCTTCTATACCAGAAGATGACCTGGTGTTCTAATAGACGTATTCATAACAACAAGCAGATTACCTACATGTAAAATATTCTAATAGTAGGCATAGTGGAAGGCTCTGGAACATTTGTGGTCAGAAATGATAGTACACAAGGAAGATTACCCACCTGGACAAGTACACACAAGCAACCCCAGACCTTTTTAAACAATGAATTACTAGGGAAAAAAAAAGGGATGTCCCTTCAGCTAAGAAATTGGAGAAGCAAACATTTTCCGCACCTACCAATGGGTTGTGTTTTAATTTAAATATACAGCACTAAAAGATGCAAGTTCCATGAGAGGAAACATTCTGAGCTCTATATAACAAGTATGAACCTAACAAATGGAAGCATAAGCACATTCTGAGCACAATACAAACATTTATGCACTAGGAGTTTAAAGAACACTAAAAAAAATATCTTCCTGAACCGCTGTGCAAGGACCAAAAAGATAGTTAACCAGAGAACTCACCCTTGCACGAATGAACTCCTCAATCCGTCCTGTTGAAAAACGCCCTAACAGCCGAGGTCCTTGACCATGCTTTGACATACACTCAAATGTACGAATCTCATCCTCCCTATTGAAAAAGACGTCCACACCCTCACCATAAAGTCTAACTAAGACCTTCCGCGACATTTCTCCAGCCTTTGTTGGCCACTTGATTTGATAGACCTCATTGGTCATCGCACCCTTTAAACGGATCACTTGTAAAGCTTGTGGGTCAATGACATCACTCCATTTTGAAGCTATTGAATGCAGAATCTTCCTTGCCTCAGCTGGCAAAAGATTATCCTTGTTGGTTTTAGCAGTACCCACAGCACCCATAACTAAGTCTAACAATTATCCTGCATATAATCCCCATCATTAGGCATTACAATAACGATGATAGGAACCATCACTTAAACATTCCATTCGAAATAGTCTAATAGAACACAACTTGAAATATAACCATACGCCTTAATCAAAAAGATCGCATTTGTGAGAGAATCGGATACACAACACTAAACAAAGTCAGGTGCACGGCATTGATCTAACGCTACACATTCAACCTAGAAATGATTTTTTTTATAGCTTCGGCTTCCTTCCCTCACGTCCCCACTTAACTATACCACAATTTAGCACCTTTAATCGAGAAAATTATCTTTCAGCATAAAAGAATATGGAAATTTTGTACTAAGGTGCTGGAATATTAACAATATGCAAGATCTAAGCACCTTAAAAACCACATTGCCAAAAAAACAAAAAAATAGATTGTCACAAAAGTGTAAAGAGTGAGTGAGAAAGAGACAACAATTTAAGGTGCAACTAAGACAGCTGTTTGAGCAAGAAAAACATGTGCAAAGTATGTGCTTAATACGCAACATCTTAATAATGGATATACTTTTAGAATCAACATTTTCCCCATGATACCACTATCACCTATTCCACCTAAACCAACCAGATACTACCATCTGCAACCTTTTTACCTCTAATTAGAGTACAATATACCGATTTTGTCCCATCATTACGACAACCATCAAGGGCGCGACTATTCTCACACCCTCTCTCACAAAAAAAATGACGAAATAAATGATCACAAAGTTCACCAAGAAAAAAAAAAGTTATCACCTTTTTACCTGATTTTGTCCCATTATTACGACAACTATCAAGGGCGCGACTTTTCTCACACCCTCTCTCACGAAACACGACGAAAAATGATCACAAAGTTCACCAAGAAAAAAAAAGTTATCACCTTTTTACCTCTAATTAGAGTACAATATACCGATTTTGTCCCATTAAACGATAACTATCAAAGGCGCGAGTATTCTCACACCCTCTCTCACGAAACACGACGAAATAAATGATCACAAAGTTCACCAAGAAAAAAAAAAAGTTATCACCTTTTTCCATCATTCTATACTAATCAATCCAGCTCATATGTAACACTTCGTTCTTAACCCGTGTGCAAGAAGTGACATTACATTGAGTACATAATTTGAATAAGCATATTAAGATACCCACAAAGATTCGTAATCCACAAGTTTCCTATGACATTCATTAAAACAAAATATGATCGACGATCAAACCAAAGAAACGCAGATTCGTCACGAAATTGAGATCAAGAAGAAACCCAAAAACGGTGTAACCCGACCCGATTTCCCCATGCAACCCACAATCATTCATGGGTTAATCAGAACCAAAAAAAAATCATAAAAATAGTTAATTGCATGTGCAAGATCCCATCAAATAACAACAAAAATTCAAACAAAATTAGAAACAAAGATCATTAAAATTTACGATTGCATGCAAATGTACCTGGGAAAATATCCAAAAGATTGGAAATTGGAAATGGCGGGAGTGGTGGAGGGAAAGGTACCAAAAAAAGGAGAGGAGGGAGGATGAGGATTCGAAGAGAGAGAGAAAATCAGGGGGAAGTTTTTTATTTGGGGGGGGAGATGGAAAATTGAGGATTGGATTTTTATTGGAAAGCGTGTTAAATACGAAACAAATGAAGGAGGCGTGAAATGAGGAGTGAGAGAGAATTTAGAGAAAATGGTTGGATTTTGATTTGATTTTGATTTTGATATGACGTATTTTTTTGTTGATGTTAACGCGTTGGAGATCGATATGAAGGGAAGAGATAGAGGTGTGCTCTGTGTGTGTGTGCAGGGAGACGATGACTGTTTGCATCTGCATGTGCTGCAGCAGAGGCGCAGTGACTTAGACTCGGACGGAGGGAGTATCTATATAATGAGGTTGCGGTTAGAAAGTTCAGAAATGACCAGTGGTAGCAAATTATAACATGATCGAGGGTTCTCTCAACATTTCAATATACTCTCTCCGATCCAGATTAAACTTCCCGCTCCCTTCTGCGCACTTCAAAAGGAAAATTAATAAATAATTCTTAATGATTTATTTAGCAAATAAGTTTAAAAGCTAATTATCACCAACATATTCATCTTGCCTCCCTAATCTTTCACTCGACAAAAAACGGAATAGTTTGGGAATGAAGAAGACAAAGTCGAAACCCTAAAAAAGAAGATGGGAAATTTAATCTGGACCGGAGGGAGTACTTACCAATTAGTTAAAATATGAGCGCTGCTTGAGAGCTTACGATTTCATGTTCTATTTCACTCCGTATGTTGAAGCTCAAAATGAAAACCCAATTGTACTATTATTGTAAGTACTATTGACCAGTTATCAAAACCATAATGTGCGTTTTTTGGGGGGATATTTCTGCTTTTTGTATCTCTTACATCTGGTAGTAGTGCTAATTTAATGATATGGTTAAATCGAGCATCTTCTGTTCTACATGTTGATTATTTGATACAAATAACAAACTAGATGAGCGGGATTGGAGGCAGTTAACAAAATTCAGCTTCATTCTTTGTGGCCCTCTAACTTTAGTATTTTGGGCGGCAGCAAATGTGGTCTCACTTTAATTTTCATTGTCAAAATATGAGATTGTCAACTCAAAATATAATATGTCAATTTGAAATATGCTCTGAAAAAAAAAAAAAAAAAAGAGAAATTTGTGGGGTTGAGGAGAAAGAAATTGGTGGATACACCGTATATGTTTGGTAATGTATATGAATTAAGAAGAGTAGTGTTATTTTATTTTAGAGAATAGAATGTCACTTGCCTATTTGATTCCCTTTAGTTCTCTTTAAACTAGGCTAGCCTCAATTCTGATACAAAGTTCTAAACAATTTGCTTGAATTGATGCAAATCACTTTTATTTAGGTTCCGCTTAATACGAGTACGCAACGGAAATCACAAATAAGCAGAACAGAATTAAGTTATGTCTCTTGTTTTAGAAAACAGTGCTAATAGAAGGATTGAGATGAGAAAGTTATTGTGATATTACAAGTTGAGATGAGACGATTTGGTCTCGAAGAACGAGGATAAAGTTAACTACAAGCTATGTACTCCACTATAAGCTGAATGCAGGAAACACTTTGTTATACATTACGAAGGATGTTGCGATTTTGAAGGGGCGGTGTTGATGCTTATATACTCCATGTGTTCGAGTTTAAACACCCCCGAGTCCCCGACCATATTAAAAATGCAACCTCATGAAAAAGGATGTGCACCATAAACGGTCAATCAAAATACCGAAAAAATTGAATGGAATTCTTGTTAAGCCTCGTATCTAGCTTGGTGTAATTTTTTTCTAACTTTGATTAACAAAAAAAAAAAAAAAAAAAAAAAAAAAACCGAAATTTCACGTGGTGACCCTGAGTTTTGCAAGATTGCACGTGGTGACCCAAATTTTAAGTTTCTGCACACGGTAACCCTGAACTATGCATTTTGTGCACGCGGTAACCCTATATTTTAACACCGTTTGAATTCCGTTAAGTGATGACATAATTAAGATCTAATCTACAATTTTTTAACAAAAAAGTTCAATTAATTGAAGTTAACTATGTGTTAATACGATATTAAATTAATGTTGGATGAGGTGTAAATAACTAATTGGTACATCCAAAAGATGATATTAGAGCTTAATTTGACAAAAACTTAACGGACTTCTAACAACGTTAACATATAGGGCCACCACGTGCACAAAATGTATAGTTCAGGGTCACCGTGTGCAGAAACTTAAAATTTGGGTCGCCACGTGCAATCTTGCAAAAACTCAGGGTTACCACATGAATTTTCCGGAAAAAAAAACTTAACTAAGTAGACTTGGAATATTGAAAAACAAAATCATAAACTAGTTGTAAAGACTCCTACTAAGGGTCTGCCTGGAATGCAAGGAAAAACCCTGAATAATTAAGGAGTTAACAATTTCAGACTCATCTGCAAGTTTGGATTGACAGGGATAAGTTAGGCCCCCAACTCATGACCCCCCAACAAGGGTAATGTATTACCGGCCCAGCCCATCCAGTAAAGATTACCAGATAACACATTTCTTGCCCGGCATTAACTTTTCTCTCTCCCTTGTTTGCTTTTCCGTGCTTTCTGGCTTCTGGGTATTCATTCTTCTCTCTCCTCTTCTCCCACCTCCTTCTTTCTCCTTCTTGCTTTTCAATTCCCCTTGATTAATCCTACTATTCCAAACCCACAAATCAATGAATTATTACCCCCTAATCAATCCCCCACTAATAATTTACCAATGAATTTATTCCCCCCTAACTATTCCTTCCATATCAGGCAAGGCCTAAAGAATAACGTCTTGAACCCGTTGTTGTCATGCAATTTGGAGCCCAAACTTCGCCGTTTTTGCATCGGCGATATCCGGGTCTCATCTATCCCGACTCCCGACACCCAACTCTTAGCACCTCCCCTTCGTACCCACGGATAACCACACTCATACCTAAACCGCAATCAACAAGCACTGTACCATCACGTTTGTCATTACCCGCCCTTCGCTTGACACGCAGTTGAAGCACCTAAAGGAGAATTTGGTGTCTTTCTGGTCAGTAATGGAAGCAATCGTCCTTACTGTCGTAAAATAAGAGCACCTGGCTTACCTCCTCTCTACTCCCCTTCTCCTCCCTCTTCTCGCAATTAAGTACACCTATCGAAACAACTTTCAATATACCTACGACTCAATCTCATATATAGGATTCGGTTTTGCTCAAACTAAGTGCTTCTAAATATGAACATTGTTGCTCGTTAGTGCTTGACTAGCCGACTAGGATGTCTGTTACTCTTGTTTGTGTGCATGTTGGGTTTTTGTTGAACTGAAATGCTTATAGTATCTCAGGGACTTTTCTTGTGTTGTGTGTTGTAATGATTCTATCACGTTCGTCTCTTGTGTGTGCTGTAGAAATAGACACTTGCTGTTTACGTTACATTCAGAGGCGTTGTGGAAACCGTATGTATGGTGTTGGTCATGACTTCGACTCACTCAGAGCTTAACAAGTTTTTTTTGTACAAGGTTCTAAGGAATAAATGAATTCAAAACAAACCAAATCCAAGCCCCAAGATTGAATCCAACAATCTAAATACTCACTTGACCTGGAAAATCACAAAGGAGAACTCAAGTCAAGCCAAGTTCAACCTCCCCAACTCGAATCACCGAGCTAAGTTAAGTGAGAATGAGCCTGTTTAGATGGACGTCTAAGACTAGAATGAGCTTACCAACAATGGAACTATTTGTTGCACTTCCATCAATTAGTTTTCGAACTAACAAATACCACATCGTCATACAGTCCAAGGATAACACACTACTACCATTTACTTCTTAGAAGTAAGAGAACAATACGGAGTACTTAGATTCTACTGAACCCAAATTACCCAAACACTACATCAGTAATTCAGTATTAACAGCCCGGTTGTCCCGTATGTCAATCAAATACGGAGTAACCGATATCTGTAGACGTGATGAGCCATAAAATATGAACTAGTCGCAAGTATACTGATCAAACCATTCAATAGAAGACCTGTGCACCCCAGCAGTAGGGGGAAGCAAATCTCATAAACCAAACGAAATACTTGGCTTGCAAAAAGTGCTACGACTGCTAGCCAAATAAACACTGTAATCAGAAGGTCGATTTCAACAAATTTGTTTTCCTAAACCATCAGATTAAAAAGGCAATGACTGCGTCTCTCGATAAATCATTCAACACAAAAAAAAAGAAAAACAGTATACTTGGATAACCTTAGAAAACTCCGATACCCTTACAGCAGATCCAGATGTGATCAAAACAAGGCATTCTCAACTCAAAATCTACTTCTCGGATGAGTTTGGTCCCCTCTTCTTGCCGAATCCAACAACTGCACGAAACAGCAAAACAATGAAATGTCAGGAGACAGTGATTCAAGAAAAACACAAGTGTTTGGCGAGAATGCTTAGTAACTGAAACGCAGAATATAAACATATCTGTATGTAAATACTAGGAGAAAATCCTATAATAACAGAAGAAAAGAACGTCATCCAAACCATTTTAACCCAGCCTTCCATCCTATTCTGTATTTCTGTGCACTTCTGCAACCACAAGATAGCAGTACTGCTATCTAGACATAAGGTTGCAGTTCTTGGCACAATTACAACATTCACTTGGGATAAAAGGTCGTAAAGTTAAGTCACTAAAAAGATTGTGATTTGCAACGAAAGGCAAAAGCGGTCATGAGAAAAGGAAAACAAAGTTATGAAAAAGGCAGTAAATTTTATGAAATACACAAAGCCTGAGTGCCCTTTGGCTACTAAATAACAGTGAAACACTTAAGACTAACAAATTACCAGCGTGGCCATCCACACACCATGACAAACACATCATTAAGTAACAAAGTGCAAAATTTCAACATACATACTCATGGTACATATACAAAGCATGTGAGAATTGAGAAGTGCAAAATGTTGTGTACACATGAAATTCAGAATGTGAATCTATATAGCCACAAAAGTGCAAACTTAAAAACTTCATCCTCCACACAAAATCAAGGGCGTTGTCTAATTAAAGAACGCACAAGTCCTAAGCTCCAAAAACTTCAAAGAGAAAAAAGAGTCACAAAACGTCGACGATTGTACAATATTAAAGCAAATCAGCCGATGGTGAATCTAAGACATAGTTATTTCTAATACAGATCATTACCAAAAAAAAAAAATTATTGCAGCACCACGCACTCATAACTCGATCAATCAAACCCACTATTTTGCATTTCCTACTTCGAAACAACGAATCACCTATTTCTTATAAACCAAACAGAAGAAAGACCTCCTGTGAAACTGTCCAATAACACCGACAACGACAACTATTTTCATCAAGCAATCAACCAAGATTTCCGCTTTACAGAATAATACCAAGTCTAACATGTACAGCACACAACATCCTTAATCAGACTCGTAAATCCTACCACTACCCGAAAACACAATCCACTAATCACGACAAAACACCCTCTCTGTGACACAAATTCCGCAATGCCTACAGCAACACAACCGATTGTCGTCCCCTCCTCTTCAAAGAAAAAAAATACCAACATGCCCTTCTTAATCAGACTCTTCTAGCGCGCTTAACAAAACAACACAACCCACTAAACACAACAAAATAGCCTTCTTTTCGGCACACAATTTTCCCACTGCGAAAAATTGACAATCACAAGACACTTCACAATTGCGGCAATCACAAGTTCACAACGCCAACAACATCACGCCATTCTCTATTTCATCATATCAACAACCAATACCTAGCGTAATTCGAAAGCAACAAACGCAAAAATCGACAAAACCGAAAGATATTTAATTAATGCAATAAAATCAACCTCATCCAATTCACATAAATTACAGCCTCACAAATACAACAAAAAAAAAACATTTCATTTCACCAGAAAATCTCACATATCTTGTAAAACACGCTAAAAAAATCAAAGAGAAGAGAAGAGAGAGAGAGAGATAAAGTTACCAGCGGTGACAAAACGGCGATTGTGTTGCATACGCTTGTGAGCGCGACCACGTGGCTTCTTCTTCTTGTCTTGCTTAGCAACCTTTGGTGTCTGTCCTCTGACCTTCCCGGCACGTGCCAATGATCCGTGAACCTTTCCTGTTCATATTATTTCACATCAAAAAAAAGTTAATTAAACCGCAAAAATTACTAATTACGGCGACATTTCTAGGGTTTTATCAGTAGGAAGTTAAGAATTTGGGGAGGAATTAGATGAGGAATCATGAGAAATTACCCATGGTTGTTGATGTTGGTGGTGTTTTCTCTCTCCTCCGCCGCTAGCGTGATGTAGAAGATGTTGAAATGCGCAGAGAGGAAATAAATTAGGGTTTTGTAATTTCTAGGGTTTTTGTTTATTTGTATGTGAGGGATTTGAAGGGGAAGTTTTAAGTGGGGAGTATTTGGGTTTTGGTGATGGGCCGGATCTAATTGGACCGGCCCAATTGGGGATTTCTTCTTCGGCCTGGTGGTGTTGTTAAGTTTCATCTTCGAGATCGCAAAATCACTTCGGCCCTGTTTGATAGAACTTAATATAATTAGTATTCAGATGAGTTCAGAATCATTCAAATTAGATTAGATCAGAATCATTCAGTTCAGATCCGCCCAGTTTAGAAATGTTCAAATAACTATCAATGTATTTGGTCCATAATTGATACTAATTCGTTGAAGTTCAATCAATTTTCAACAAATTCAGATCAGATCAGTTCAGTTCAGAGTCATTCAAATCAGATCAGTTCAGTTTGGATTCATAGTCATTCAAATCAGATTAGATCAGTTCAGACAGATGTAGTCCTATCAAACCGGGTCGAAGGCAAACGGTTACAAGTTCATGAGAGCACTTCAATTGTAAACATGTTCCTCTTACTTAGAAGCTTGAATATGGTGTCATGGTGTGTCTTGTTTAAATGTGTTCTTCAAATAAAATATATACTTTTATAGAAGTAGGAGTTCGGCAAAAAGTAGCATGTATTAACATACATTTCTTTTTCTTTTTGTAAAGTCTTCACTTCATCGGAATCACAGATATCGAATGAACAAATTTTAATAAAATCAGATGTGAAAGCATCTGCATGACTAAGATATTACATTTTACGTACTCCTACATCTACATGATGCATTAAAGTCACACGAAGTTGAACACCAACTCCAATGTTAGCCGTAGAGCCCGGCGTACCTTATGCACCAACTCCACCTGCCCCTTCCCTTCAAAACTCTCACATTCTTTTTTTTCTCTCTTTCACCAAATTTCATTCCTCCCACAAAATTCACACTTTTTTTCTAAGAAACTCTCAACTCTAATGAAAATATAGTTCATGTCCATAACAAGCGCGACCGCACCAATATCAGCTACCATTTCAACTCCAGGCCACAACAATGTAGGCCTTGGTTATGGCATTGCCATTGCGGTTAGCATCCTAGTCTTAATCTCGTCAATCATGCTCGCGTCCTACGCTTGCATACGTATCAAGGTGGGTGGTCCCCCTGACGATGAGGACGACATTGTCAATCATAGTGGTGAGCCCCAAAGACATCAACGTCGCAACACAACCCAACAGACTAGTGTCACCGGGCTTCCAGGCCCGGTGCTGGTAAAAGTGTGTTGGGACAAGCAGCCCAAGGAAGGAGTAGTGTACCCTGAAGTGGTGTTGGGTGAAAGTAAGAGGCTGCCAAAGCCCAATAACGGCCCATGTTCGATTTGTTTGTCAGAGTTTAAGCCCAAAGAGACTTTAAGGTGTATGCCTGATTGTAACCATTGTTTTCATGTTTATTGTATTGATCAATGGCTCAAAATGAGCCCTACATGTCCTCTTTGCCGGAACTCGCCCGCGCCGACTCCCGTCGGTACGCCATTGTCGGAGTTGGTACCTCTGGCATTTTATCCTAGGTGACTAATTGTGTACTGATATTTACACACATAATTTTATTGAACCATTTACTCTAATTTTTCACTTGAACTTGGTGCGTTTGCTTTTGTTTTATCACTTGCACAACACGTACAGTGCGGAAAAACTTGTTTTCATAAAAAGTCTTACAATTGCCGTACTTTGAAGGCTTGATCGCAATATCGCAGTTTACAAAAGTTTTGGGTAAGTATCTTATTCCGTAAAATTATTTAGTAGTATTTTCTTTTGTAACTTAGGGGGTAACGTGTAAGGGCACGGGCATGGTGTAATTTGCGGGGTCTTGCTAGCATTTTCGTGTTCAGGTAAGAAAAGTATACTAGTATATGTAACACATTGTCTCAATAGTTTAATTTAGTGGTCAATATCCTTGCGGATTGTCTCGGGTTCATTCATGTCTCCTCATTTAAAGCAATAGTATGATGTAGCCAAGAGTTATACGGAGTATAAAAGATTATTGAACCGTTTTCTTCACCGTACCATGATATATGATGAAAAATTGAGAAAAACATGCAAATGTGATGTAAACCTTCATTTGTTGCGTCTAAGTAACGTTCATGTCTTGATTGTCTTCCAAGATAGGGACCCAAAAATGAGGAATTGGGAGCACCTTAGTTTGTAAATTGGGAGCGTATCAGTCGCGTATGAACAGAGTTGCTAGATGTTGTTGTCGGATAGTCAAAATAAAATGAATCGTAAATTTCAAAGTTTCGACATTGTATCAATACCCGAGTGTTGAAATCCTAACTTTGACTTAAACATAATTTCAAATGTGACGCTTCCCTAAACTTTTATAGTCAACGCCGGAGTCAAGAGAAAATGTGGCCGGAATTGTTTTTGGTGGTGTATGTCAAATAAAATAGTCTTAAAAGGTGATGTTTGGGATTTTTGAACTTAAAATGTGGTGTATGTCGAGATCGAAAACTTAAAAGGTGGTGTCTGACAAAAAACCCCGTTTTCTATAATCTTTTAGAAGAATAATTAGTTATTCACTTATTCTCATAATATTTTGTTAGTAGCACCATGCTAGTAGATCGACACAACGCCGGGATCCCAAGATCCGACTTCACTACTCATCATCTGCCAAGATGGATTGAAGCAAGTAGCAAACTGAAAATGGAAAATGTGGATGTGATGCAAGTTAAAAAAAAAAGACAATAATGGAAAGAGTATATATACTATCGGTCTATCGTATTGGAAAAATTACGATTACTGAAGGAAATACCAAACCAAATGTCCACACAAGCACTTATTCGATTCAAGTTCTAAATAAGCTCATACAGTTTGATACTTATATGGGACAAAGTATCACTTAGGGGACATTTTAACGTTACAAGTATAAACTACGAAAACCGAAATAAGCCGATGAAAACATTATTACAAGTGTATGTAGAAGGTAACATTAGCTAAATACAAACAAACTAATCTTCTAAATTATTGAACTTCAATCCACACCCTTCAAATTTTTTCTCCATGATCTTCTCATACCTTTGCACCATTGAAGGACTCAAATAATTAACCCAATCACCAACCTCACCTTTCCTAAAAAACCACTGATTCTCCATAAAAGAATAAACTCTCCCATTTTTATTAGCATCCACTTGTTTCAAACTCTCTATGCTACACAACTTTATAATCTCATCAATCAAACCTAAATTTTCTTCCTCATTAGAAAATGGGTATCCCACAAATTCCCCCAATTTTTTCAATTGGCTCCTAGGATCACCCTTCAAATCTTCATACTTGACAAAAAAGACCTTTTCACCCCTCACTAAGCTTTCCTTCCAATACCCCAACACATGATCCTCAAAGGGGCCAAATGGGAATTTCCCCTCACAAAACTTGCCAAAATATTCCTCAATCATATCACCTTTAACACTCTCATTCCCATCATAGTTCAAGTAAAACAACCAAGATGATATAAAAGTGTCAAAAGGGTTCCTACATATGTATATAATCTTGCAATTAGAGTCCTTAATGGAAGTAGGTAACCCTTCAAATGGAAGGTGGGTACCCAAAAGTGTAGGACAATTATTTTTGAGCTTACTAAAATCTGGTTTATTGGGATTTGCATAGATTATGGACTCTAATTGTGGGATTAACTCATGAGGGTTATGTTTAAGCAAAGGACTTTGAAAAAATGCATGATTTTTCCTATTGCAAATTGCAAAGATGAGTGATTTGAGCCAAGTTGTGCCTGTTTTAGGGAGGCTAGCTATGAAAATTTGGTCATTTTGTGCTTGAAAATGATTTTGGCAAGAAATTGTGGAGTCTAATATTATGTTCCAACAATTTTGGTAGAAATACATGGGATATGAGTTGAACCATATCTCTTTTGGGAGAGTGGATTTTAGTTGCTCTACTATCTCCTCTTGGTTTCTTGTTGGTGAGATGGTTGTGGTGGGATTCATTGAATTTGTGAAATGATTTTGATCTATGGTTGACAAATGTAGCAAGGCCCTTTGTCTAGGAGGCTATTCGATGAGGCCAAAGACAATGGAATCATTTCTTTCGTTCCGGTGAATTGTTTACCGAACTTATTATTGTGTGTTGCTTGAGTAATTGAGTTGTCTTTAGTTAACCTTTTATTTTCGATATTTTATCGACTTTTAACATCATTATTTCAGTATTATTAGCTTGACTAAATACATCCATATACGGAGTATAAACTTTACTCCAATAACGTGCTTCTTGGTTGACAAATGAAACAAAGGGCGTTTGTCTAATAGGGGGCTATTCGATGAGGCCAAAGACTAAATATTAATTCATTATTCACCGATTTTTGTGTGTTTTCCGACTTGTCTTTGATCAAACTTTACGTTTTCGGTATACTTTGCACATCAGTTCAGTATTGTTAGCTTCATTCATATCATTCATATATACTTCTAAATGTGCTTTTGAAACGTAACTGTTATATGTAAAAATAAAAAATGCTTATCATACATACATTGAATTTTTTGTACCTTGGATTTATACGTACACGTTTGGTCTTGCAAACATGTAACATAATTATTAGGTTTGACAAGAAATTGACAATTTTTTTTTACTAAAATCGCAATACAAAAATAGCATTGCCGAAAAGTGAAGAAGGCCAGGTTTGGTCTTAAACCGGAATTTATCAAGGTGAAGCAAGTACCATTCGAAACTGATGACCATTTCACTTGCGTAATTCATTTTATCAACTTTGATTTCTCAATCAAGTAGGAACTTAATTAGTCTAACTTTTAATTAACTAATTTAGCCAATCAATTATATGTGATTGATGATGATTCTATAGGAAAAATAAATGTTTTTTTTTTTAATTTTGAAAAGTTCTTTTATACTTAAAGAATATTAACAGTGAACTATCTTTTTCATCAAAATATAATTTTTCCACTTTGATTTAAAAATTAAGGCGAAATAATTCGCTTCATTAACTTTAGTCAAATGGACAATTATGTACTCGTACACGATAAGTGGATTAACGAGTACGATTATCATTTTTGTAAAATAATGACATTTCAACCATAGAACTCTAAACTAAATTAAATAGTCAATAATCATATATTACTAAAGATGGTTTATTAAAAAGTAAAACAGTTATAAAATTAAACTAGCATGTTGACTAGTTGTTAACATCCAACTTGTTAAACAAAAGAAGAACAGTAAGTCTCATGTCTGCAAATGGGTTTCTTAACTTACGCGGCGATACTATAGGTATTAGGTAATTCGCATACTTACCAAGAGACTCATTGAAAAGCTAGTTTATGATGTGGTATGTCCATCTTACAAGACTACAAGTGGATGGACATTCGAACAATAATTCAAGTGATTTAAGTTTTAAGTATACGTTAATAAATGTAAAAATTGCACTTAGAAAATATATATTGATAAACTAGGAAATAGAGGGGGTGGGGGGTTAAGTTGCGTTCCCTTGCATTGTTGGATATACTCCCTCCATTTATTTCTTTTGATTCTGATTCTTTACGTTTGGTTTGAATTTGTGAGAGGAATTCAAATCAAACGTAAAGAATCAAAAGAAATGGAAGAAGTACTCAATTCGTATGAATATTTTAATTTCATTTCTTCTTTGTTCGCCATTTATTTGCTTCTAATATAAAACCACTTTCTAGCATAAGTTGCTCATGAGCTGTGGACTTACGGTACTAATCTTAATTAGCAAAGTCCTCTAGAAAAAACATAAAATCTTATTTAGCAACTAATTAACAATAATCCTAACTAAGATTTTCATTTTGGGATATGGACTTTGCCTTTTGGTAAAGACGACAATACGGCCGTTCGTTGCTAGGGTGTATTTGGCAGCCAAATGCTGATGGCCATACATTCAAACTGGTCACTAGAAATCAATCTTCAAGGAAAAATGATGCCCAATCGCAGGGGTTGGGGATTCAGAATGTCATAATGGAAAAATTCTTTGACAGAGAGCACACTTTAAGGGAGGAGGATCCACCTAACATCCCCACCCTATGATTGCAGCTACCTGAAATATCAGAGGGGTTAATGATGCCCTCAAACAACAAGAGATTAAGGATCTCTTGTTGAAAGATAGGATAGATATACTAGGAATCCTAGAAACTAGATAGAATAAAGGAGCATAAGGCTCAAAGGATCATAAGGAAAAGGTTTGCTTGCTACCATGTGGTTACAAACTAGGATGAGTACCCTACTTTTTGACTTTCAACTTTTCTATATATATTTTTCTCTAAAAATTGAAAGTCAAACCCTGGACTCGTTATCATATTAATTCATGGAGCAGGTAATAGTTGACATGTCACCAAAAAGGTATAATCAGACTGTAGAATTTGCGGCATTATAAGATTTATAACTCATTTGCTTATTCGTCTGGACTAGGGTGGCCATTCCACAATATTGTGAAAAGATTGCACTTCTAACGACTGATCTACTAAGCTTGCTATCTCTAGCCTTGGGTCTAGACGAAGATTACTTGCAAAAGGAGTTCGGAGAAAACCCTTGGCGTAACGCACAAGCAAACTACTACCCTGCACGCCTGAACCCGGACGTCACCCTTGACGTCACCCGGACCATACCGACATCCAATGCCTATCAATCGTACTACAAGATGACAGTGAAGTCAAAGGCCTTCAAATCCGCAAGGACGACGGGGAATGGTACTGGGTCGCTCCCGGACCACCTGGTGCATTAGTAGTGAATGTGGCTGATCAGCTTCAGGTCCTAAGCAATGACAGGTTCAAGAGTGTAATCCACAGGGCTGTGAACAATGAGACCAAAAAACGGGCTTCTTTCGCATTGTTCATGGGTCCTCAGCTGAGCCACACGGTTGGTCCAATTCCAAAATTGATTAATGATAATAATCCGGCTTTGTATCGGAATTATGAGCTTAAAGAGTTCATGGAAGAGTTCAAGAAACTCGAAGGACATTCAAGAACGAAGGTTAAAGACCTGTTTAGGATTAAAAAAGATAAGGACACTGATACACCAGAAGAAGCAAGTACTTCTGAAATATAATGAGTGAATAATGACACTCCTATATATTCCTATATACGAAGAAAGTGATGTGTTGAAACTTTTTTTTTCTTTGTATGTGTGTGTGATTTGTATATGTAATAATAAGGATCCTAGCACCCGCTTTATGCGGTAAATAGAATAATGGGCTGGGATACCAAAGTGGGATAAGTGATTTGATATGTACACAAATTGTTGAGTCGTTTTACCGATATTATTGGTTGTTATAAGCTTATGTAATTCTAGTTTGTACTTTGTTTGAACTATATATTTCAAATATCAATTGTATTGTGAAGCTTTTTTTTTTCTTTGGTATATTCTTTCTACTATCCACATAATTTATTTAAGAGGTAAAGATATATGTGAAAAATTAGACTCGCCTGCTATACATGGAGACACCCAATATGAGCGTACAACGACAAATAAACTATTACAACTACTACGTACTAAAACGACTACTACAATAATATACCTCTACTACAAATAAGAGCGAGGTAGGCCCAATGCCGAGATGAATACTTAGAAATAAGAGAGTGTTAATGTATATCCATATACATTTCTAGAAATAAGGAGTGTGGATCCAAGCGAAATAGTAATTGAGAAACCGGGTCCATATAGCTCACGGCTAATACCCAACAAACCGGGTGCCCAAACTTTAGCAGCCATATGGTACCGCTCCGAGACCGCAAGCCAGCAGGAAGAAACTTGAGAGTGAGAATGAATCCTCGTACGCCCAAGGACCATTGGATGGACATGGTCGATCATCACATTTTGTCCTTCCACTTACACATGCAAGCTAAGGTCGAACTAGTATTCCCCGGCTAAGGTCGAACTAGTATTCCCCGGCCCGGACAAACTACAATTTTCGTACGTGAGTGGTCTTATGCAAAAATAGTTATGTTAACCTTGGGGAGCATTCTAGTCAGTGGAGATGACCACCAATGTCGGGTCATAATCGCTTTCAAGTCAATGGCTTCTTCTGCAGCACAACTTGAAATCGTTCTTTGATCTTCCTTATACAACCATTTTTAACCCCTTATTTCCAACAATAACAATTCAATTTAACGATACACTTTCTCATATTTAACGCATAAGATATAAGCCCAAAGGCCCCAGCTTTGAGATTGGCAATAAATCACATCGTCTATCTCGAAGAACAAAATGAGAAACTAACGGATCAAATTAAATAATCAAGCCACGACCATCGGGGCCTCTGATTAGATCCGTGGAGGGTGGAGGTCACGAATGCGAAGGAGGTTGGCGTGGCCTTGTCGGCGGGAGTTACGTCGAGTGGTGCGTGGCAGTGACGTCGTGAATGGTGGTGATTGGTGCTGGCGGGTGGATGGTATGTGGTGGTTATAGGTGGTGGGAGGGAGGTGGTTCTACCCCTTCATTTTCTACAAACTTTTTCCAAAAAGGTGGTTCTCCAAAAATGATAACATAAGAAGTGATTTCCCACAATTTTTTTTTTCTTATTATAACTTTGTTTATTGTTTGACACACAAAAGAATTAAGTATAGATATGGTAGGAGTTTATTTTACCACAAGCGTACAGAGAATTGCAACTAACTGCTCGGTTTCAGGGAGGTATGAATGATGTCTAGGTCGTCTAAATAATTATGTAGTCAAGTACGCTGGCTCTGTTCGGTTGCACTAGCTGTTTGAGTAGCAGGCCTCTGTTCGAGTAGCAGGTACGCTAGGAATCACGGCCACGCCTGTCCAGTGCCGTGTCTGTGTCCGACACCATGTCGGATACCGACACGCATCGGACACGGTACGACACGTGTCCCACACACCCAAAACCGTGTCCGGTTTTTTTATTTAATTTTAGGACACAGACACGGTTTTTTTTAATTGGACACGAACCGGACACCAACCAGACACCCGACACGACACAAAACTACGTCGTTTTGACAAGTTTTTTAAAAAAAAAAACTATTTTTTTCTCTCTCCTATTCTAATTACACTAGCACATAGCTCAACTACATGTGTTACTTCTTTGTCTATTTTTGTTTCCCATCTTCTTGCTCCAGTTGACTCTTCCACCTTCGATCGACGCCGCCTCAGGAGACCTCCTCCGACCGACGTCCACTAGCGCCCCCATCGCTACAGCCCAACCTGCACCCGACCGCACTAGCTCTACCTTTACCTACCCGCGAACAGTATGTGTAATTGAAAAAAGATGCATTCAAATACATATTAATTTTTATTTTTGCCGTGTCCGTGTCCGCTATTTTTCAAAGTGCCGTGTCACGTATCCGTATCGGTGTCCGTGTCCGTGTCCAAGTCCGTATCGGTGCTACCTAGGCAGGTAGCAGGTAGTAGGTAGCTGTTAGCTCTAAAAGTAGCAGTTGATATTAGACGTGTTCGGTAGAAGTAGCTGTTGAGTTTATCAAAACTATATAGTATATAGAAAAATAAAATAGAAATGCTAGTTTTTTTTTTACTCAAATGGTACTTTGGGAAACATTTCACAAATACTACCTAAAATGCCAACTACTACCTAAAATGTTACTTTCTGAATGTCAGCCAAACAGGTAAAGTAGCAGTTTGACCCGGTCAAAATGCTACTTTCTACTTGTTAATGTGTTGCCGAACAGAACCGCTAATGATCGGAGAGATTGGTGATTATCGATTAATGTATCAAATAACGTGAATAAAATGAAGTTTCACACATCCTGAAACTACTCCTCATTAGACACGTTTAACTATAGAGTTCTTATCACATGATTTTCTTAAAAGGAAAGTCGGTTTTGTGGGTATGATTAGGACTATCAATCTCTTTAAACACTCATATGAGCCCCTTAAATCACCTTTAACCCCATCTGAAATTTTGGGGTATATAGTATTACATAATCAACACGCGGTCGCAGGGTTGCTCTGATACCATTTGTAATACCACGACTCATCACTTGAACCAGAAGTAGTCACATATGACATTTGTTATACCTACCCCATAATTTTTGGGATTTTATATAATTAGGGTGTTACGTTTTGTGAATTAATTAGTAAACTACTTATTACTATTTTGGGTTTAGGAGACCGTTTTCCTTTTTGACCATGCCTTCCTAATCCAGGAAATCTCATCACTCTCCTACTATATTACTCCCTCCATTTCATTAGGTTCTTTGCATTTGGTTTGAATTTTGCATTTGGTTTGAATTCCTCTCAAGGAATTCAAACCAAATGCAAAAAATCGTCTAATGAATGGAGGGAGTATAAAGATAAGATACAAACCCTTCCACTACTCCTTTCTTTTTCACATTAAACACAGACAAAGGGAAGACTTTCTCTTTTCTCTCTCCCTCGGCATTATCTCTCACCGTCGATCGTCGTCGCGGCCCTCTCTTCCCCTATTCTCCTCATTCGATTTATCGAGTGTTACAAGTTGTCCCTTTTTCTCTTTTGCATCTTTTTTAGTATGCCCTAAGATTCATTATTGATATATTATGGATTTGTTTGTAGGATCTATTGGTTAAAATGATTTTGATGATGATTGTGAGAGCAATCATAATTTTTATGTTTTGATTTGATGAGTGTTAGAAGTTAGGGCATGATTAGGGTTTATGATGATAGAAAATAATTTTGATGTCGGTAATTGCTTAAGAATTGATGGTGTGTACGTACTACAGTTGTCGAGGGATTGGTTATCATTGATATTAGGGTTTACAAATATGTTTATACGAGGGGTTTAGTTAAGATTTCAATTCTGATGGTTTAGATTTTAGGGCATGAATCATGATTATATAATGTTTAATTGATGGGAATTGATGTTCATGCATTACTATAGATCTTGTGCAAGTTTTGTATGATTTGGGGATCATTTGGTTATCTTATGAATATGTTTGAGTTGGCTCAATTTGGTTTGGGGAGAAGTGATATGTCTTGATACTATGTTTAGTGTTTAAATTGTGGAGGTGATGCTCTTTAGTTTGGGAAGTGTTGTTGTGAAGTTGATGCGACACGATACTGATACTTTGTTGGTTATTGTATGTTTTAAAATGTCGATTCAAGGAAGTGACGTTTGTGGACTTTGAGAAACTTAGCTAGGACCCTTTGCTAATTGAAGGTGTTAAGGTAAGAACATTGCCCTCTCAAGTTTGAGCTATTCGATTGATTCACTTGATTCATATCCATGTCGATCACATGCTCGTTCTTATATCATTTCAAGATTCATTATCGTTGTCCATTGTTATTTTGTTCCGACATTAAGACTAGTTTTATGACTATCTCATCCTTGAGCTTGAAGTGTTAATAATGTCATCTAACAGAAATCATGATTTTACTTAACTACCTACAAAATAAAAACAAGACAATGTATTACTCCCCCTATTTATTAGATTTGTCCCATTTGTTTCAACACACTATTTAAGAAAGTAATCCAAACATGCATTTTACATAAAACGGTATTCTAAGAAACTTTGTTTACCTACACATGAATCTGTCAAGTGTTAATTGTCCTTTTAACAATTAATGTTGCCAAAAAAAAGTAATTGAAATGGGCCGGGCCAAATCTAACAATAAAAGTTGAAAAACAAAATAATTGAAATGAAGCAAATCTTAATAATAGGGGAGAATTTAAGATGTTAAAATTTGCTTTCTAGTTAATTATATATTTCATCCATCTCTATTGTAACAACTCACTCCCCTTTTTCATAGAATTAAGGTGCAGCGGCATGCTTATTACTCTTCATTTCTCCATTTCGAGGTGACTCTCTTTAAACACTCCACTAGCTTCTAAATTTCTAAATGGGTTAAGTTTTAATACATTTTTCCCATTTACACACTTTGTTATCTCAAATGAAAAAAACACTTGTTATCTCCAAAATAATAATAAACAACTCATCATCCCCAACAATAATAAACAAATTACCTAATAATAATAAACAAACAATCGATTTTCTTCAAAAATATAAACAAATTACTCAATATCTCCGATAATGATAAACAATTTATCCTTCCTTGATCCATGTGAAAAACTAAATGGGGGTGTTTAAAGAGATACAAAAGGAGTATTCTAGATTATTATATAACCAAAAAAATAATGTATTGACATATTTTCTAGTTGCTCTCAACCAAACAATATTAGTAATCATATCCCACTTTTGATTTTATTTAACATTAAAACTAGTTTTATGACTATCTCATCTTTAAGCTTGCATATATGAAGTATTAATAATTTTGATGGAATCATTGTTTTTCTTAACTACATACAAAATAAATACTACTCCCTCCATTTCAATATATATAACGTTTTCAAGTTACGAGACACTTCTTTGACCTTCGATATCTCTCAAAATATAAGGGTAAAAATTATGAAATTATGATCTTGTGAAAGTATATTTCATAATGAATCCAATGATATAATTTTTATAATTTTTTACTAGATATTTTTTTATGAAATTGGAAGTCAAAATTTGTCTCGTAACTTGAAAACGTCATGTATATTGAAATAAAGAGAGTACACAATATATTATAAATGTATGTAAAAAAATTGCAGTCTAGCTTATTAATCCCTCCGTTCGCCTATAATTATTGTGTAGGGCTAACATACACGTTTCATGAGCTAAGTGTACACGTTAATCGGATAATCAAAGTCCTAAAATAATTGCATGACGATGTAGGTTAATATTTTATCTAATCCGCCATGCAATATAAAGCTGACACGTAGGCGATAAGGTGGATTTAATCTTTTGCAAATGCTATAATATTACGACACATCATCCGTGATATTAGGCTATTAAAAATATAACATAGATAGATATATGAACATATTTTCAAGTAAATTTCAAAAGTAAAAAAAATGGTCAAGTTGGCGTGGTTTTCATAGTAAGGCTATATAAAGTTGTAGTGTATGTTAATCTTAATTAGCACCATTTTTCACTTGAACAAAAATTGTGATATCCCAGATTTCAGAGGAGGTGTTTAAGAGATTAAGGGCTCATATGAGATGCTTAAAAGGGATTGATAGTGCTACTCATACCAACAAATTGACTTTCCTTTTAGGAAGCCCATGTGATAAAAACTCCAAAGTTAAGCGTGCTGGACTGAGAGAAATTTCAGGATGGGTGACCTCTTGGGAAATTTCCAGGGTGCGCATAAGTGGGGTTTAAATGCGCCGAAAGGACCCGTGTTGGTCAGTGAAAGCAGCATATAGCCTGGCAAGCTGCCATAGTCGACTATTTCTGACTCAGGCGATGAGTCGGGGTGTTACAAATGGTATCAGAGCAACTCTGCGACCGCGTGTTGATCATATGGCCAGGATAGCCCAGGTCAGCAGCCTAGCGGGGTAAAGATCCTGTAGCTAGACTATGGTTGGCCGCTAGTCGCAACGAGAACGTTGCTTTCTTAAGAGGGGGTGAGTGTCATACCCCACATTTCAGAGAAAGTTCCTAAGAGATTAAGAGATCATATGAGCGCTTAAAGGAATTGATAGTGCTACTCATAAAAACAAAGTCAATTTTCCTTTTAGAAATCCATGTGATAAGAACTCCAAAGTTAAGCGTGCTTGACTGAAAAATTTTTGGATATTAGTGTGACGAGAAGTAAAAAATATCGGGTTATTTTTTAACGCCCCGTCTCATCGCCTGAGCTTATAGTAGTCACCTATGCCAGCTTGCCAGAATGTGTACTGACCTCACAGACCAACACGAGTCTTTCCGGCGCATTTTGACCTCACTCATGCGTACCCTGGGAAACTTCCCAAGAGGTCACCCGTCTTGAATCATGCTAAAATAAGAATTTTGCCCGCTCGAAATCTCAAGAGGCTCAATACTAAAGGAAACAAATATTTTGCACAAATTTATATGATTCTTTTATTGACGATTTATTCCCTTATGTTTCCCGGCCCCCTTTTTTATAATAAATAATTCATAATAGTTACGTTCTTCTTATTCTCTACAACATATCTATTATTCAACTTTCAAATGAAAATATACTAGTTTAATTTACCATTTATAAAACTTTTACTTTCAATATATATGATGTGATTCTTCAAATAAATAATAATGTAAAGATGAAATCAATTAATAGTAAACATTGATTTTTTATAATAAAAAAATATTGTGAATTTTTTTTATATGGAAAACGTCGCTATACTCTTTACCATAAAAGATATTTCAAATGAATTTTTTAAAAGAAAATTGAAGAGACATGACACGTGGCGTTGCAGATGGCCTAATTGAAGCCGGTGAACGTGGTCGTTGCCTCTAACACAGCTATTAATATATAGTATAAGATTTTGTATTCGTTGAAACATTCGTTTGCATGATAAAAATATCTGTGCATTTAGGGAACTTACATATTTGACAATTTAACCAATGAAGAAGACAAAAGTTAAAGTAAAAAAATTAAAGGTAAATACTTAGAACAATGTAGCCTGGTAAAGAAAACTAAAAATCATAAAAATTTGGGCAAATAAAAAATAACCCCTTGAGAATGGAAATGTGAGAAATTCCTTTTTAGCGGGTTAGGGATATTAGTGTGACGCGAACTAAAACGTTGAGTTATTTTATTTGTTAAAGTGGAAATGTTGGGTTATTTCATGAAAATGCTGCAAACGTTGGATTATTTTCATTACATTTTCCAGTAATAGTAAACAAATCATCCATTTTCTTCAAAAACAATAAGGGGTGTTTTAGCTTATTATATACTCCAAATCACACTAGGCTTATAACATGTATGTACATATTTTCTAGTTGATCTCAGTAGTAATCATATCCCACTTTCTATTTTATTTATTTAACATTAAGACTAGTTCTATGACTATCTCATCTTTGAGCTTGCATGAAGTGTTAATGATTTTGATGGAATCATTATATTTCTTAACTACGTACAAAATAAATTAAATACTACACGATATATTACAAATGTCTATAAAAAATTGCAATCTAGCTTATTACTCCCTCCGTTCGCCAATAGTTATTGCGTAGGGCCAATATACACGTTTCTTGAGGTAAGTGTACACGTTAATCGGCTAATCAAAGTCCTGCAAAAATTGCAGGGCGAGGTATATTAATATTTTATCTAATCCTCCAGCATGCAAATTTTTTAAAACTTTGATTAGTCTATTAACGTGTATATTTACCTTGAGTAACGTGCCCGTTAGCCCAGGCCAACGCCTTTATAGGCGAACGCAGGGAGTATATTTACACTAGGCTTCTAACATATATGGACATACTTGCAAGTTGATCTCAAACTAAAGAAAAATTCTGAAAAAATCATGAAGTTATTTATCATAGGTCTATATATAATGCCGTAGTGTATGTTATTCTTAATTAGCAGTCTACCAAAATTCAATTATTAGTTAACTTAAAGCCACTATCACTATAATTGGTTTTCAAAAATTAGTGATGGCATAGTAGAAGTAATTATATGCCACTATTTTTTTTTTTTTTTTGACATTAAGACTAGTTCTATGACTATATCATCCTTGAAAGATTAATAATTCTTATGGAAATCATTATTTTCTTAACTACCTACAAAAGAAATACTAGACAATGCATGTTTACACAATGTACGTGGAAAATTGCATTCGAAGTTATTATATACTACCTCCATAAAATTATATAGGACTCTCTCACATTTCGGCACATCACATTTATCCGTCAATATAAAATATATTAGTAAAATTATGAAACTATACTTACATGAATATATTTTTCGATACGAATCCGACGACATACGTTTCATACTTTTTTGTCACGTATTTCTCTTCAAAATCGCAAGTCAAACCCTCATCTCGTAATCCGAAAACGTCATATATTTATTTATGAAAAGAGTATTACACTAGGCTTCTAACATATATATGGACATATTTTCAAGTTGATCTCAAACTAAAGGAAACAAATCTAAGAAAATCATGAAGTTATTTATCATAGGTCTATGTAAATTCGTAGTGTATGTTATTCTCAATTAGCCTTCTAAAAAAGTTCAATAATTAGTTAACCTAAAGCCACTATCACTATAATTGGCTGACTTTCAAAAGATTAATGATGGTATAGTAGTAATAAGGTGTTATTCGTCGCCCATGTTTTACTAGTATCGCCCAATTATTTCGATACATTTCCGAGTTTAACCTTTATGCACGATGTTATGATTTTTGCCTTCTCTCTTCGACATTATGAGTTCCCGTCATCCCATTACTGCCACAACAAGAATTGGGTCATCACCACATCCATCACAACTACATCCACGACTAACGCGTTCTAATCTTTTCCCTTCCGGACTCTCTAATCGCATTCCCTACATCAAATTGCTTTCACTGGCAGCCTCTATCTCGAATACATACATACATACATTCTGTTTGACTAAAGTTGAGAAATGGACACTCAAAAATCAAATTCTGGAAACAAGTAAAATTACTTTGACTTGGACAATACGTGGAGGAAAACAAGAGCATTTCATCATGCTATTTCATACTGGTTATTATGGGTGAAATCATGATTGACTACATGTACACCTTTACCCATCGAAGACACGTTCGCTATACTCCTAGTACTGCATAATAGACGTGTTTGTTAGACGTCAAGTAATTCTCATGTATTCTTGCAAGTCTCGCTATAATTGAAGATTGTACGCATGGGTTTCTCTTTGATGGGTGGCAAAGTTAGAGGACTGACTCTGGCTGTCATGGAGGGTGGAGGTCGAGAGGTTGGTTGGCGATCGATGCTCAGCAGTTGGCACGCATTAGTAGCTGGAAAAGATGGTGAGGAGGAATTTGGCAAGAGAGGGAGATCAGATAATGAAGAGAATAGTTTGGCTAAGGATGTTCAACTACGAACCGCCGAACTGGGACATTAGGATTAATTGGAACAAGAGATTAAGAAGTAGTGGAGGGTATTTTGGTAATGTTTTGGGCGATATTAGTACAAGAGCGGGCGACAAATAGCTATTCACTAATTATAACCCACCTTTGATTTTTTTGACATTAAGACTAGTCCTATGACTACATCATCCTTGAACTTGAAGTGTTTTATTTTTGATGATGAGAATCATTATTTTTCTTACAAAAATAATAAGAGTCTATATGTAGACAAATAAAAAAAAATTCTATAGTTAGTTAGTAGTAAAATTAATCAAAAGTATAGTAATTTTTTTTTATAATTTTGTAATATTGGATTAATAAGGAAAGAGAGACAATCACGAGTCCTTAATTTGGGAATTAAATTAATTTAAATTTCTTTCTATTGATAGATTCGTACCAATGTTGATTTTACTGTCAGTTTAATAAATTTACTGCAAACATAGCATGTTAAATTTACTACACAAGAATATTATTTATTACTTACAATCTTTAATTTACCACACTTGATTATGTTATAGACAATTTTTCTACTGCCTACATATAGACTCCTAGGATAAATTTTTTCGTAACTATCTACAAAATAGATACATAAATATGCTAGACACTGTATTGCAAAATGTACGCAAATTATATTTAAATTTATTGTGAGGAGGACCATCATGCCCACTGTGCTCCCGGGAGCATGGTATAAGCATTGCAAAATGTATGTAAACAATTGCACTCTAGCTTATTTCATATTACATATTTACACTCTTTTTTTTTGGTACAAAGGAGCAAATAATGCTGTGGGGTGGAATATGAGAATTTGAACTCGGAACAACCCCCACACAGGTTATGCTTATAACCACTAAACCAACCTTGATCCTTATTACACATTTACACTATGCCTCTAACATATATGGACATATATATTTTTTCAAGTTGATCTCAAACTAAAGGAAACAATCATGATGTTACTTATCATAGGTCTATATAATGTCGTAGACTCGTAGTGTATGTTATTCTTAATTAGCTGTCTAAAAAAATTCAATTATTTGTTAACCTAAAGCCACTATAACTATAATTGGTTGACTTTTCAAAACTTAATGATTTGCATAGTAGCAGTAATTATATCCCACTTTGATTTTTTTTCTTTTAACATTAAGCCTAGTTCTATGATCATATCATCCTTGAGTTTAAAGTGCTAATAATTTTGTTGGAAATCATTACTTTTCTTAGCTACTTAGAAAATAAATAATCTAGGGACAATCTATTACAAAATGTAAATAATTGCTTTCTAGTTAATTATAAATATCCCTATACTAGGCTTCTAACATATAACATGAACATATATTTTCAAGTTGATGATTTCAAAATTAAGTAAGACTATTTGTATATGTGATATACATTACTAAACATATATGGGGGGGTAGTATGAGTATGTTTTGTATTTTTATGTGGTGAGATTGATGATAGATAATTGAAATATGGTGGGACATGTGGAAAAAAAATTAGGGATATACATTTAGAAATGTATATGGTTATACGTTAAGACTTTCTCAAAAAAAAAAATGGTCAAGTTGGTTTTCATAGTAAGGTTATATAAAGTTGTAGTGTATGTTAATCTTAATTAGCACCCCTTCACTTAACTTACACCACAAGTTATAGTCCCATATGAAAACAAGCCCATAAATCTTTCTGAAATTCCTATTCTGGGAACCGAATAGCTTCCGGTTTTAACTCTAATCTAAAGCTTAATCATATCCTTAAATCAAAATATCAAATCATGGGGTTTGTATTTAGGTACACGACGACAACATTACGGTGTCGTTTATTAACAAGGTGGATTTCATATAAATCCACGTCATCCAAATTATCACCGAGTAACACGTGGCCAACATTCAAGACCCCACCACATACGTTACCAACCACAACCAAAAATTTGTACACGAGAACAAACACTCATAATATGTCAAGTTATGAATGGGCATCAAGTGACCCTCTTTCATCACAAGTAGCAAAAGTCAATCCCGTCCCAAACAAAGACAAGCCCGAAAATCTTGCTAACACTCTTGATGATAAAATTCCGATTATCGACATGAGTAACAAGAATAAGGATGATTTGGTCCGTCAACTAACAAATGCTTGTGAAGATCATGGTATTTTTAAGCTCATAAATCATGGGATACCATTGGAGTTGTGCAACAATGTGTTGGATGTTGTTACGCAACTTTTTGAGTTTCCTCATGAAGAAAAAGCCGCAATTTTGGCAACTGAGCATATGGAAGTTGGTAAATTTTACAGGTACTACATCAAGAATGAAGACCAGGAGAAAATCTACGTGTGGGGTGAAGCCTTCTACCATAATTGGTATCCCGATCTCGATAATTCTGAGTTCAACAAGCAATCACCAGTCTTTTCACCTTCTTATAGGTATATAATATACGTATATCACTACAAGTTTTTCGATTAACATTTATAATGTCGATTAGAGCAAATTTTAGGTCAAATTAAACCGTGAAATTTACGAGTGTAGAAATTACCGTTTTTTCTTCTTCTTCTTGTGCCCGTCATACGAGTAGTTGTAATAGGTGTTGACCACATACAGTAGGGTGGACCATGATGTTTTCGCAATAGCTAATTATTGAGAAAGTATTAATGGAGGGGATCAAGGTTGGCCTAGTGGTTAGAATCTCAACCTGTCTGGGGATGTCTTGGGTTCAAATTCTCATACCCTCACCCCCGCAACATTAGTTGCTCCTTTGTATAAAAAAAAAGTATACCTATCTATTGAAGATGAGTGAGTTGAGAATCACATCTGTGACCTGGCCTATAGGCTATGCTAGTTCGGTGTACTCCCTCCGTTCGACTGATATATTGAAATTTGTTTTTGAACCAAAAACCTTTTAAAAAAAGAGATGGGGTTAAGCCGTAGAGGTGAGGGAGAGGAAAGAGCAAATGAAAATTTCCACAAAACCAGTAAAATGTGGGGTAGAAGATTAGAAATAAGGGCAATATAGTACGTTCACAAACAGAAACCCCACCAACTACTTTAGGGATGTGATTTAAAATGGGAAATTGACTAAGGGTTGCCGAAAGCCAACCCTAAACCATTTTTCGGTGATACGTGATTTTGGATTGAATTGCTATTAGATAAGACAATCAATTGTAAATTAATTATTTTTTTAATTATGAAGTCATTAACACTTATCGAAAGTGGTGAATATTAATAACGAAAATATTAGGAGTCTATATGTAGACAAGTGAAAAAAGTGTCTACGCCTATTTTGTAGTAAAATTAATTAAAGGTGCGGCAAATTTTGTTGTATAATTTGTCAAATGATGGATTATAAGGAAAGGGAGACAATTAATGGTCCTTAATTTTGGAATTAAATCAATTCAAATTTATTTCTATTGATCCGTAAAAATGTTGATTTTACCACCAATGTCATAAATTTACTGCAAATAACGTTAAAATTACTACACAACCAAATTTTTTACTGCATGACATCTTTAATTTACTATACTTGATTATGTTATAGACAATTTTACTATTGTCTACGTATAGACACCTAGGATCATCAATTAATAATGGGTGAGGATCGCCTAGAGTTATTTCTTTGTAGAGTTGGTAGAGTTTGTTAAAATAAGTAAATAAGACAAAACAAGGAGAATCTTGGAATGTACAAAAAAAAATGCAAAACAATTAATTCTTACCTTATTAAGTAAACTGTTCATGGTAGATTTTATTTTCAACTCTAGGGGATCCAATTCCATTAATAGTCCTCATATAGTGTCCATGAGCACTAACATAAAAACTAGCTACTGGAATTAATCAACTAATGTTATAAATTTATAATAACAGTTCTGCTAGCCCCATCTCACCAAAACGGTATAATCAGACTTTATTTGCGATAAGCACGTTATTATTGTAAACTTTTATCATCTAACTCAAGCTTAACTTATTCGTCTAGGGAGGTCATTCCACAATATTGTGGAAAGATTGCACCTCTAACGACTCGACTACTAAGCTTACTATCTCAAGGATTGGGTCTAAACGAAGTATACTTGCAAAAGAAGTTCGGAGAAAACCCTTGGCGTAACGCACAAGCAAACTACTACCCTGCATGCCCCGAACCGGACGTCACCCTGGGATTGAGAGACCATACCGACATCCAATGCCTATCAATCGTACTACAAGATGATAGTGAAGTCAAAGGCCTTCAAATTCGCAAGGACGACGGAAAATGGTACTGGGTCGCTCCCGGACCACCTGGTGCATTGGTAGTGAATGTGGCTGATCAGCTTCAGGTCCTAAGCAATGACAGGTTCAAGAGTGCAATCCACAGGGCCGTGAACAACGAGACCAAAGACCGGCCTTCTTTCGCATTGTTCATGGGTCCTCAGCTGGAGGACATGGTTGGTCCAATTCCAGAATTGATTAATGATAATAATCCGGCTTTGTATCGGAACTATGAGCTTAAAGAGTTCATGGAAGAGTTCAAGAAATTAGAAGGATATTCAAGAACGAAGGTTAAAGACATGTTTAAGTTTAAAAAAAGATAAGGACACTGATACACCAGAAGAAGCAAGTACTTGTGATAAATATAATGAGTGAATAATAATGAGTGAATAATGATACACCAGACGAAGAGAGTGTGTTGAAACCTTTTTTTTTTTTTTTTGTTCTTTGGGAGTGTGTGTCATATGTGTAATAATACTCCGTAATAATTGTACCAAAAAATAATACGGAGTACTCCGTAATAAGGATCCTAGCACCTGCTTTATGGGGTAAATAAAATAATGGGATACCAAAGTGCGTGGGATAAGTGATTTGATATGTACGCAGATTGTTGAGTTTTACTGTTATTATTGGTTGTTATAAGCTTATGTAGTTCTAATTTGTACTTTGTTTGAGCTCGCTATATATTTTTCAAATATTATCAATTGTATTGTGAAGTCATTTTTTCTTTTCTATATATCATCTTTCTATCCCCATTTAATTATAGCTTACAAGCTAATTAAGCACAGTTAATGTCGTTATTATTATGTCTGTCACCCATGTGATGCACGGTACGGGCTATACACAATCGGGCGTGGAATTTTATTTGTTGCTGAGTTGGTAATGGTGGGATTCATTGGATTTGTGAAATGATTTTGATCTTTGGGTTGACAAATGAAGCAAGCAAAGGTCCTTTGTCTAGCTAGGGGGTTTTCTGTTTTTTTGGTATTACGAGGCCAAAGACGATGGAATCATTTCTTTCGTTTCGGTAAATTGTTTATCGACCTTATCGTGTTTTGCTTAATTTGTCTTTAATTAACTTTTCATTTCCGATATTTTTCTCGACTTTTAACATCATATTATTAGCTTGATTCAACGCATTCGTACACGGAGTATAAACTTTACTTCAATAATGTGCTTCTTGGTTGACAAATGAAGCAAACTGCTAGCAAAGGGCGTTTGTCTAGGGGGCTATTCAATGAGGCCAAAGACTAAATATTAGTTCTGTTTAGTGAATTGTTTATTGGTCAAATTGGAGTGCAATGTGATATAATGTGGAAAATAGGAGAGAGAAGGTGAAATTGAAGGAAAAAAATTTGAGGGAAAACGACACAAATTGACGGAAATCGCGTCAATTTGAAGGTCAATGCCGGAAAATAGAGTCAAGCTCGCTGGAGTAGAAATTTTGGTAGGAGTATGATAAAAAAAATGTTTTATAAGGTAGGATTTGAAAACTTTTTAAAAATAAGGTAGGATTTTGGAAGTTTTGCTATATAAAAGGTAGGAGTTAGAAATTTATCCTTACGTTTTCAGTATACTTTTACACTTTGCACATCATTTAAGTATTGTTAGCTTCATTCATCACATTCATATATACTAAAATAATGTGTGTCTTGAAACGTAACCAACTAACCATTATATGCAAAACTCAAAAATGCTTATCATACATTAAATTTTGTGTACCTTGGATCATTTATATGTCTGTTTGGTCTTGCAAACACGATGTACGATAATGAAAAATGTAAGGTTGTAACGTAATTATTCAGGTTTGACAAGAAAACGACAATTTGTTTTACTAAAATCGCAATACAAAAATAGCATTGACGAAAAGTGAAGAAGGTTTGGTCTTAAGCCCGAATTTATCAAGGTGAAGCAAGTACCATTCAGCTCAGAGGGTATCCTACACTTTATCATCCCAATTCGAAATTGATGATTAATTCACTTGCGTAATTCATTTTATCAACTTTGATTTCTCAATCAAGTAGGAACTTAATTAGTCTTAACTGTTTTAATTAACTAATTTAGTCAATCAATTATATGTGATTGATGATGATTCTATAGGAAAAATAAATTTTTTTTTTTTAATTTTGAAAAGTTCTTTTATACTTAAGAATATTAACAGTGAACTATCTTTTTCATCAAAATATAATTTTTCCACTTTGATTTAAAAATTAAGGCGAAATAATAATATCTTGAATTGGCAGCATGACAATTATGTACTCGTACTCGATAAGTGGATTAACGAGTATGATTATCATTTTTGTAAAATAACGACATTTCAACTATAGAACTCTAAACTAAATTAAATAGTCAATTTTCATACTTTAAAGATGGTTTATTAAAATTTAAAACAGTTATAAAACTAGCATGTTATTCTTCCATTTTTACAAGTTGACTAGTTGTATGTTAACATTCAATTTGTCAAGCAAAAGAAGAACAGTAAGTCTCATGTCCGCAAATATGGATTTCTTAATGAGAAAGTCTTAATGTATATTCATATACATTTCTTAATTAACTTACGCGGCGATACTATAGGTATTAGGTAATTCGCATATATATTTACCAAGAGACTCATTGAAAAGCTAGTTTATATATGATGTGTGGTCTGTCCATCTTACAAGACTACAAGTAGTGGATCGACATTCAAACAATGATTCAGGTGATTTAAGTTTTAAGTATACGTTAATAAATGTAAAAACCGCACTTAGAAAATATATATTGATAAACTAGGAAATAGGGAACGATTTAACGAAATAGTGCTCGTAAAAAAAAAGTTAAACAAAATAGGTAGAAACAAAACTTGTTCAACAATATGGGGTGCACGTCACCCCATATGTAAAACCGCTAGTCTCCTTGGCTTTTTCAACAAAACTATTTTTTGTAAAACCGCCAAGCCCCATGGCGGTTTTACAGATCACAAACCTTTTTTTTTTCGTGTTACTATTCATAAGTCATGAAACCGCCATGGTCCTTGGCGGTTTTACATATAGGTGACGTGCACCCCATTTTGTTAAACAAGTTTTTTTTGACCCATTTTGTTTAACAATTTATTTTTGAATATTATTTCAAGAAATTGTTCGGAAATAGGGGGGGTTTAATTTAAGTTGCGTTCCCTTGCATTGTTGGATAACACAATATCGTATGAGTACTTTAATTTCATTTCTTCTTTGTTCACCATTTCACATTTCACAATTAGATAAGATTGATGTAGCAAAATGAAACGCCATAAGATACTTGGCGTAACCATAACTCTATACATCAACCATGCAAATGTTAACATTTATAGTACTGTAATAAAAAAACTATTATTTAATCAACTATCTAGAAAACAAACACCAAAAACAATGTATAGTTGCTTAAATAAAAACAAAATTCAGATGAAATTGACTAGAATGATTCAAATCATTATTATTTTCAAGTGGGAATTTATTTGCTTCTAACACAAAATCATTGCTTATGATCTATATATGGACCTCCGATCTATATAATTTCTTTTGGTACATACTAATCTTAGTTACCAAATTCCTCTCAAGAAAACAAAAAATCTTACTTAGCAACTACATACTCCGATCTGTAACAATAAATCCTAATTAAGATTTTCATTTTGGGATATGGACTTTGCCTTTGGGTATAAGACGATCATACGACGTCGTTCGTCGCTAGGGTCTGTTTGGCAGCCAAATAGGTCTCGGTCCGTGTATGTGAGACGTGACAAAATATACATCAGCAACTGTACCAGCAGTTCAAATAAATCAAAGCCGTCAAAATTGCTACGTAATACGTGGCTATCATCCAAGACTCTACCACGTATTATTACGGCAAAAAGTTTGCGTAGGAGATTAAAAACTCATAATAATATGAGAAACTTCGAATGGACATCAAAAGATCAAGTTTACCCTTTTTCATCATTACAATTCCTTGTCCCGGATGAACACAAGCCTAAAAACCTCAAGCAAATTCTTGACCTGGGTTCGATACCGATCATCGACATGAATAATAATCCCGAAACCCTCGTCCTCGAGATATCAAGAGCTTGTAGAGATTATGGTGTTTTTAAGGTCGTTAATCATGGAATTCCGAAGAAATTATGCAAAGATGTGTTGGAAGTTATTACACAATTTTTTAACTTGTCTTGTGAAGAAAAGGCCAATTTGTTGTCAAATCAACAAGGAGAAGATGGTAAAATCATCAGGTATTTCATGAGGGATGTAGTAACTCAAGAAAAGATATTCATGTGGAGTGAAGCTTTCTACCATACTTGGCACCCGGTCGATTCCTTCATCGACAAGTTACCAATTGATCCACCTTCTTACAGGTAATAAGTCACTTCAGTAACACTAATAAGTAGCTAAGTGCGTGTTATATGAGACTATCTAACGATAACATGATCGACTTAAATTGATTTGCCGTATTCTTTTGGTATAGGGAGATCATTGTGGCTTACGTAAAAGAGATTGCACCTTTAATAACTCAAATGTTGAGCTTAATTTCTCAATCACTTGGGCTAGACAAAGATTACATACAAGAGAGGCTCGGTGAAAACCCTTTGCGTACAGCTCAAGCAAACTATTACCCTCCATGCCTGAACCCGGATCACACCCTCGGGTTAGGAGACCATACGGACCTCAAAATGCTAACCATCCTACTACAAGATGATGGTATCACGGGTCTCCAAGTTCTCAAAGACGGTGAATGGTTCGGGGTTGCTCCCGAACCTGGTGCATTGGTCGTCAATGTGGCTGATCAGCTTCAGGTCCTAAGCAATAACAATTACAAGAGTGTACGCCATAGGGTTGTTAACAACGAAACTCACAAACGGGCTTCGATGGCTTTGTTCATCGGTCTACAAAAGTACGACATTGTTGGTCCAATTCCGAAATTGATTGATGCAAATAATAACTAGCTAAGCGATTGATCGATGTCTGATGTTCATGCATGCAACAGTATCGTAATCAAGAAGGAAAACATCAAACCTAGCTACGTACAACTACTCCAGAAATAATAATATAAATGATTGCTCAAAATAAATAGACTGTTGTACAGTATAGTCTAAACTTGTTCAATTTCACTTGAATATGATTATTATGACGTTGATTATTGTGAAAATTTGTAAACTACGTACATTAATAAAGGTTTCTACTAGCTATTTCAATGAAATTTGACGTACGATATGCTGATATGCATGTAAATAAATTTAAAGCAAATTATTACCTTCTGCTTAACTTTTACGGAGTACTTCAGTAGTAGTACGTATCTACCGGTGTGTGTTTAGCACTAACAATAGAGTAATTAATTAATGTTAAGAAATTACAATTGCCATGAAGAAAAGAGAAGCACATTGTAAAAAAAGAAGTAAATTCTATACGAATACATGTGGCAAAATATCGTGTTTGAAATCTTGTTTCGACTAGCTAGCTAAATGCTAGCTACCATTATATCGATCACCTCACCATGTAGTATTTTAATTTTGTTATACTTAGACTGCGAAAAACGCCATAAAAATTCTCCGCCATTTTATATATTGGGTCGGTGTAGCCGCGTAGCCAGGTAACTAGAAATTCTATGACCCCATAGTCATCCTAAACTTTATTCCGAAAAAATTAGAAAAGAGACCTAGACTTAGTCTTGACTCTTGAGCTAAATAATTCAGTGTACTTATAAATTAATTAACTTATCAATGAAGTTTCTCAATCAAGTAAAGAACTTAGTCAAATGATCGAATATACTTAACTTATTTCAATACTCAATAATTTGTCATTGATCTAACTATTAATTAAATCTTTGTTGGAAAATTTCTTTTATATTTGTTTGCTTAAACTCACTATCACTATAACTATCACTATTTTTTTTTTGTTACAACCATAACTATCACTATAATGGGCTGACTTTTCAAAAATTAATTAATTATGACATAGAAATTGTAGTAGTAATTATTATATCCCACTTTTTATTTTGTAACATTATTAAGACTAGATCTATCTCATCCTAGAGTTTGAAGTGTTAATAATTAATTTAATGGAAATCATTAATTTTCTTAACTACCACCTACAAAATAAAATACTAGACAATGGATTACAAAATGTAAAACAATTGCTTTCTAGCTGATTGTATATTATTACACTAGGCTTCTAACATAGACGTATTATCAAGTTGATCTCAAAAATTAAGAAAAAAATAGATCAAATTGTATTTCATAAGTCTATATAATGTTTTAGTCTATGTTAATCTTAATTAGAAGCTCAATTATCTCCCTAATTAGTTAAGCTAGTTGTTCATAATAATGACAACTTTTCAATGGGCAAATGATCCCAACACCCCTTCAGTACTTACACCTCAAGTCATAGTCCCAGATGAAAACAAGCCCATAAATCTTTCTAAGATTCCTGTCCTCGGTTCGATTCCGATAATCGACATGAGTAACAATGATGATGAAGCATTAGTCATTGAATTATCAAAAGCTTGTGAAGAATATGGGTTTTTTCAGCTCAAAGGTCATGGAATTTCAAGTGACTTGTGCAAAAATGTGTTGGATGTTATTACACAATTTTTTGAGCTTCCTCATGAAGAAAAGGCCAACTTATTGTCAACTTTGCATATGGAAGATGGTAAAATTTTCAGGTATTTCATCAAAGATGTAGAAACTCAGGAAAGGAAATTCATGTGGGGTGAAGCATTCTTCCATTCTTGGCATCCTGTTGATCCTAGCTTCATTGAGAAGTTACCAACCAACCCAACTTCTTATAGGTATATGATCACCTTACTTTAAATAGTGTTTGGGAATATGAAATTGGAGTGAATTATAATTTGGTCTATGCAATTATGCATTCAATTCAAACGAAGTTTAGAGAAGATCGATCATTTTATTATATGAACATTCGAGCCTATACATGTATTTAGGACCCCAATATATATATGAACATACACATGTCACAATCTTAGTAATAAAGTCATGCATAATTAAGTTATGATCATAAATAATTTTTTTTATTTAATACGTACATATCCACAGACGAGATAAAAGTACTACAAATGATGTAAAACGAATTTTTTTTCCCAATAAATAAAAGCATATAAGGGCCCATTATTTTTACTTCGCCCTAAGGCCCTCAAAATGTCAGGAACGGGCCTGAAAGTCGTGCATAATGAAGTTATTATCCTAATTAAGTTGTACTAATAATCAATCTAACACACCACTCACTTATTATCCCTCTTATATATGTAGGAAGATCATTCCAGAATATATCAAAGCAATTGCATCTCTAATGACCCGACTACTAAGCTTAATTTCTCAAGCATTGGGGTTAGACGAAGACTACCTACAAAAGAGGTTCGGAGAAAACCCATTGTGTACAGCACAAGCAAACTACTACCCTCCATGCCCGAACCCGGACCTCACCCTCGGATTGAGAGACCATACGGACCTCAAAATCCTAACAGTCCTACTACAAGATGATGGTGTCACAGGCCTTCAAATTCTCAAAGACGGGGAATGGTTCGGTGTTGCTCCCGAACCTGGTGCATTGGTTGTGAATGTGGCTGATCAGCTTCAGGTTCTAAGCAACGACAAGTTCAAGAGTGTAGTCCATAGGGCCGTGACCAACAAAACCCGAAAACGGGCTTCGTTTGGTTTGTTCATGGGCCCTCAGGAGAGCGATATTGTTGGTCCAATTTCGGAATTGAATGATGAAAATAATCCTCCTTTGTATCGGAACTATTTGTTTAGTGAGTTCATGGAAAAGTTCCGTAATCAAGAAGGGAAAAGAAGGATGGTTAAAGAAGAGTTCATTATTGAAAAAAAAAAGCTCCGTGATGAAGCAAGTGCTTAATTGAGTGATAAGTGAACGACACACTACCTATATGCGTTAACACATACTATTGATCATTTGATTGTGCATTGATCGAAAAACGATTTGACGTGTTTTTTATTTTGGTCTCATTTGTAATGTGTAACTCCATAAAGATGCTACGTTTTAATTTACAGCTTCTTTAACGTAGTTTCGCAACTTGATCGTTTGGAAGTTGACACTATACATCGTTTCAATAAAATTTGACGTACGATATGCTGATATGCATGTATTTAAAAGCAAATTATTACCTTCTGCTTAACATTTACTTCAGTAGTTGTACGTATCTACTGGTGTATGTAATTAATGTTAAGAAATTACAATTGCCATGAAGAAAAAAGAAGCACATTGTGAAAAAAGAAGTAAATTCTATACGAATACATGTATCGTGTTTGAAATCTTCTTTCGACTAGCTAGCTAATAGCTACTGTTATATCGGTCACTTCACCATGTAGTATTTTTGTTATACTTGGACTGAGAAAAACGCTATAAAAATTCTCCGCCATTTTATATATTGGGTCAGTGTAGCCACGTAGGTAGTTAAAAATTCTATGTGATAAAATTTGAACATTGGAAATACTAGAACTTTCTACACAATACATTACTATTTACTTGGGAATAAGCTAAGCTAAACTAGAACTTTCTACACAATACTAGACTAGACTTCCGAACACAATTATACTCATAAGTCATACCATAACTAATATGGAGTATAGCCCAAACACTGTTATTGATTTTCTAATCTTTGATATATTCCAACACTGACCCCAGAGTTATCCTAAACTTTATTCCAAAAAATTAGAAAAGAGTCCTAGACTTAGTCTGACTCTTGAGTTAAATGGGGTAAATTTGACCAATTCAGTGTACTTATAAATTTTTTTGACGGAGTGTACTTATAAATTAATTAACTTATCAATGAAGTTTCTCAATCAAGTAAAGAACTTAGTCAAATGAATCTGATATGTGATGAAGGGAAAACAAGAGTTGAGGAGACACTTTGAGAGGTCTGTGTAACGGATGAGTATTTACCTACGGTGATGTCTCCTCCAAGGAATGGAGCCAATGCTGAAGTCACCAAGCTTGCTGCCAATCTGTCATTGGTAGACGTGTCTGGTAGACAATAGTTTTCTGCGTTTATTTGTTTAACCACTTTCTTACCCGTATAAAATTTGACCACTTAATCTATAAAACATGTATGACGTAGCCAAACACTTTCTCAATGAGTACCATTTTGAATATGTTCCGGTTATTTTTAATGTGTTAAGTAAAATTTTGCGACATGTATGGGAAAAGCCTACATAAGATGTAATAAAGAAACTTTAAAAATGAATATATAGTCAATTCAAATGCATAAAGATGTGCCTAAAAAATGAACCTCACTTTATTGCGGACACGAGCCCGTCCCAAGCCCGGTCCATATTGTTGTGGGCTTCTTTCGGGCCAAGCTTTGGGCCATTTTCGGGCCTAGTTGGTCGGCCCAAATTCGGGAAAAGGCCAAGCCGTGCCGGGTCGGGCTTCGGGTCTGGACCGTTTGATCAGCTCTACTTAAGTAACAACGACAACTACTAAATCAAGGTTAATATTCGCTGGAGTTTAGCTAAAAAAAAAGGGGGAGGAAATTACAAGTATCAGTAACTAATGTCAAACTACACATCTGCTTTGCAAAGACATTCTTCCTAAACCTTTAATATACAGCACGAGAAATTAACACAGTATCCTCTCTCAGATCCTCCATCTGAGATACCAAGTTACCAACTTATAGGAAATATATGGACATGCAAAAGGGGGTCATCAACCCCGAGGGATTGGATCGTCTTTAGCAAGTGCAACAAAATTCGGAGGGATCACAGTAGCAGCTCTCACACTGTCTCTTCGATTTTTGGCACCTGAGTATCCATGACGTCCAACAGGAGTTCCTACTCGCCTAGCTGGAGTTCCGACCATTGTGTTATTGTTGGTGCTCGGCCCTAGAGGCTTTTTCACACTTTTTGAGCCAAAGATAGCTTCTTTTTCTGTTGCAAGCTGTTCCTGCAATTTTCTCTGCTCCTGCAAAATTCAGAACAAAGAAGTCTCAGTTTCAGTCAATTTTCTGCTTGATTCCTCTTTCACTCGCAAACACATGAAGAAATGCCAACCAAAACAAAGATTCACAGAAATTTATAGGTCAACAGTTTTTGCACACAAGTACAAACTCATGGAACAAAATGAAAGAAATGCTAAGAAGTTGTTCCATTTACAAGTGTGAAAAACAGTATAAGCAGTAAGCAGCCTAAGATTAACTTCAGCATAAAAGCAAACACAGCAAGGAACTTTAAGCATACCCGAGTTCTACGTTTCTCATCTTCTCTGTTCTGACGCAGTAAAGTGTATTCTTCCAATTGATGTAATAGAGGTTCCTGAAAAATGAATACAGTTAGGTCACACACAGAAATGCACTACATACTTACATAGGAACAAACAGAACTTCATAGACCAGCAAAATACCTTGTCATAGAGGAATTGCATTCCCTTCTCAACTTCCCAAGCTTTTACTTTTGCTATCAAATTCTCAACAAGAGCTGCACAGAAACACAAAGGTTCAACTTTTACATTCAAAGCCACTACCCAAGTCGTAAAAAGTTCAAACAAAGTCCAAATAAATGAAACAAATTGATCTATAAAACTGTATATAAAACTGCAAACCATTGGAATAGAGAACTTTCAATTTGATATTATTGAGCTATCATGCTTTTAATCTGTGCAGGTGACATTCTTAGCTGTTACAGAAGTGAAGGTGATAAAAACATCACTAGATTAACAGGCTAAGTCATCGACTAGTGGCTCTCCAAAGGCTTCAGCAAATTCCTGGATTTACAAGGACAAAAAGTCCCGTACAACCGTTTTAGCAATCCAGAACACATGGCAACTGGTCTACTACTTACACAGTATTTCAATCAAACTGTAAGGTAGACAAAGCTGAAAGAGCTGCATTTATTGAGTCTTGGGCTTTGGTTAGGGAAGAGATATGCATATGATAATGGCAAGATCGAACTTATAACTCCGTTGCTCCCAGATCCAAATCCTACGCAAGTTTCCCACATAATTATGGCCATCTCTGAAGGAATAACAGAGGAACGATGCTTTTCAAAAGATGTTGACCTAAAAGTTTTATTGAAGGCTCATTTCTAAAGGTGATATGAATCCTAATCAAATCAAGTCAAATAAGAGACTATGGCACCACGAACCTTTAGGTATCAGAAAAATAGATATACAAGCCAAGTAGAGTCTTCAAAATAGACATATGAAGAACATAATACATGTTGCTGATCTGGTTCTATAACGTCGAAGTTTTGCAAGAGCTCATTAGGTCAATCAAGTCAAGGTGATGGACAAGGGAAGGAGCATGGTGCTGTCAGCTGTGTATCATGTTTGGCTACTCCCATTTAGTATTTTTTTATGGTTACTAGTTCACTTTTGTGTGGTCTACAGTCTTTACAAAACTAGCAACACAGATCATTCAGCTGATCGTGATTTATCTCACATGAAGTTTGTGTCTGTGATTACTCCTTCAGCCTCCTTGTTAACTCTTATTATGCAAACTAAAGTAATTTCAAATTCACTGGTCTGAAACTACAACACTCTTTATGCCCGCCCTAAAGAGATCCAGGGTGTCACATAACTTCATAGGCCTCCACAAGTGCCCAAGGACTCCTCCACAAGTCTTCATAACATAATAGTCCAAATAAAACCATTACAGTGTTAAGAATACATTTTAGTTGACCCACCACCTTCAGACCCCAAAAAAGATATATTTCAGCAGAGCGCACACCAAAAACAAGCTTCTAACAAAGTGTTAAAAAACACCACACTTCAAATACATTAAAAAATATATATTTATGATAAACAAAGATTCTTACATGGTATTTTGCTGACTAGAGCCCTTGCCTTTTCTGCCCTTTTTAAATTTATGTGGACGCCTCTTCCAGCAGTATATCTATTCCCATCCTGTCCCAGAAATATTTAAATTAAATAAGGATTTTCAACATATGAAAGAAAAGCATTCAAACACCCCTGTAAGAGCCATAATTAACATAAGAGACGGGTCAATATACCAATGACAATGTATGTATACCAAGGGGACAGTACATGATTAGACGCTCAGAAGTCAGAATTTAGCCTACCTTTTCATAATTATCTAGCCAAATTTCTTCCTCTGATGCATGTCTCCACTTCTCAACTCTATCTAGTATATCTTTCCTGCTCTGAGCTGCTTCTTTGGCTTGTCTTATTCGATCATCCATACGCGAAAGCATCTCAGACATGTCAAAATTACCTATAAAGCACATCATAGACAACAAATACTAAATTTTATGACTATACTCCGGCTATAACAACTGTTTGTTCCACTTCATGCCCTACCTCCCCCCCCCCCCCCGCCGCAGGAAAAAAAAAAAAAAAAAACAGCCAAATGGGAAAAAAGAAAATGATGGAACACAAGGAAGCAGTAATCCAACATTACATAATCTAGATGGCAAACTTACACATCAATTTCATGAAATTGTATATTTCCTCAACATACTAACTCATTCAACCATCTGTGTTCTATGTCTTATAGGCAGTTACGATTTTAGGGATGAAAAGCTTAAAGCGTGAAACATGCATATCAGCAATGTGGAAATTTGTCTTTTCGTATACTAGAAAGATAATAACTCAATAGTACAGAAAGAGATAAGACTGACCAGAGTCTATGAGGCTGATCAACATTTCCCTTTGAGCATCATTTTCTACATCCATATGCACCCCTCTATAAATTTCTTCTAGCTCAGTTTGCCTCTTCAGAACCAACTCCTTCATTTTGCTTCCTTTTAGAATATTCAATTGCTCAACTTCAATCTCGGCCTATTACAAATATAAGACATCAGACTTAATTCAGAATATAATCTTCAGCACTTTTCAGAGAAAAAAAAAACACCAGGATGAAACACATGTAGATCAAGTAAGAAGAGTACCTGGTCTATAACATCTTGAGAAAGGGAACCCGGCCTTGAAACCTCGTCAGCAGAAGAAGAGATTAAGCATGTAACATGATCGAACGTTTTCTGGTCAACAATCAACGTCTCAAGGAGATTCCACAACTCAATTAGTGCACTTCCCAGATCTTGAACCTGAGCAAGGAAAGTCTCTATACATGTCATACCTCATGCACCAGAGTCAAGATAAAATTTGCATATCCAAGTGAAGGCGAAGTTAACAAATCAAAGAAACTATATCACCAAGGAATGAGGAACAAAAGGCACGAATACATGTCAGATTATTGCCATCATTCCCATGAGTGAGGAAACCATAGAACTTGTATAGAAAAAGTCATTTTAGTACAGTAATAATAACTGCTTAGCAGTTAATATTGAAGTTAGTATGCAGTGCTCTAGTCTTCCTACAGTCACGCTATGGAGTTCCCTATGACCCAACTTACACAACATCTGAAAGCCAGATTACAGTAGCCATCACTAAAGTACACTGAAAATGGTTACATCCAGACAAATTTTACCAGAGTTTACATAAACAATTCACTGAAACCATCAATAACTGACTACTAGTGTAATAGGCCTCAAAAGAAAAAGAAAAAGAAAAAAAAAAGCAGCATATACACCAGACATATGCTACACAGAGAGTGAATGAGAAACTCAACGAGAGACGAAGAGTGTGTCACCTTTTGCAACCTTTGCTGTTTTTCTTGCTTTAATGCACTGACGACACCAGTCAGCTTTGCTAGAGTATCATTGCTAATGCTTTTTGATTGGCCATGTCCAGAATCAACCAAACTAGGGTGAATCTCAGCAACTGTGGTTCTAAAATCAAGAGACATGACCACTGATAGCTCATGTATTGAACTGATATGATTGTGAACTTTTTGCAGACGGAGAACCTGCAAAGTTGGTTTTATAATTAAGCATAACCCAACACTAAAAATAAGATCTGGAAGAATATGATTGATTAACCTTCTCATTCTGAAGTTCTTCGAGGTGTGATTTACGTTCTGCAAGCCTCTTTGTCGTTAAGTCATCTTCATTCACTTGTGGTTCAGCATTATTTATGAACTGATCATTGCCTGCTATCTCAGCACAGATACGAATAATATGGGATTCGGTTTCTGAAAAATCATTCAATCTTTGCTGTTTCTTAGATCTCAAATCGTCCAAGGTAGGTTTCACAGAAGATAGCTGCTCTTTCAGAGTGCCCTTGGCCTAATGGAGCATTAAGATTGAAGATTAATGTCAACAAAGAAGTCAGCAGACAGCAGTATACAATAAATTTCCTAAACTTAACAGGTGGGGCCATGGAAACAAAGCTTACCCGTGAAAACGAGGTTCTCTCACCAAGTATTGCACTAAGCCTAGCAATTTCAGCTTCACCCTCTGCAAGAGCTTGATAAAGGTCAGCTTTGTGCTTCCTTGTGTACTCCACCTTCCTCCGATAGATGTCAAGACATTCTTGTTCAAGTTCTAAAAGCATCTTGTCTCTTTCAGTGTCATTCTCCCCAATTTCATCCCATATTTTCTAAATAAAAAAGCACAGCAAATCATCCAAAAAAAATCAAATCAAAATGAAGTTCCTCAACCAAAATCAATCACCGAAATTCAGATACTGATACAGACATGGTGTTGTGAATAAACCAGTAGAGAACATCCTATGTTATCAGTATAAATACTGAAATGAGATTACGGAAACACTGTCATTTTATCTTCTCTACACGTACAATGATATGGTTGCCAACACTCCTAATCTAGTCCATTCAAAAGGGAAACCTACGAGGAAAGTTAAAAAAAAGGCGATGCTTAATCAACCACTGGTTACGACATGCCATAACATCTTACTACCAACAGTAATTCATGAAACAAACTGTGGAATAGAAAAGGTAGAGCAGCAGGAGTATGGTCAACATCAGAGGGCACCAACCAACAGCAAACATGTGAACTTGGTTGGGCACAAAACCCACAAGTCAAACAGTTGCCAAAATGGTGTAGTATGACCAGCAGAAGAACATTCCTAGGATTAAGGTACTTGCCAATTTAAGGAAACGTCAACATCAAGTCACAATCAAATTAGCTGGATAAGAATTAGCTTTGTAATATATAAGGCAGTGTAATTGGTACATTATCTCCATCAATACAACAGAAAAATTAACAACTCTCTCAACCTTTCTCTCTCAATTCTAATGTTTCAAGTCTTCTTGTCTTCATGGATTTCATCCTCCAAAGGTTTCATGGTATCAGAGCCAGGTTCTGGAATCAGTGACAAAGATGGACATTGACAGTGGAAGCTCTGCCTTCTATGGTCAAAAAGAAAAACCCAAGGTATGTCCTAAGTGCAAGAAGCCAGGGCATAAGTATGAAGAGTGTTGGTTTGTCATTGGCTTTCCCTCAGAAGATGAAAAGAAAAATCAAGGAAAGAGGAGAGACTTCCCCAACAACTCAGGAAACAAGAGATACAACAACAACTACAAAGGGAAAGGAAACTCCTGGAACAAGGGAAAGTCTGCTGGAAACGTCATGACAGCTGGTGATGCTGAAGAACAGTTAGGATCAATCACTCTCTCCCAAAACCAATTCATGCAGCTTTTGGACAAGATGTCAGGCTCAGGTAGCTCCACCACTCAGAATCAGGCCGCAGAAAATGAGATAGCAGCTCATTTTGCAGGTAATGTTGTCTGCAACCCTGTCCTCTTTAGAAACATAAATAAGAGTTGGATTGTAGATTCAGGAGCAAGTGATCATATGACATCTGATTTAAGCTGCTTAGTTGATGTGAAAGAATTAGTTTACAAACCAAAGATAACACTGCCTACAGGGCAAGTCTCATATGTTACACATGTTGGTAACTGTAAACTCAAAAATGGGATGACATTGAGGAAAGTGTTATATGTGCCTGCTTTTAAGAACAACTTGCTATCTGTCCAGAAACTAACGACCTCAGAGGGTTGCTTTGTGTCCTTTTACAAAAATCTTTGTGTGATACAGGACTCATTGAAGAAGATAATTAGAGGAGTGGGGCAGGAGCACAAGGGAGTCTACTATTTAGTAGATAGGAGTGTGAATCTTGTTGGTAATGTTGTAGATGTGCTTTCAGATTTGAATAAGTGTCAACCTGGCAAGATAAGTGATCTTAAGTCAGGACATATCATGTTTAGTGATGAACCAGTTAGTGTAGAGCCTGATAACTGTGTAACAGCAGGCACAACATGTACTGATAAGTTTCTATTGAATGACAAACATGATACTTTTGGTCAATGGCATTACAGACTTGGTCACTGTTCTAAGGAAAAATTAAAGCACATTCCCAGCATTTCAGAAGTAGTTAAACTAGATAAAGGATTGGTGTGTATCACATGTCCCATGGCTAAATTAACTCGACAACCATTCCCTATAAGCTGTCACAGCACAAACAAACCCTTTGAGCTGATTCATATGGATGTTTGGGGCCCTTACAAGAAAGAAACAAGGCTTAGACACAGGTTCTTCCTCACCATTGTTGATGATTACAGTAGAGCTACTTGGATTTATCTAATGAGACACAAAAGTGAGATTGGAGAGTTATTTCCTCAGTTCTATAATCTCATTCATGCTCAGTTTGATGCTGCAATCAAAAAGGTCAGAACTGATAATGCTATGGAAATTGTGGAAGGAGATTGTGGTAGGTTTGTTCAAAATCAAGGAATAGTTCACCAAACCAGTTGTGTAGACACCCCACAACAAAATGGTACTGTAGAGAGGAAGCATAGGCACCTTCTTGAAGTCAGTAGAGCTCTCATGTTTCAATCAGGCCTGCCAAAGAAATTTTGGGGAGATTGTGTGCTTGCTGCAGCCTACATTATCAATAGGCTGCCCTCCAGTGTACTTGAGAACAAGACACCCTACTCAATACTCTTTCACAAAGATCCAGATTACCAAAGACTGAAGGTATTTGGTTGTCTTGCCTTGGCTCGCAATCCAAGCAGGGTCAAAGACAAGTTTGAACCAAGAGGGGTGCCATGTGCATTCATTGGATACCCAGCTAATCAGAAGGGTTATAAACTCTATGATTTGACTACTCAACAATGTTTTGTCTCTAGAGATGTGGTGTTTTATGAGCACATCTTTCCTTACAAAGGTTGGGTATCACAAAAAGCTCCTTCCCACAACTGTACAACACCAATGCCAAGTGTTGTAGACCTGATGGATACTCCTGAAGAGGAGTTACCTGCTACAACTTCATCAACAGAGCCTCAAGCTGCTGCTGAAGTCAGTTTAGAAGCCACTCCACCAAGATTACCTACACCAAGACCCTCCAGAGTCAGGAGAGCACCTATTTGGACTCAAGACTTTGAAGTTGATAATCCTGTGATGGCTCAACAGGTTGCCAATCTTGCAGAGATTACCTCGACCAACAGCTTTGCCAATCTAGCTGCAGCTCTCACTGATGAATGTGATCCCAAACATTTTTCGGAAGCTATTCAACATCCGAAGTGGGTGCATGCCATGAATCTAGAACTCCAAGCCCTACAGAACAATGCCACATGGGAAATTACTGAGTTGCCTGCCCACAGAAAAGCCATAGGCTGTAAGTGGGTCTATAAGACCAAGTACAATACTGATGGGTCTGTTGATAAGCATAAGGCTCGTTTGGTCATACAAGGTTTTCGACAGAGATATGGGGTTGACTATGAGGAGACTTTTGCTCCAGTTGCAAAGATGGCAACAGTGAGAACAATTCTAGCTGTGGCTGCCCTCAAAGATTGGCACACTTCTCAAATGGATGTCTCCAATGCATTCTTGCATGGAGACCTTGAAGAAGATGTTTATATGATGATTCCACAAGGGTATTCACCCTCAGGAGAGATTCGAGCATGTCGAAAGGAGGAGCACAAGGGATACGCACCAAATCAGGTGTGTAAACTCAAAAAATCTCTCTATGGTCTTAAGCAGGCACCCAGACAGTGGTTCTCCAAGCTCTCATCTGCTCTCAATGACTGTGGATATAAACAGTCTTCTTCTGACCATTCTCTCTTCAAAAGACAGACACAAGAATCTACTACAGTGGTGCTGGTGTATGTAGATGACATGATCATCACTGGAGATAGTTTAGAAGAGATAAAGGCTCTAAAATCAAAACTGAGTGCAGTGTTTCACATGAAAGATTTGGGAGAACTGAGATACTTTCTGGGATTGGAAGTTGACCGGTCTGAAAAAGGGATATTCATATCGCAAAGAAAATATGTGTTGGATATGTTGAAGGAATTCAACATGGTGAATGCAAAACCACTGAAGCTGCCACTCAATCCTCACAACAAATTGGAACCAGACAAAGGGACTGCCCTACCTAATCCAGATGTTTACAGACGACTAATAGGGAAGCTCATTTATCTCACAATTTCGAGACCTGATATTGCATTTGCTGTCCAATTACTGAGTCAATTTATTCAAGCGCCAACTTCTGATCACATGCAAGCAGCTAGAAGAGTGCTGAGATATTTGAGATCATCACCGGGGCAGGGTATACTACTGGCTAGTTCATCAGCAGCCAAACTCACAGCTTACTGTGACTCTGACTGGGCATCCTGCCCATTCAGTAGAAGGTCGACTACAGGGTATTGCATCCTATTAGGTGATTCACCTATATCTTGGAAAGCAAAGAAACAATCTGTGGTGTCCAGGTCATCAGCTGAGGCAGAGTATCGGGCTATGGCCTTGACAACTTGCGAAATCACCTGGCTGTCGTCACTTCTAAAGGAATTGGGATTGAAGAAATGTGGATCAGCAGAACTTAAATGTGATAATCAAGCAGCAATAGCAATAGCAGCAAACCCGGTATATCATGAGAGGACTAAGCACATAGAGCTGGACTGTCATTTTGTTCGGGAGAAAATTCAGCAAGGGATGTTACACACTTCCTATGTAAAGTCTGCAGACCAAGTAGCAGACGTCCTAACCAAATCTCTACCAGTTTCACAACATCAGAAACTTCTATCCAAGATGGGAGTTTCATCAGGCTTACACTCCCATCTTGAGGAGGAGTGTGGAATAGAAAAGGTAGAGCAGCAGGAGTATGGTCAACATCAGAGGGCACCAACCAACAGCAAACATGTGAACTTGGTTGGGCACAAAACCCACAAGTCAAACAGTTGCCAAAATGGTGTAGTATGACCAGCAGAAGAACATTCCTAGGATTAAGGTACTTGCCAATTTAAGGAAACGTCAACATCAAGTCACAATCAAATTAGCTGGATAAGAATTAGCTTTGTAATATATAAGGCAGTGTAATTGGTACATTATCTCCATCAATACAACAGAAAAATTAACAACTCTCTCAACCTTTCTCTCTCAATTCTAATGTTTCAAGTCTTCTTGTCTTCATGGATTTCATCCTCCAAAGGTTTCATGCAAACTGTGCACGAAGAGGAAAGAGTCGCCCTTCCAAAGCAATCAGCTTGTCACACAACATTTTTGCTTAGTGTGTACATAAAAGACATTGGTGTTAAGGATTCACAATCTCCAAATTAACCTGCTTTAAACCGAATATGGGTCCCAAACCAGAATAACGAAACCAATCAACACTAACTTCTCTAAAGTGACATTTTCCCATCAAAGAAAAGTCGGCTCCTTTAACCGCTCTCTCCTTATTCGTACTAAGTAAACAAAGCTACAATCATTCCACCATAGGATGACATTTTCGCTTCCAACAAAAGTCGACTCGTATAATCGTGTTCTCCTACCAAGTAATCAAAGCAACAACCATTCCAATTGATTGAAAAAGGCGAAATCTTGAACAGCTTGTACTTCACACTTCACACTAATCACTTGGTCCATCACCTTACTTCCTAACAATTCCTACAATCCGAATACCAAATTACGACACGCAAATACTCCGTCGATCTTATTCCAGCGTAATCAACACACTAAACATCAAAATTATCGCCGCTAACAACAATAATCACATCCAATTGTTCCAATCGATTTCGCGTTCCTTCTCAAACACACTTCACACAAATTTACAACTAAAATTCACAATAATTTACACACTAAACAAATTAACCGCTTCAAAGTAACAAACACAAATCAAATTAACAGCAAAAATCACAGAAATTAAAAAAAAAAAGCAAGAAATGATCAAGAAAAAGGGGAGAAATAAACCTGCAATTCCAAGAGAAGTGTACCACAAGTAGTGGTCTGGGAGCGTGAAGGAGAAGGAGAAGGCGAAGAAGACGCCGCTCGTATCATAATATTCTCCGAAGATGAACCAGAAATTCGCCGTCGGAACAACCGGAATATCGCCGGAAACCCTAGAAAATTCACTCTGAAATCACAAAAAATCGAAAGAAGAACAAAAAAAAAGAGAGAGAGAAAATGAGAGCGAAGAGAGGAGCGTTACGTTGAGAGAAGGAAGGAAGGGAGGGAGGGAGCGGCGTGTAACTGAAGTTTGAATTTCATTTTATTTCATTTCATGGAAACTTTATTATTATTTGATTTCGAAGATCTGAATATAATAATGTTCTTAATGTTAATTATTACTGCTAGACTAGTATTTTAATTGGGGAAAAAAAAGATTAAAAGAGGAAAGTTTTATTTTGCGAATGGCGCGTATTTTGGGAATATTTTTGAATTTTGTAAAATTAGTTTCATTTCTTCGGTTCTTCTTTGGGTCTTGCTTTTGTTTCTTTGTTGAACATTTGTTAGAAAGCCCAAAAGGGTAAAAGGGAAGGAATAAATATATGGGCCATCGAATGATTGGGTTATCGGCTTATCGCTTTTTAAGATTTTTCGAGGGTTAATGATATTGTTCCACCCGGTGGTCGCTAAAAGTACAACCACCAAGAGCATGTTTGTCGATTTTATAACTTTCCAATATTTCCATTTGTGTTTTTAAAAAGTTCAATCACCCTAATCAATAGAGTGCACGATTGGAACTTTGTTATCTCTTACCTCCCAACTTGGCCCCCGTCATCCTCCCTGAACCTATAACAACTCGTCGTCGTCGGCCGCCGCTTTGCCCCACCCATGCCAACAATAACGACCCATTATATGTAGAAACGTCACCTCTCCAACAACATCGATTCTATTACTAGTTGAACCTCAAATAATAATTGAGAATTATCAAATTAGTGTAAACTAGGGGTGAGCATCGGTCCCGAACTGAACCGAACCGGACCGAGGACCGAGGCTCGGAAAAATGTGGACCGAGGACCGGACCTAATGGCCATCGGTCCGGTCCCATTGAAAAACATGGACCGAGTTTTTGCTCTCCCCTAGTGTAACCTTGGGACATGTTTGATATCACTGCCATTTTCAAATTTTGGTTTTTTTTGTGTAAAAACTTTACTTAAATGAGTTACAGAATCAACTTTAAATTGTTTGAATTACAATAGTCACACTAAAATTTGAAAACTGACAAATTAAAATTAAAAACCATTTTTTCTAGTTTCAAGAAAATAGAAAAGGCTACCAAACATGCCCTTAGGTAATTACTCCGTATTTACTGTTATTGTAGGGCAAAACAATGGCTTATCTCGTATGGAATTTCCATGAAATGTAACTTTAATGACATGGATTATGTGTAAGTTTAGTGTACCCCAACAAGAGTTGGCATAGGTAAACAGGTAGGATAAGGAACAATTACGTAGGAATTTGTGTAAATAGCGACGAAACAATATACGGAGAAAATAGTTTTACTTTTGTACCCTTCAATTATCCAGAGAAGCTAAAAAAAATTCAATTTATAGTTTTATAATATTATTTGAATTGGGTGGTATTGAAAATTGTATCACCCTCATCTCAAAAAAAAAAAAAAAAAATGTATCACCCGGTGTACCCTATCATTATCCTTTTCCAAATATAGCTGGTAGTTGTTCGAGCCAGTGTACCCTATCATTATCATTTTCCAAATATAGCTGGTAGTTTTTCGAGCTAGTGTACCCTATGTTATCCTTTTCCAAATAGAGCAGGTAGTTGTTCGAGTATCAAGGCAATTTTTTAGTAGCAAGTAGCCAAGTAGTTGTTAGCTCTAAAAATAGCGGTTGATATTAGACGTGTTCAGTAGAAATAATTGTTGAGTTATTAATAATATATAGAACATAAAAAAAAAAAAAGATATGTTAGGGCATGTTTGGTATCGTTCTTTTTTTTCAATTTTCTGTTTTTCTAAAAACCAAAGTCCCGATTTTGAAAACCAGAAAAGATGGTTTTCAATTGTCAGTTTTCATTTTCTATATGACTATTATAGAACCAAACAACTTAGAGTTAATTTTGTAACTTATTAAACTAATTTTTTTTAAGCAAAAAAGAACCAAAAACTGAAAAACGGCAGTGATACCGAACGTTTCTTAAAGCTTTTTTTCCTGAGTGTTATTTTGAAAAGCATTTCTCAAATGCCATGTACACATGCTAACTACTACCACAACTAGTACTTGAATTATATATCCAAACCACCTATAGTAGTAGTTTGAACTGGTCAAAATGTTACTTTCTAGTTATTAATGTACTGCCGAACAGGGCCAACAAAGAAAAAAGCTCAGAGTCAAAACACACATAGGGTGAAAGAAAAGCGACAGTATAGGTGTGCTTGCCGCCAACGACGGGAATACACTTCGTAGAGTGATTGTTCTCACTCATTTAACGAATTGTTAACCATTGGATTTCGCATAAAAAAAATTCGTATAGTTAAATATAAACGAGAGAAAAAAAAAGTGTTATAACAAGTGAGTTCACCGTAATTGTCTATTCTTTTCCGTTCGGCGAATTGTTTACCTTTAAATTCGAGGTAGAAAAAACGAGTTGAACAAAAAGTGTGAGATGGGTGAGTTTTTCGCCGCCGATGGGGTATAGTTCGACACAATGATTGTTCCTGCCATTGAGTTGATATCATACACTGTCTCTTTGTTTCCCGTCTCTTTCTCTTTTTGCTTCCAGCGACAATGATAAACCTTCTTGTGTTTTTCTTTCTCGTAAAAAGAAAAGTTTACATTAAAGTATCCAAACCAAACAGCTAAAAGATAAAATGGACTCGGGCAGTAGCTCCCTCAGAACCACAAGTTTTAAAAAATTTAAAGAATATTCCATCTCACAATAACCAGAAATTCATAACGAACCACCCCCATTTCTCCCTCTCTATATATATAACTTCCTTTTTTCACCACTTAAAAGAAGAGACTACCAGCTTTGCTCAAAGATCAGTTGTGGACGTTACGGCTTTGTATGTTGCTTCCCTGATTCCATCTCATATTTTGCAGTCAAGTCCATCGATAAGCGTTTGCTTTTGGACGACTCCATTACAAGACGTACCTCCACTTCTTCAAGGGTATGGTATGACCCAAGACACCGACACACAAATCACCAAGAGGCGACGAACCACCAAAGCTTATGAGTATAAAATCATCTCCCATTGTTAGCGGTAGCGACTGCTAACTCAATTGTTCTCTTGTTCAATTTTTTCTCCCCTTTTTTTTCTAACGTTGTTTTTTCTACATTGTATGCAATTAAAAATTAGATATAATGAACTATTATTCATTAGATGAGATGAATTTTACATTATCATGATGAAGTTTCCACCAACCTACACTAAAATGTTTGAGAGTCTAAACATCAACACAACAAATGACAAATGAGTAATGGGTCACTTTACGACCTAAATTATTGTTTATTTTATTGTAAATGACGACCACCCAAGCTCCCATACGTTTCTTAAGATAGTTAAGGTACATTTTATTATAAAAATTACATTTTTTTAATTAAATTTATGATAATTACACTAGTAAATGTTTATTCATGAAACAAGAGATCTTATTTGCCCCATTTTCTAAATAAAATTTCTCTCCATTGTACTCAAAACTTCAACCAAGAAAGTTCGATGAGTAACGGTTTCCAAATCATTTCCACTTATTTATTTGATTCCATTTCGTTCCCAATCTAACTTTTGAACCACACACCTCCTATGGTTCCCAAATCATTTCCACTTATTTATTTGGTTTCATTTCGTTTCCAATCTAATTTTTGAACCACACACCTCCTATACCTTCTCATTGCAATTGATCCAATGAATCGACGACTTACTACTTCTCATATTCAACATCACCGTCAAAATCGAATTACAAGAATTTTTGTTGATTGGCATTCATCGGAAGCTGGTACACATGCAATGGTTGTATGAGAAATCTCATACAACACCACTAGTGTTACGTCAACTTAGCACAAAAGCAATTAGTAATAACCTAATAATTATGATTGGTCTAACAAATTTAAGCCCACTCTAGCCTCCCCCAAACTCTGTCTCCTTCCTCATCAACGAGCCACCGACTTCCACCGCGCCGTCGTCCCCAACCACCAAGGACCACCATCCCGACCACTAGGATCGCCCATGGACTACGAACCACACAAGTTATCACCGACCTTTGTCGAGGCCGCCCCCACCCCTCCTCGACATTTTATCTCGTTTTCTCTCTCCATTATATATATAAGCATATGGAAGATCAACGATTATTTCTTTGATTTCCGATGCGAGAGTGTTACCCAAATTCTAGATCTAATTTACAAGAACAAAAACCACGGATCCACAATGAAATGAATCGATTTCAAGATTAAATCGGGCAACCTCAATAATAAAAGCAACAACTAACAGTAAATTGTAAAACATTAATAATTAAAAAAAGAAAGATGAGCATCCGTGGTCGTGAGTTGTAGATTAACCATTCATTCATTTCATCCGTGGTCGTGGATTGATTTCAAGATTAAATCAATTGATTTGGGGAAAACTGACCTAGACGGTGGCGTGGCGGTCTGGTGGTTGCGAAATTCCTCAGGAGAAATCGATCGGGAGGTGGTGCATCTGCAGGATGGGAGAAATCCGATCGTGGAGCATGTGGTTGGTGGTCGCGACTTGGTGTAGTGCAAAGCAAGGGGGTGGTGGAGTAACGGCATAGGGTGAAGCAGCAGCCACCGAAGTTGGACCGGTTGCCATGAGCAGCTTAATGGTGATGGAAATAGGTGGAGGGAGATAGCAACCCGATGCCTTGTGGATGTGACGGCGAGTTAGGATGGTGGTGGCGGCGGGTGTTATAAGAGCGTGCAATGGGTGGTGGTGGTGACGTTATGGGATGGGGTGGTGGTGACAGGTGGGTGGTGTGATAGTGGTTCTGAAAATAGAGTAGCTTTAATGATTTTTGTTTTAGTTTTTATTAACATTTTAGGTTAATACAATAATCGATAAAGGTCCAATGTATCATATTTCACATACAAGTATACAACCATTATATGTGTACCCTTTTTCCGGCATTCATCTAATACTCCATCTCCCTGAAATTTTGGGTCATTTCTGAGCTAGTCTCCAAAAAGTTTGATTTGGAGTTTCTTGATTAATTTGATTAAGCGCTTGTATGTGTGTTGGAGGAGAGAGACAGTGAAGAGCGGGCAGCAAAAATTTGCCAACTTATAGCTCACACTCACACTTCTTTCTTTTTCTCCATCAAAGTGCCCATCTCATCTCTGAGCTTCTAAAGTAAATCCTTGGACAGGAAAGAAAGAAAAGCAGATTCCGGCAAACACTAACAAGTGATAACGGAAGGAAGGTAAGGTCCTTGACAACGAAAAAAATAAGATACCCAGGTCCTTACCGAGAAAAAGATGGATAGTTTGGGTCTGATCGTACCCTTAACTCGATAACAAAGGGACACAAAGTTTAACAGCCGCGAATTCATAACAATTCACTGAAATACAATGTCAGGCTAAAATCTAAGCTGACAACCAATCCCTCTTTTCACTATCAACATTCATAGAACTACATCAAATTCAAGCATCTGAGAGGGTTGAGGAAAGTTCGCTACTAACGAGTGCTCTAGTCCATCCTTCCCTTCAAGATCCTCTCCTTGATCTCAGTCGGGGTGCTGGAACAGGAAACCAAAAGAAAAAATTGTTAATCACGCAGAAATTATACTGTATTAAGAAAGTTGAATACACCGTAGGTTTGCAATCACATTTCACAGAAGCACTTGAAACTGATAAACATAGAACAGATTGTGCAACATCAGATTCGGAGAGACTCGTAAAAGCCTAGTACAAGGTCCATAAGAGACAAACACATATTACTCCTGTGTGGAGAAACTTGATCAGGATAAAAAAAAAAGGCGGAACAAAAAAGACACTTTAGTGAAGTCACAAAAATCAGGATTGTGCATTTTTGTTCTATGTTACGGAGTATTTTGATATAAGCGTAAAAAATGTCAGGTATCAAATGACAATAAAAACCAAGATGGAGGATCAAATTCAACCACAATTGCAATTTCTCAAATATAAGTACCACAAACTTTCCAAAGAAGCTAAACAAAAGACGAGTAGTTCTACTACTTACACAACATAAACGTGGGCTCCCCAACCAGCAAGGCAGTCCCGATCAACTGATGCCTGCAGAGCCTGAGAGACCACCTCAAACAGTTCTTCTGGTTCCTGAATTACACAAAGAAAGAAGATGATAGGCAATCCAACTCAAATTACTGGCAAATGCAAGTTAGAGATCCTTTTATTGGTGCATGCAATCTGAGCACACAAAAAAAAAAAAGATTGCAAGTTCCCAATAGCTTGAGGCAACTATACAACTTTCTCAGATCATAATCAAAGACCAAGATCGTACATCTTTCACAACAGAAAGAATCTTTACATCTTAGTTTCAAATTACAGAAGGTTAGAAAAACCAGGGCCTCGAATCTTCAAGAAAAGCTACTCAGAAATGACAAGGCAAGTCTGTTCAGATAAGTGATAGAGTAAGAAACCCAAAATTGCATCATCCTTTTTTGTTCTTAGAAAAACAGTCTACTATGCATATTTTCTTTGACAAATAAATACACCATTAAACACCGTAGATTAAAAAGATAAAGTGAGCTCAAAACAAAAATCACTCCAAAACCAAAATGAAGTATAAGGAACAAACCATGTCAGGCTTGTACATGGATTCACAGGCACCGTATAGAGATTCTGATGAAGTTCCAGCAACTACAAAGTCTTTGGCAAGTTCCCTGAATTGGAGTAAATGATCAAACAAGACATCAAACAATATTCTCAAGAGGTTCGTGACAACAACAGTTGAAAACAGCTCATAGAATGAACACCTTACAAGATCTATCTGGTACTGCATCCTGAAGAATAGACAATTCATTCAAGTGCAGCCTGGCCTATTTCTATCGTATTGACTGGTGGCACACTTCATCAACTAGTTTTTTAAAGAGAGTTGGCCACTAAATCATGATAAAGGCCCTGCTTCACATTTTATGTACAGCTTCGCATTTTATCTACTGCTTCTTGAAGATTAAACAGTTCTTTTAAGTGTAGCCTGACCTATTTATGACTGGTAAAACTCATTTGAGTGTAAAAGCCTTTGCTTAAACGAGTTTTTAAGAGAGTTGGATACATCGAATGACACAACAAAGAGATGTAAGACCCCGATAAAAGTATCAACAAATTATGTAGTGCAAAGTTAATTAGATGAGAGGATGCAATAATATTCCAAGACTGCGTGCCATATACTTAACCAAAAGGTTAGAAACTAAAGCAAACTTTTGTCACAATGATTTTGTGCACCAGTGTGATGAAGTTAGATTATTTTTCTACTTTTGTTTGACATATAAAGACATACACAAAAGTTAAATGCACCGAGACCAAAGTAAGTGGTAATTTCTAAACCATCGAACACATCTCAATTCCAATTAAGAAAAAACTGATACACAAGGGAGAGACCATACTTGGCTCCAATTGAATCCATTGTGCAGATAAACGGCTTGTCACCATCACCTAGTCCAGCAATTACTGGCTGACAAAAGTATGGCCCAAACCTGAAAAAGTTCACAAGAATTTTTAATGAGTTACAGTCGATTATACACAGAAGGCAGCACACCATAAGAGAAGTATACAAAAACCAATAGCTTATTCTCAAAGGCACTCCAATATCAAAGAATTTTGTATGATAGATAAACTAAGACACTGTGATACAAGAACCGAATTCATTTGTGCCTTCAAATACAAACTAATAAAGCCACTCTCCACAACTCTAATCTACATTTCAAAAACTAGCACTCTGCCATCACAACGGTCTGATTGCATATTATAACCTCATACCCCCCCTGCCCCCCAAAACAAAACAAACAAATAGAGGACCTTAACCTCTTCAGGCATCATTAGATGCAACAGGAACATAATAGATGAGACCAAACTCTCAAAGAGCTCATTTGCTATGGCGTCTGAAGTCTGAAGAGCTATGAGCTCATGTCCTTGTTAGGTAGTTGTCTGCAAATAAGGGAGTCTAGGGAGGTATTCCATGCAAGAGATGTGCTTTGACCTTATCACTGGGGGAGGAGGGTCCTTAACTAAAAGCTGTTTCAAACAATATTCAAATGTATGTTTTGTCCATTATGAAAATTTGTGTGTAAGCCTCTATCTGGTTTTATTGGTAGCAATAAACTTAAGCTTAAGAGTTCATGAAACACAATGAAGAAACTTTAGACTTTTGGGGTGATTTTTTGATCTTTTGGTGCTACAAGAAGAACTTGGATGAAAAGTTCAATTCTTTTTACACTTGAGATTTGGCTAATAGTATCAGTAAATATGAATTATTACGTGATTTGTGACAAATAATGGTGCGAGTGAAAGAAAGTAAGAGAAGATGAAATTATATAAATTCATGGTCAAAATGAACTTCTTTCAAGAGTTTAGTTATGTCCTAGGACACCACGAACGGGTACTTTGACTATATACCACTAAGGTTACAAATGCCCTAAAAGCAGAAACATTAACACCAAAAACATGCATATATACCTAAAAATGCATACATAAACTTTCCAAAGGAACATTTAACAATAATCTACACCAACAAGAACATCGGCACACAGTCAGTTTCACTATAAAGCACATATTTTACTATTATTACAAGATTTCAATAGGCATCATTTTCCCGTCTGTGACGCACAATGACACAGATATCCTAACCACGCCCATACAAAGTAACTCCTTTCGAACATACTTCCGGGATATCAATTTTGCACATCAACTGCTAAATCTATTATCACTCGAACCAAAACTACGAAACTTCGACCATCCAAAGCAAAGAGACTAATGCCATTTACCAAATCTATTAAACATTGCAGTTAACCACCCATTAACCTATATAATAGCGAAAATACGAGAACAAACCTCTTCTCATACAGAATAGCAGAGACAAGACTAGCAAAAGTTTCGGGCTTCATGCTCCTCTCTTCCCTAAGCTCGTACAGCTTGTGCCGATAATTCAATCGTTGAGACCTTCAAAAAACCACCCAAAATCATCCCAAAATCAAATCTTTATCAAATTCAAACATCATGACATCCTAAAATAACCAATTGAAACACAAAAAGCCCCCCAAAACCCTAAAAAAACCCGATTTTTTCGCATAATTGCGAAAAAGATCCAAACTTTGCACAAATTTAGAGCAGAAAGTAGGAATTAGAGAGTATGAGGAAGGAGAATTACAGAGTTTGGACATCGGTAGCAAGACCGGCGAGACCAATAAAGAGGCGATCGCTAACTTGAAAGATACGCTGAAAATCAGTAGCGATTGTTTGTAGCTGAACACCAAGACGGCGATCGCTAGCTATGGCGAAGCAGTTCTTCCCCACCATTGCGACGACAGCGCTTCCATTGTACTCGAAGATCTGCTCAAATTCGCATACACAGCGGAAATTAATTGAAAAAATTGAATCAAATCAATTGATTAATCGTGAAATTAGGGTTTCGCATACGACAGATTAGAAAAGGGGGGTGGGGAGTGGACTTACCGACATTCCGGTGGCTGTGCGGCGGTGCGACGGGCGGAGGAGAGAGAAAAGATTCGGGAGTTAGAGTGACGGGGAAGGAAGATTGGGGAAGAAGTTTGGGAAAGTAGTCTTATGAGAGATGAAGGTACTGAGGAAAGGAGTTATACTTGTATAGAGAGTTTTGAGAGGTGTCTTGTTCGTCAAGACTGAAGAAGAGTGTGACTTTGGTAGTGTGTGCGCTGATAATTTGATAAATAGGTGGTTCGGATTTAGATCGGGGTTTGGGTCACTGGTTCAATTGGGTTAGAGTTTGGTCAACATCGGCTGGGGTCTAATTTGGGTTTTTCGTTATCGGGTTTTTTTGAGGATTTGGTGAATTTGATTTGGATCGGTTTAAGTCGTCGAGATAATTTTAAATTGAGTGAATATTGAATTTTTTAGTGATTGTGTAAGTATAATATCGTAAATGGAAATCTTATTGATAAATTGAGTGGTTGAAATTGTAATGTTGTTAATCTGTGTCATTTTGGGGTCAATTATTGGATCGTTTGAGGGTTTTGTTGTCAAAGTCAAGTCGATCCGGAATTGAGTCAAGTTTGGTCCCTAGAGAATTGGGTCAAACTAAGTTCAAGTCATTTTCGAATTTGATCTAATTAAGATTATCGATTTTTTTAGTCCAATTCAAATGCTCGGGTCGGGTTCTCTAGATCGAATAGACGAATATTGAGTATAGGTTAGTTATATATGTCAAATCTACTTAGTATGTGTAGTTTCCGATGAGTACTTTAAAGTTATATGGGAAACGAATACTTTATTTAACTTTTATAGCACCGTCAAACATACAACTCCATATATGATGAACAAACTTTTTTTCGAACCCATAAACTCTTATGTACATTCCAGAATATAAGCAAACTTAACTCACTTCTATTCTGCACCTTCTCCATATTAAGGCCAAGATTACATCAAGTCAACTCACCTAAACGAGAGTTCACGTGCTATAACCATCAAAATCTAAGAACTACTAGAAGAACATGAGGAGTGTTAACTGTTCAGCCTACAAGGTCTACGTTTTTGAGGTATTGATGAATCGAATGGAGGAGACATACATGCAAGGCTAGGGTGGAGAGAAACCGAGAGAGGGATGTGTTAAGTTTACGAGGCTAGCGTGGAGAGAGAATTAGTTAAAATGCAACCGTCAAAATTGCTCACTTCTCAGACCTCCACATGCCATAACCGAGAGAGTGACCATAACATTTCCCTTCTCGTAAACCGAACTAAAAGAAAGTTCTACGAGTATTTTCTAGTTGTCTACTTGTCTACTACCACGAGTTGCTAATCTTTTTGATAACAAAGCTGGAATAAAATAATAAAAAATATTACTCCACTCAATCAGCCTCGTAACTTGCAATAAAATTCATTTCATTTCATTATAATCACACAAAAACGTTGAAACAATTCGAAAAATCCCCAAAATTTCTGACCTAAAATCATCCAAAATTTCTCAAACCCTAAATGCGAATCCACTACAATCGAACTCAATCCCAATTCCAACAAGATGAGACCATGCGACACTCATTTCTCTCTCCTCCTCAACTTCTTATCACGCCGTCTTAATCTCCACCATCACGCTTCTTCAATTTGCGACGCCGACACTTTGAGTTCGCACCAGATTCTCAAGGATTACGCTCTTAAGGAGATTAATCTCTTGCTTTGGTTCGGTTTGGTTGGAATTACAGCTCTCTTGTTGAACAAGTTTGTGTCTTTGTTCCGAATTTGGGCGTATGGTAGTCGTATTCCTGGTCCTCCTTCGCCTTCCTTCTATGGACATTCGAAGCTTTTTTCGGACGGGAATCCGCAACTTGGGCTTACTGGTATGCTCTTAATTGTTTTGAAGAATTTGTGAATTTGTTGAATTTTGATCATTTTTATACCTTTTAGTGGTTAATTTGATCAAGTTGAGCTGAAAGTAGTGAGCTTTGACTTTGATTTTTGTTGTAGTGATGTGTAGTTGTGCTGTTTGGATCATTTGTGAGCTTAATACGTTTGTTTGAGCTCGAATTACGCTTCGAAATCGATTTATTGCTGTGACAAACGTATAATTGAAGTTTGTAAACTTGATGATGAATAGTGAACTTTAGGGGTTAGGGAGTTACGGGGAATCTTGTACGAGACGATCTCATGATCACGAGTCCCGACTTCTGAGACTACGAAAAAGGAATACTCTGACTCCAAGTCATGGAATTGGCTGGTAGACCTTAATATTCGCTAGGTTTTGTTATCATTTAGAACACGGGATTAGAGATTCTCATACATGATCGGCTGGTGATTGTAATCTATTGTTATTGGTCAAGTTTAGAAAGCGAGAAAAGAAATGAGGAAATAGAAAGGAAATAAAACGTGAGCTATGTTGCTATTCGTTTAGAGATGTTTATTTCAGCTGAATGGGACGTGTGGAGCTGTGGAGGGAGGGCGAGTATAAAGATTGATAGTACTAGTCTGTTGTCTCTGTTGGGTGTTTGTGTATTTGAAAGTCACACTTTATAGTTTTTGGTGGGTTGTATGAAAGTCACATACTTTGATAACAATTCATGTCAATTCAGTTCGGGTCCAGCTCGTAACTTAGAGTAATAACTTTTATCCATAATGCTGCTGTATGACAATTGTGATTTCTATCATTGGCGTGTCTGTGTATTCATGCTGCTGCATCATTGGTTTTCGTTAGATGGATCTTGTCTTATCTGTTGATATGAATTTTAAATGGTTAGATGGTCACCTGAAAAAATCATTCGAGTCAAATTCAGCAAATAAGCTCAATTCACCATATCATCTAAGTTTACCTCAATTTGGCTCATTTCCGTGCAGTTCAAGAGAATAAGTTCTTATCGATGGCTCAGTTTGTTGCTTGAATCTACAACTCATACACCATACTTGATCCCTGGCATTTGTCTAATTCGTTGTGTTGCATTTCAGAACTCTTGGCAACATCACACAAGAAGTATGGATCAATGGTTAAGCTGTGGCTGAGTCCGACTCAGCTTCTAGTGTCTATAAAGGAACCTTCACTTATAAACGAAATGCTTTCAAAAGCTGGTGATAAGATGCCTTTGGTTGGGAGGGTATACCGTCTGGCTTTTGGGCAGTCTAGGTTCTTTGTTTCGTCTTTTGAAAAGGTATGCAGTCTGCACTCTACTGCGTTTTGAGAAAATCGGAAGAATTTAGGAAACGATACTGCTAGTTGTGATTTATGTATTACTTGGTTACATACGTTGCAATGATTTTTAATCTCATTTCAGTGTATGTAGTTGATAATTGTTCTTTACTTGGTTGTTCTTTTCCTGTGCACTTTCAATTGGTTTATGTATTACTTGGTTACATACGTTACAATGATTTTTTTATTGATTTAGTTGCTTTGATTTTTACCTGTTCCTGACAAGGTCTTGGTAAAGGGTCTTTATGCAACCAAACTCAAGTTCAATCCAAAAAATGAATGCAACATGAACGGAAGTTATCAAATGATAATGACTAACGCAGTACTCAAAAAATGGTAATTTGACTACTAGAAAATTATTGGACGCATACATAGAAAATGCAAGCTCGGTTTACATTTGATAGGCACTTAAATTACCATGCTTAAGTCATGCATAATTTACCGCTTTAATTAGAACCACCAAAAGCCTTCTTAAGCTTCCGAATCTGCTCAAGATCAAGCAAAGTGACCCTCTGAACAATATCAGAAGGCAAGTCATTTTTAAAAAGGGCAGTCGAAACAACTGAAATTCCAGGATTTGAGGTTGGAAAACTAGCATAAGCAACAGCAGGTGTATTCCCAACATTTACTTGAAAATGCTCAACTGATGGTGGAACGACGAACAAGTCACCTTTCTCCAATGTCTTGTAGAAGGCCATGTTATTCGAGTCAATGAAGCCACAGATAATCGTACCCTCCATCACAATGACGAGCTCAGCAACGCGGTGTGAGTGGATTGGCACAGCCCCTCCTGTTTCAATGTCTGCACGGACCATAGATAAGCCCATGCCGTTCAGTGCAGGGAACTGCCTCACAAATGCAGGAGATGCGCCAAATTTGAAGACGTTGGAGGTGTTGGCGGCCATGCGGAGACCAGAGAAGGCAAAGTCGTCCGCCGTGGGCATCGTTGCTTTGCATGCATAGCCTGACGGTCCATGAGGAAGGCTTGGGTCTGCTATGCAGTAATCAAACTCTATGGCGTTAGCATTAGTGGAAGAAAAGAGGAGAGCATAAGAAATGAGAATGGGGAGGATCATCTTCATCATTTTGTTTTGATGTTTGTAGGTGCTAAAACTATAGGTGAATAACTGAATACTGATGAATAGTTTTGAAGTATTGCTGGCCTATTTATATATTTTTGAAGTAAAAAACCGATGATTACATGTTAGTAAAGTATCATTTCATATCAGTGTGATATGGTATGTATGTGATTATGTGTAGGTGTGATTGAGAGATATTTAGGAAATAATATTTTGGATATTCACCATGTTTAGTTCAGAAAAGATTTATTTCCTATATTTAGAAGGTGTAGTTAATCCCTATTATAATGGTTTAGTAAAGATCACGAGTGATTTACTTCCCCATAATGTTGATGTTTATTAAGAACAAGGAAATATTACGAAATATATATGTTTGGATCTCCTAGAGTTCTTAATCAACTCTAAAATTTTAAATGGTAAAGTTTACTCAATAAGGTATGAATGAAATATATAATAGTGATATTAAGTATATGAATATGCTCTTCATTTTGGCAAAAAAAAAAATACTCTATGATCTTGACCCCAATGTGAAATATTTAAAAAAGAAATTACCATTTATAATAAGTTATACAATAATAGCATTCTATCTCTGATATAATATCACCAAAACTTATTACGTTCCTAATATATCTGTGACAATCCGGTTATTTCTTAACTCAAATTGAGCGATCACTATCTGCATCTGAATTTTAAAATTATTGGTTATAGTGAACTTGAAATTATTGTGATGATTCTTGAATGTGCCTGGCTGCCTGCTAATACTTTTGTTATGATGATTGTGAATGTTTGTGGAGGATTGGTTATTTATAAGTTTTTGAAGTCAACAAATAATAAGATGAAACTTGGAACACACATTAAGTTTCAAACTGATCAAGTAAGGCCCTGTGCGATTGGACTGCATTTTTCTGATCTGATTTGATTTGATTTGAATTGAACTGATCTGATTTGATTTGATTTGAATAAACTTGATTTGATTTGAAATGAGCTGAATTAATTGATAAATTAACTGCAATTAGAATAATTAATAACTAGAAATAGACTAGGTTCATTGATTGTTATTTGGAAACTTCTGATCTGATTTGATTTGATTTGAATAAAACTGATCTGATTTGATTTAATTTGAATAAATCTGATCTGATTTGAAAACACTGTTGAATAAGTTGAATAAGTTGAATCGCACAGGGCCTAACGCTGAGATGAAATGCTTTAATGTACGCCTACTCGTTTACGTAGACAAAATGAGCAGGTGATTTATGGAGATACATTGTTTTTTGTGACCTATTACCTTTTAAGTTCAAATCGGCCTTTAAAAAGTTTTCATCAACATGTTGCATACGGCTGCAGGTCAAAAGGGGAAGAGAAGCATTGACCGTCGAGTTGAATGGAAAGTTGCTTGAGCAAGCAAATATAATGACTGATAGAGTTGTCGACTCTGTAATGGCAAGAATTGCTGGCATTATGGAAAAAGGAACCCTTGATTGTGGAACATTTTCTCAGCATATGGCCTTTTCCATCTTGGGAGCCACGCTTTTTGGCGATGCTTTTTTTGAATGGTCCAAGGCTAATGCTTATGAGGAGCTTCTTTTAAGGATTGCAAAGGATGCCTGTCTTTGGGCTTCATATAGTGTCCCTCCATTCTGGAAGCGTGGTTACTGGAAGTATCAACATCTTTGCACGAAACTGAAAACTTTGACAGAAGATATTGTTCAACACTACCAGCTGAGCAAACTTTTGTGCCAGTCAAGCGGTCGCAACGTTTCTGAGATGACCGGGTCAAAAGCTGCTTCTGACTCTAACAAAAGTAGTGTGGAGAAGTCACACTCAAAAGAGCCTTGCTGCCCCTTGATTTTGAAGGAAGAACCTTGCGGAAATGTGATGGGTATGATGTTTCATGGATGCCTAACCACTGCTGGTCTGATTTCTAATATCCTAGCCAGACTTGGCATGCATCCGGGGATACAAGAAAAGGTAAACAGAACATTTTGTTTCTTGCTTGTACATGTTCCTGTAAAAGTCGCTCCTGTCTAATTTTCTATGTCTGCTTGGCAGCTTTCATATGCTTTCTACTGTTGATGGTGGTATATGAACTGTTGTTTTGTTCTGTTTCATATTCGGAATCGTCCAAGACAACATGGATTTTCCCTAATGACTAATTGTCCCTTCATTATGAATTTATGATGACTTAAAGCTATGTGAAGATGGCTTCTCTTTTTTTTTTTTTTATACTCCAGTTTCTTGTTATGGCATGTGGAGGTCTGAGAGGGGTGGAATTTTGAGGGTTGTGCCTACCTGTCGTTAGTTACATTTTAACTAATTCTGTGTCCGATGAAAACATTCTTCTGCTCCATTTTCTGCTGTATCATTTGTGAGGGGTTCTTCTCTCTGTTTGTTAATCTATGTTACCATATAAAACATGTGTGCCTGTGACTGTATTACTGCCTCAGAGGCTCGATGCATAACGAGAGGAGTTGAGTAACTTAAGTTGGTTTGCTGCTAGATTCTTGAGATGCCAGAAATTGATAGAAGAGTCTCTAATCTCTAATAATTGTACCCCTTCATGATTATTACTGCAGATTTTTTCGGAGGTCATCACGGTGCGAAGAAGACCAAATAAATCAACCAGGGCAGATGTCAGTGAGATGCACCTCTTATTGGCAACAATATATGAATCTGCTCGTCTTCTACCCGCAGGGCCTCTGCTACAGAGATGTTCGTTAAGACAGGGTATGTAATCATCAACCTTCTTGTAGACTTTCAGTCTATGTTAAGAGACTATGACATGCCTTGAAGAGCTTTATTGTATTTGTCAGAATCGCAGTAATAATGAAAGCGTCACTATCACACACGTTTGAGTTGTTTATCAGTGATATATTTGTGCACTGCATTGTGTGGAATGCTATGGCTGTATTCTTATTGTGAAATCTGGATTTAGATAGCAATTTCTTTGAGGTTGTTGATTTGTTTCTGTTCCTTTTCACATCGCTTTTCATAGAGATTCTGATATTTTTCACTTGGTTCCAGATACAAAGCTTAAAAATGATGTGCTTATTCCTGCTGGAGCTTTGCTTGTGGCTCCCATACAGTTGATTCAGATAGATGAATTAATTTGGGGAAGTGACGCTGGGCTATTTAATCCTTACCGCTTTTTGTCAAAGGCCAGCAGCTCTGAGACTTCAGGTATTTCGTCATTTAATTGCAATGTTTATGCAAAGGCCTGTTTTTTAAAATGCTTTTGCCAATTAACTCAATATACCTTTTGTCTCTGGGTTTGAACATATGGTAGTGCATGAGACATGATGAGAGGCATTGATGTTGAGAAAGCTAAAAACAGACTGTGGATTGTCAAAATAAAGAGTAGACTGACCTTATCGTTATCATTTGTGTTGTGTGAGCATTCAGTCAACCAAAACTCCCGAGTCAGAAACCCAAAATCTTTTGCAATTTCAGAATGACAGTATTTAAACCGACATTTTGGATAAACGATATTTTCTTTTGAAAAGGAAACATGTGTGGTTTCTGGAACCACTCTATTATGGGATGTCAGTGTTGAGATTGCTTAGTCATGCCCCCAACTTGTACTATATCTATTCTAACCTGGTAGGCTAAGCATGATTATTCACTCTTTAACGGAAAAGTAAGTTTTATGAGATAATCATAAAGAACTGTTTCATTGGGACTAAAATGTACACGCCGTGTAGATATGAAAAAGTGTGCAGTATTTGACATTAGACAATATGAAGAAGTACACTGAATACGTCAAAATGAAGTACCCTCAGTCATTGTGAGGCACTCACGCAAGCCGTTGAGATCTCCCAAAATATGTAAACAAAAAGTTGCAAGTACTTTGCGGTATGAATGTAGTGATTTATTTCTTCTTAATTATCTCAATTTCTTTTGGTTAATTTAATCATTAAACCTTTATTACCCTAATTAAAGGTGAGATAGATTTTTTTAAACAACTACGACAGTACACATTTTGGTGAACTGATGAATGTTGAAGTATGGATGTGTTGGGGGTCCGGGTCTGTCCAAGAGTACCACTTTGAGGAGAGGTGTATAAAGTGCTTTTTATTGTCCGTGTATCATCTTGAAGAGAGGAAGGCCCCTGGAGATTGCTTTCTATGAGGAAACTAGGGATAGGTTTAAAATTGGTGCTTGTTGTTGTTGGGGATCCACTGCAGTCGGGGTTTTACCTTTTCTTAATGCTGAACTGTTAAATGATTAACTTTCTATTTTTGTGATTTTTGGTGCAGATGCCGCTGAAATTCCTGTAAAGCCTGAAGGCGGGTCGTACATACTTAATGATCCCCATAAGAATGCTGCATTTCTTCCATTTGGATCTGGTCTACGTGCCTGTGTTGGCCAAAAATTTGCGGTTCTTGGAATTGCATCTGTTCTAGCATCATTGCTTGAGAACTATGAGGTCACAGTTACTCTTGTGCTTTTAATTTCTGTTAAGACTTAAACATGCGTGTGAAACTAGTGTTTTATATAATCATTGTCCCAAGGTATGTTGCATGTGGGTTGAACTTGGGGGGTATTCAAGGGATTAGAATTATGGATCTTACAAGGTCTGTCGAAGAACCAGAGTATTATATGGATGTATCTGGTCATAGAGAGAATAAAAGATCCTACTTTTTGGTCTTTGGAATATAAGGAATAGATTAAAATGGCTCACTAAACTTTCTGTGTTTCTTATATTGTGAAGTAGCAGTCACTTGATGCAATTTTTTTACGCAATTTTCGTTATTCATCTTGACAGTCTTTCTATGTGTTTGCAACATAGGGGTAAAGTTTGCATATATCCTGACTCCTTGCCTCGCCATAGGAGGGAACTTGAGTCAATGTTGTAGGAAATAATAGAACTAAATAATTTGAATACGTGTTTAGCAGCTGAAAAAACGAGGTCTTTGTATAGATTGTAAGAATCTGCGAAGAACTGATGTAGAAATACGTCGACAACTACCTAACAGATACAAGGGCATGTTTTGTTCATACTTATTTGGTTAATCTTTTTCCTTTAAATTCGAATGTTGCTTTTCTCAAATAGACCTAGCATCTTATATCTGACCTTGTTCTCCTAAATGCAGATAAAACTTGTGCCTGAATCCAACATTGAGCCAAGACCGTCAATAAACAACTGTGTTCTTCAGCTTATTCCCAGCCCAAAGATAGTTTTTGTCAGACGCAATGCCTGATTGTGCTTATCTGGTGCTGCAGACTATTACATGTACAGTACGTTATCCTCCCTTTGTAACCCTGCCCTTATGAAGCAAGACTTTCAGTTTTTCAAGGTTGATTCGGGAGATGTTCATAGATTACTCGCCACAGCTGTCAGAGGAGAGAGATCACAATTCACACATGAGCACAATTTGATGGCTCGTGTTTTTCTCCCAGTCATTTTTCACTGGTTTACGTGTGCTGGTTAGATGCCACTTAATTTGTCGGGTTTTGAAGCACCGTGACCTATTGCTGCTGCGAGCTTCACGATTTTCCTTCCCTATCTTTGGCTTTGTAATGGTTTTATATATCTGAATTGCTGTTTTTCTCCTAAAGGAGTTTTATGTTATAATGTCCCTGTCAAATAATGGATGTCCATCCTTTTTACCTCCCTTGATGAGTTGATTAATGTATTTGGTCCGTTGTTATTATGTGAACAGTGTTTTTACCATTCACTATATGGTCTATATCTACACAAACATCTTTTTTTTTTTACTTTACCTTCACCAACCTCGGTTTTATCTTACTTTTGTGAAGGTAGAGCATCATACTACTCCTATCCAAAGAGATTTTTCTGTTTCTTTTTGCAGTTTTGAGTTGCTATGTTTGAGTCTATTCGTAGACTAAATGAAAGACCTGTTTACCTTGAAATCAAGTAGAGTTGGTTGACTGCAATGCAGAATAAAATACTTACTAATTTTTAAAGCAAGTGAACCATTCATTTGGTCTATATATAGCTTCCAACATGACAACTCAAAACTGCAAACAGAAGTAGGAAAATCTCTTTGGGTAGGAGGGAGTACTTAATATGCTAATCTAGCCTTGTATACGTTCAATTTAAATTGAATTTTACTAGCAAACTTATTTCGTAATCCTTTAGTTTTATAATCCTAACACGATCCGGATTCATATTCATATATCATTTCCAGACTCAGGTATTTTTTTTTCTCTTGCTTGGTTTCATTTTCTATTTTTACCTTTCTAGATTATGAACAATTTATTCAAAAAAAAAAAAAAAAAAAATAGCGAATTCCTTTTTGTCGTGACTTATGACTACCAATATGAGTATGACTTTAGAAACTGGTCTACCACTTCCTCCCATGTTCTTACACACACTTGCTAACCCACGAACATTCAACTAAATGTATACATATATGCACACTTAATCATAATGTACCATCTCATTTTGCTCCCACGTCCTACCACTTTAAACTTAAACATTACTCTTCTTTCATGCATTTCTTAGTCTTCCTTCCCTCCTAAGTCCTAACAATAAATTTCATGGATCTAATCTACCAATATGTCCTAACCTTTCTCTCAATATTCCTTGCATTCAATCTCTACAAGAAGTTTACGACAATGCTACCGCCTGGGCCAAGCCGGTGGCCTATAGCCCGTAATCTCAGCGACAAACTCGGGTTTTTGGAAGAATGGGGGAAGCAATACGGACCCATTATTTCGGTTTGGTTCGGGTCGAGGTTGGGTGTGATTGTATCAAATTCAGAGTTGGCTAAGCAAGTATTTAAGGAACATGATCAAGAATTAGCAGATAGATGTAGGAGTGGCTTCATTAACAAGCTTAGCAAGAATGGGAAAGATCTTGTATGGGCTGACTATGGGCTTCATTTTGCTAAACTTAAACATATTTGTACAGTTGACCTTTTTTCCTCCAAAAGACTTGAGGCCCTTAGACACATTAGAGAAGATGAAGTTGCTGCCATGATCGAGTCTATTTACACCGATTGCACCAATCCAGGTTGGTCTCTCAATATTTTATTTTTCTCGATGTCTAAACGTATTATGTTCGAACTATTTAAATAATTTGTGGGCAATGTTTAGCTATGTCCATGCACGTCCTTGATTATTTCCTTCTCTTTGCGTAGTAAATTTTCAAGGCTTTGCACGTAGTACCATGTAATCATGTATCTACGATCAAGCGTTTACTAGAAAATGTATTGGTATACATTTTATACAATTGCGGATTTGTGGCGGATCTAGAAAATTTCGAGTTAATAAACTCCTAATTCTTTTTTCGAGATAAAATTCATTTTTTCATTGTTTATATGCCGAAAAAAAAATTGCACTTATTGTAGTTAAGGAAAAGTTTTATTGCATGTTTTCTTCCAGTTTTTTAGAATCTTAGGCCAAATTTAGCTATTTTTACAAAGATTCATACAAAAGTCAAGATAATTCATACATTCCAAACACTCATGGCTCACACTTGCCTATAAGCAATAAGCTACTAACTTAGTGTTTGTTACATGTACACTTTGTTTCAGAAAACCAGAGCAAAAGCTTGTTTGTGAAGAAATACTTAGAGGCAGTGACATTTAACAATACAACAAGACTAGTCTTTGGGAAAAGATTTGAGGATGAAGAGGGTGTGATTGATGAACAAGGATTGAACTTCAAGGCCATATTAGCAAATGGGCTTAAACTTGACGACTTTGAGGCCATCATGGAGCAAAAGTCATGGCTCCAATGGCTTCTCCCATACGACAAGAAGGCGTATACCAAGCATGCGGCTTTGAGAGACAAGCTTACTAAGCAAATCATTGAAGAACACCGCCTTGCCCGCCACAAGAGTGATGGAGAACCTCTAGGACAACAACATTTTGTTGATGCAATGTTCACGTTACAAGAGAAGCATGACCTTAGTGATGATGTTATTATTGGCCTCCTTTGGGTATGGACTTATTATTCATGTCATTTTCATCTACAAGTTGTCTTGTTCTCCTAGGAGTATAGTCTAACAATATTGCGTACATCTGACTTTGTCGAGTTATTCTATAGTATAGTGTGGTTCTATCATGAACCCTGATTTGTGTTGAATGATATGTGTAGGACATGGTTTCTATGGGTATGGATACCATAGCAACTTCGGTTGAGTGGGCCTTGGCAGAGCTGGTCAAGAACTCGAGGCTCCAAAAGAAGGCCCAAGATGAGCTAGACCGTGTGGTAGGCTCAAATCGACTTATGACAGAATGGGACTATTCAAATTTACCGTACCTAAGATGTATAGTCAAGGAAGCACTAAGGCTCCACCCTCCAACTCCCTACCTTCTACCTCACAAGGCCAACACCCATGTCAAAATGGGGGGCTATGACATCCCTAAGGGCTCGATCGTGCTAGTAAATGCTCGAGCCATAGCTCGAGACCCGGCCATTTGGAAGGACCCGTTAGAGTTCCGACCCGAGAGGTTCATGGAGGAGGATGTGGACTTGAAGGGACATGATTTTAGGCTCCTACCATTTGGAGCTGGTAGAAGGGTGTGCCCTGGAGCTCAATTGGGCTTCAATTTGGTCACTTCAATATTGGGCCATCTACTTCACCATTTTAATTGGGCTCCTGCTGATGGGCTAATGCCTGAAGATATTGATATGGGTGAGACTATGGGCCTTTTGGCCCAAATGCAAACTCCACTAGAAGCTTTTGCTATACCAAGGTTGCCCAAAACTTTGTACAAAAGGGTGGTAGAAAACTAGAAATGTACTTATTATTTTTAATTTTGATGAAATCTATTTCAATAGATTACCAAATTTTGTTTTTTTTTTTTTTTTTTTTTTTTTTTGTCTTTCAAATCAAGGGTGAGTATGTTGGATAATCTACTATTCCCCTCCCAGCAATGGTTTGTTTTATAACTGAACAATAACTAACATTTAGTTCAACGTTATCTGTTATTTACACAAATATATAACGGTGAAAATTGTTTCTAATACATAGGACTCATTCGGTATCATTGCAGTTTTCTGTTTTTGGTTTTTTGTGTCACAAAATTTCGTTAAATAAGTTACAGAATAAATATCAAATTAGTTGGTTCAATAATAGACATATAGAAAATGAAAACTGAAAACTAAAAACAAAAAACCATTTTTTCTGATTTTAAAAAACGGAGCTTTGTTTTCCAAATCAACTAAAACTGAAAACCAAAAACGACACCAAACAGGCCAATAAGAAATCAACAGAAATAAAAATCGACTCCTTATATAACACTATCATAATTCCCGCTTCTAATTCATTATTACACGGAGTACAATTTTGATAGTCAACATTTTACCCCGACTATCCTAGATTTCCTTGAATATCGCCACGACACGAGTATAACAAGTACTAATACGAATTTCCCGAGAATATGATACAATTTCCGTATACCCGACACTATAAAATATCAGTAAAACTTCAAAGACACACAACCATATTTCGCGCCACATTACCATCTTATTTGAATTTCTGTTATCTACTGAATTACCGATGAACACCTTCCCGCCCTTTTTTTTCACTGTTATCCCAAAATTAGCAATCGTATAATCCCAACAATTAGCAATCATATAATCCCAAAAATTAGGGTTTATGATCATATAATTCATTTATATTTAAATTCAAATGATATGAACCGCGCAATGTCATTGTGGAGGCAGAGATGTGATTACATTGCAAATTTACTGGAATTATGCATTACCCAGAAATCTCTTAAGCTTGGGAAGCTTCTTCATGCTCAAATTATTCGGTCCGATTTATCGGGAAATACTTACCTTTTGAACCGTCTGATTGATTTTTACTGGAAATGTAATGGTCACACTTATGCACGCCATGTGTTTGATGAAATGCCTTGCAGAGATGAGTTTTCTTGGAACTCTATGTTAAGTGGGTATTGCGCGATTAGTAAGTTGGATGATGCGCGGAAGTTGTTTGATGAAATGCCTGAGAGAAATGTTGTGTCTTGGAATAATATGATTAGTGGTTTTGTTAAGAATGGTGATTATTGTAAGGGGTTGGATGTGTTTGTTATGATGGTTTCGGAAGGTTTTTTGCCTACCCGTTTTACGTTTGCTAGTGTTTTTAGTGCGTGTAGTGTGTTATTGGAGGTTGAGTTTGGGAGGTTGTGTCATAGTCTCGCGATTAAAGTTGGGATTGATAAGAATATTTATGTGGGGAATTCTTTGCTTACTATGTATTGTAAATGTAGATGTATAGATGAAATGATTCGTGTGTTTGAAGAGTTGCCGGAGCCTAACGAGGTGTCTTTCACTGCGTTGATGGGTGGGTTGAAGGGTCGTAATATTGAGGAGGCGTTGGGAGTGTTTAAGTCGATGCACAGAACTCGAGTTCGTATAGATGCTGTATCATTATCCAGCATTGTTAACGCTTGTGCTAAAGGGGAAGATGATGGTTTGCCGTGTAAAGTGCATGGTAGAATGGTACAGGGTCTATGTGTCAAACTAGGGTTTCAAAATGATTTTCACCTGGCTAACTCTTTGCTTGATATGTATACCAAGGCAGGTGACATGAATAGTGCTGAAATGATTTTTGAAAATCTGTCTAAACCCAGTGTTATTTCATTGAACATTATGATAGCTGGATATGGCAAAATCTGCAAGTTTGACAGAGCCATGGAGCTTATGGAGAGGATGACGTCTTCTGGCTACCAGCCAGATGAAGTTACTTTTATCAATATGATGGCGTCGTGTGTGGGGTCAGGCGATGTTAGAGTTGGCCGTCAAGTTTTTGACAAAATGGCTTACCCGCAGTTAAGCTCGTGGAATGCTATGCTTTCTGGTTATTCACAGATTGAAAAGCATGATGAGGTGATCATGCTTTTCAAGAATATGCAATTACATAATGAAAAGCCTGATAGCACCACACTGGCTATTGTGCTTGCTTCTTGTGCTGAGATGAGGCTTCTGGAAGTTGGAAAACAGGTCCATGCTGTCTCAGTAAAGGCAACAATAAATAATGATATGTATGTTGGCAGCGGCCTTATCACATTGTATTCTAAGATCGGGAAAATGGATATTGCCAAGTATATATTTGATCGACTGCCTTCCCCGGATATTGTTTGCTGGAATTCTATTATGGCTGGATTGTCTGTTAATTCCAGAGAAGAGGAGGCGTTCGATCTCTTTAATGAAATGAGAAGAAACTTGCGTCCTACTCATTTCACTTATGCCACTATGCTGAGTTGCTGTGCCAAGCTGTCCTTTTCATCTCAAGGTAGGCAACTACATACCGAGATTGTAAAGGTTGGATGCATGGATGACATGTATGTAGGAAGTGCTCTGATTGATATGTATTGTAAATGTGGCAATGTTGTGGGGGCTCGAAATATATTTGATGCAATGCCTATGAGAAATGTTGTTGTTTGGAATGAGATGATACATGGTTATGCTCAGAATGGCTATGGTGATGAGGCTGTGCGTCTTTACTCGTATATGATTACAGCAGGGGAAAAACCTGATGGCATAACCTTTGTAGCTATTTTGACTGCTTGTAGCCACTCTGGATTAGTTGATGACGGGGTCCAAATATTCGAGTCAATGCTTATGGAGCATGATATCAACCCGCTTTTGGATCATTACACTTGTATTATCGATGCTCTGGGTAGGGCTGGGAGGTTACATGAAGCTGAAATGCTAATCAAAAGATTGCCATGTAAGGATGATCCTGTTATATGGGAGGTTTTGCTTAGCTCATGTAGAGTCTACAGTGACATTTCGGTAGCCAAAATAGCTGCAGAAAAACTCTTCTCCTTGAATCCTGGCAATTTTACACCTTATATGCTTCTGGCCAATATGTATAGTTCCATGGGAAGGTGGGAAGAAGTACGGTCTATCAGAGAGCTAAGGGATGTTAAAGATTTTAACAAGAATGGAGGATATAGCTGGACTGATAGTTTGGAAGGGTTCAGAACTTCTGAAGTCTCTGACTCTTACTTCACTCGGTCAAATTGTGGTTGATATATATAGAGGATCGTCGTGTATTTTGTGTTTCATGGCTGAGAGATTGCAAAATTTGTTGATGATATCTGTGCTGCAGTGCTGGTTGCTTGTGTTAGGAATCAAGTCTTCGGCTACTCTTTTTCAACTTCTCTTTCAAGATTTTGCTTAGAAGCCTTCCAGCATCACTATGTCTCACCTTTGGTATGCTCGGATACATCATCAAGTAGCAATATAGTTCTTCTACTTGGAATGCTAATGGGCGAGAAGCCAGTATGTGTCTGTACTCTTTCCCATCTGGTAACAAATTTCTTCCTAGTTGTTTTTGACGTAAAGTTAATGTTTTATCGTCAGGTCATTCCAAATTCTGGCAGAAGGGCGTGTAGTAGGGGGGTGGGGGTTGGGTAAAGTTTCAACTTTTTTCTCTGTTCCGTAAATCTATATCTATTGACATTCTATTCGTAAATTTATGATACTGACGGCATAATAGAGACGTTGGAAGTAGGATTTCTTAAGAAAGAGATGTAGAAGTTAAGCTTGACTTCCTGATTTCAAGACCACAGGAAGCTTTCCCTAATTTATGGAAACGTACATCTGTGTACAACTAATCATTTGTTTGTCATTTTATGAAGGGTGAAAGCAGTTGCATTTGAGTCCTGGGAAAGGGTTTCCAATCATCAGTCCTGGGAAACCGAGATCGAGTCATCAGCATCAGTGGATGCAAAATTTCCATCTCGCTGCCACCTGATTCGTATGTGATGATTCAGATTTCATCTCCATGAGTTTTGCGAATAGGTATATCTCATCTTTGTTGATCTGTTCATTACAAAGCAAGTGATTGGTAATCAAAGCAGTACCAGATACTGATTGTGGTTATATTTTTTTTATTTTTTATTTTTGTATTCCTTCGGTTGCTATTCCGTGTTCTTCATAAGGAACCTATGTGTCACAAAAATCAGGAGGATAATGCTTCGTCTTGGGACTGTTGCTTGGAAATTAGGGGACAAGGATGCCCATGATTTGAGTGATGAATAGCCCAACAGCTTGAGAACTGAGGCTTTCCAGTCATGGGATTTAACCTTGGGAGTTGGGTCTTGGGACCATTCTTAAGGAATTTGTACTTTCCCGGTCCTGTCATTATGGTAACGATATTCGTCAATGATTTGCCTTGCAATGTTTTTGTTGCTCACTAAGATATGAAGTAGACCATCTTCTCAAAGAAATACATTTGTCATTTTTTTTTTTTTTTTTGGGAAAGGAATATATTGTCATGGTTTCTAAAGCCAAACTAAGATGGAGATATTTAGTCTGACAAGATGTTCGCAACAACCTTTGCATTTTAGTCAAATATCTTTGCACGGGGTACACTTTTCTCTAATGTGTGTCACAATTTTTAAACTCGTTGTTACACTGTTCTCTCTACTTCTAACTTTTTATTTGCTTCTGTGCGGCGATGTTATATAATGATTCTTGTTAGCGAGCCTCAAATCATTTTGGGACCAAGGCTTTGTCGTTGTGGTGACATAGTCCTTTAGCCTATAGGTTGGCATTTTGACCTTGCTTATAGTTTAGCCTTTGTCTAATGAAAGTCGTTTGTTTGAAACCATTATGTATGCTATCTAAAGCTGTAGATTAACTGGTCATGTAGGTCATACAAATAAGATGCATTGGTAGAACAGAAGTTTACTTCCTTGAATGCAGGCTGTGCTCATAGTCAGTTATCAGTTTAGCCTTCACCCAGTGATGTGAATTCATGCGTTTTTGAAGCTTCTGAAGCTGGCAGATCACATGTTGAACATGACTGTCAAAATGTGATTTGTGCATATCCTCTGACAATTGTGTTACTATACCTAATAGATCTGGACGGGGCTTGTATATGCTGGTATTAGCTAGTTATCTGTGTCATATATCTTAGCAATGAGAATCGGCTAGCCTGCTTGTGTGTCTTGGATTGTATCTGAACAAAAGACCAACTTTATATATATCCGATTACCTACTATTGGCATTATGGTTAATTCTGTGTTTTTCCGGAAAGAAACAGCATTAAAGCTGAAATGTGCGGTTTGCTGGTCTTGGAACATATCCATTCCTGTATGAAGGAGTTGGGTCGCTTGCCTGTGCAACCTTTTATGTCTTATTTTTCCGCGCTGCTGGTCAGAGTTCCGCCATTAGCTGTGAGTTGGATGAGTTCCATTTACTATCTACGTGCTACTGCCCAATTTTATAACTCATAACTAAGGCAGATGAATGCTGTGCTTTTCCTGAAACATTGCGTCAAAACTGTTTTTTTTTTTGCAAAAAGTCTCCTCCTTTGGTTATTAGTTGCCTTTAAACATACTTGTATGAGTTGATTCTATCGACTGACTTCCGACTTTTGAGCTTATATATATGCAGGTTTACATCCCAATGAGTGCAGGTTTCGACTTTTGACTTTCGAGTGCATAAATTCTTCTCTGGTGAATTGCAAGCTTGCAACTGTGCGCCAGAAAGTTCATACTTGGATCGGGAGAGCACATAGAGTGGCCGACAACTGCTGAAGCTGTTCTCTGAAGGCGTTTTCCGCGGTTCAGATCGGGCAAGAAGGTGGCTTTGACATGAGAATATGACACTGACTTCTTTGAGAAGCATAGTATGAAGTGAGACTGGAGTGCAGCCATGGTCTTGACAGTTGACATGTGAGAGTTGTTTAATATGTACTGAAGGAACTTACGGAGTACTAGAGTTTCATTTAAACATAGAATCACATTCATTTCATTTTTTTTTTCCGAGAGGATTCCGAAAATTCTATTCTTATTATTAAACCAAATGAAGTACATTTATATTTTTTTTTTAAATTGAGAAATCTTTCTTCCTCTAGCACTTGAGTACTTGACATTTGCGGTAAGATGTGTGTCAAATCGAACACATACATATACTGACACTACACATGTCAAACCCTTCAATACGGCCGTTATTTGACATAATTCTAACCTAACGATGAGTGTCTTATTAGAGGAAGACTTGTCGAAGAAAATTTGAAAAACATTTGTACGACTATCGGAAGACAAAGACGCTAGATTTCTTTACTAGAGTCGTCGCTTACTTAATTGAGCTCAAACTCTTGATTATATGCATACGTATTCGGGGGTGAATAGGAATGGAGGGAGTCAGGGAGTAATAGTGTATCCTACAAAATCAATTTAAAAAGAGGGACAACATTTTTAGGGTTTAAGAAAGAAGCTGCGCAAACCCAACTCAAAAAGGACACATCAATGGCGTCTCACCTCAACCTCACCAAAACCCAGCTCGAGACTTACGCCGACGACATTGAGCTTGAGGAAGAAGATGACCAAGGTTGGGAAGATTGGGTAGATGAACCATCCCCAGAAAACGACGACGTTTACAAGGATGAATCCGAATTCAAGTGTTTGTTCTGTGAATTGCTCCTCACATCTTTCGATTCGTTTCTCCAGCACTGTGCTTCTAATCACCATTTTGATTTTAACCATTTGAAGAAAAGCTTGGGTTTGGATATTTATGGCACTTTCAAGCTTGTTAATTACGTTAGAACAATGGTGTGTGGCCGTTTCTCTATTTCTTTCTCTAATTTTGGTGATTTTGTTTGATGGGTGTGCATTTTTTTTTGCTTAATTTGAGTTAATGTTGGTAATTTATTGTCTTTGTTTAGTTTATGGGTAGGGGTAAGGTTGCGTACATCTGAATTCTCCGTAGTAATTGTAGTAGTTGAATTGCTTGGACGGACCATGTGTTCATCTAGCTATCGGACATGAAAGGCGCCGGATTTTAGGGATTTCGGGTATTTGTATGATGAGTTCACCATCTTCTAGGTGTTTCTGGTTATGATGGGTTGATTAGTAGTGAATTGCTTTGTGGTCGGTCTTTTGTTGTGAATGTAAGGTTAGTTTAACTTAGCTGGAGATTGGAGGAGCTATGTAGTGACGGGGCTTTTGTCTTTTTACGCTGTTACGTATATAGCAAAGTTCAATGGGAGTATTTGTTTTATGAAGTACTCGTACAAAGGAAAGCTTGTTTTTCATAATGTGAAAGGAGAGAATGAGAGCTTTTGTCATGCATCATGCTTCGTTTTAAGTTGTTAGTAGAGTTCGATGGATGTAGAATTGAGTGGCTTGACGAAGAAAAAAAATGCTTTAAGGTATTGTCCTTGGCTGCTTAATCCTTTTCTCCTCTCAAGTTTTGGTGGAAAAGGTGTAGGAACATGATACCGTATGTTTTCACCTCGTGGAAGTTGAAAAGATGAAAGCTTTTCTACAAAGACATGTCAATTATATCTGTACAATTAGCCCCACTTGTGCAATTACCTATAGTTGTGTGAATCTTGTTTTCTGTTTTATGTTTTTTTACACTTTTGAGGAATCTAATGGGTCTCTGTGATATTGATGTTTGCAGGTTGCACAAACAACTTGTTGGAGCTGTGGTCATCAGTGCAGTTCCAATGAAGAGTTACTAAAACATTTGCATGAAACAAGTCTTTCGGAGGGATTGAAGTCTTTGTGGGATGATGACAAGTACCTACAGCCATGTATGGAAGGGGATTCCGTGCTGTACAGTTTTGATCAAGATGAAGATCTTGAAGAAGATGATTGTATGGCTGTTGATGACGAGGAGCTTCAGAGAATTTTCAGAGAGGCCCGCATCGCAGACCTTGATGATGAAATGGTGGGAGATGCAGGGGCCTGCTCCCCCCTGGATTCAGGTGCCAGAGGAAGGCCAGAACTGGCTTCTACTTCAAAGGGCTGTCCACAGGCTAATACCACCTCTGCTGAAGCAATGTCGAATGGCGTTAGTGACAGACTTGGTTTCTCTGAGATAAAGAAAAAAGATCTATCTCTTAGAGCGTCTTTTGCAAATATTGCAGCTTCAGACGTCAAGAAAGTTAATGAAGGTTATTTCGGTTCATATAGCTCCTTTGGTATTCATCAGGAGATGTTAAGCGACAAGGTCTGGTATTTTGCTCTAACAAACATGCTGTATCCAAGTCTACATTCAAATATTAAGAGTTTATTAAAATCTCTGACAGTGTTATACTTTACTCGCTTGTAAATTATGCATTCCCTCTTTTTAACAAGCTTTATGCCTCCATCTGAAAACAGATTAGAACAGATGCTTATCAACAAGCTATTGTGAAGAATCCATCTCTTATAAATGGTTCTGCAGTGTTGGATGTTGGTTGTGGAACTGGTATCCTTAGGTGAGACTGTGTTGCATGTATACATACTGAATTGTTCATTTATGTGTGTGTTCAGTGTTCACCTTCATTCAACTTTATGTGCTATTATGGTCTGGATTTTAGGGGATTGGACACTTTACGTGCCTGTTTTGGTTCCGTGTTGTTTTGGCTCAATTCTCTAAAAGTTAATTCACCCGTAGGCAATATAATATTCAGTCGGTGGAGGTACCGACTGCATTTTTGGAAACCAGTGTTCTGGTTTTGCTTGTTGACATGGTCTTCTCACTCTAAGGCTCTAAGCAACATCCAACACTAATCACTGAAAACCAGTATTTTTGACATCGTCTTTAACATAGCCTGTATAACCTGTAAATTTCCATTCTTGATGAGAAAGTTCTTCAGGAACACATTAACCTTATTGATATTAGATTAATCAGGAAAAAATTACAAGGACTTGCAGATTGCAAAACTGCTACTGTATTCAGTATCGAATGTGAATCAAATTTTGCTTTCATCCCTAGAGTGTATTTGATTGTTGTTGTGAGATAACAGCTTTATCAGCTGGGAAGTATTCTAGTTGCTTGGCAGTACAGTAATCCGAAAGGGATGGGAGGACAAAATAGTGTGGAAACCTGAAACATGTACAAGAACATGTGCAGTTGTAGAGACTTGGCTGGTTCTTTTTAATATACTTTGATCGGTTCACTTGTGTCTGTGCTTTATTCTTATTTGGTTTTAATTTAAATGTTAGCTACATGTTACATGTAGTTGAGAGGATGTAAAATTTACGTGTACTTTTCTGAGGCAAATACACTAATTGGATTAATGTATGTCTTAAATTGGAGGGGTAAACCCTGAGAGGACTAGAATGGCAGGTACTCTGCTTGTTCCCAAAAAGGACAGTGTTCATCATGAATCCATGAGCACATTTTAGTGATTTGATTTAATTATCTTTGGTTGCGTACATTCTTGTATAACTTTGAAGTTGCTACTATAGATACCTAAGTACCACAGACCGCCCTTGCTTTTTGGTTATTAGAAAGAGAATTGAACTAAAATATGTGTCCAAGGCACAATTCTTTGTACTTTTTCCAATCTCTGATGTTCATGCTTAATTTCTCTTTCTATTAGCCTGTTTGCTGCCAAGGCTGGGGCTTCGAGGGTTATTGCAGTTGATGCAAGTGAGAAGATGGCTGCTGTGGCAACTAAGGTATTCCTCCTTTCCAGCTTTACTAGTGTAAACGACAATGCTTGAATAGACTTATTTATTTTCTACTTTGTGGGCTTGACAAAATAGATCGCAAAAGACAATGGGCTGCTACGCAGTGAGAATACTGGCAGAGGTAATGAGCAGTGCACTGGTGTAATGGAAGTTGTCCATTGTATGATTGAAGACCTTGACAAGTGCATTCCGATTGAACCACACAGTATTGATGTATTGGTGAGTGAATGGATGGGATACTGTTTGCTGTATGAATCAATGCTCACCTCTGTTCTCTATGCACGAGATAGATGGCTGAAGCCTGGAGGTGCCGTTCTGCCAGATACAGCTACAATGGTGAGCTCCTGTGAATCTATATCCCCTTCCCTTCTATCTTTGTCTTTCAGAATTACCATGAAATTTTGTGACATCAATTTGAGATGTCATTGGTCAGATACTCAGATATACCACCCTATTTTACAGATTTGAATAATTTCATACTTGCCCTTAATTCTTTGTCCGGTAAAATGTCAATTTTTCTGAGTTAGCCATGTGACACTGGCTGAGGTAATGTTGTTGCCAGCTACAAAGTTTTCAACTTTGATTCATATCAAATTGACATGGTTGACCCTATTACTTTTCTTATGTAATACTTTCTGTTTCTTGTTTGATTTGTTCTGAGATACGAAATTGCATTTTGTGCCCGGACTTCTCCGTTCAACAATTTTGATTTCGGAAACATGTTTCTGTGAATTATGTAAAATCTGACAAGGCTCTGAGGCAGTGTTGAAACATCGCAGGATCTCAAGTCCTCGATGCAGTTTCCTGAAACCTCATGTTGACTCGTCTCTTTTTATTTTATTTTTTGGGGAGGGGGGAGACCTCATGTTGATTGTTGCCTATCTTATCAGTGTTTCCTTTTTTCATGATATCACTTGCTTTATTATTTAAATGACTAAAACTTATGATGTAGTGTCTTATATCTATTCTCCATGTTCTTCAGTTTGCTGCAGGTTTTGGTAAAGGTAGTACCAGTCTCCCGTTTTGGGAAAATGTGTATGGTTTCAACATGTCTTCTGTTGGCAATGAACTTGTTAAAGATGCTGCGGATTTTCCCATAGTTGATGTTGTTGACAGTGGTGATATAGTGACAGAAACTGCTGTACTCAAGGTTTGCTTTTCTGCTATTCTCATTCTGTGCCGGACATTTAGCTTATTATTCATATTTGGGATATCATGAAAGCCAGCTAATTGGCCATATATAAGATGCAGTTTGTGGCTTTGTGGCCTCCTATAAAATTATGATGCCTGTCCTGGCACTTCATTATAAACGGATATGTGAACTGAGTCTTTTGCTTTAAAGAAGGCTTTCTTCAACACCTATTAGCCTCGAGCTGGCGTGGAACTAAGGGACAACAATATACCTATTAACCTTTAAATTGATTTAAACCTTTACATAAAAAGGACTCTCATCTATGTGTGGTAGAGGGTTGTTCTCTTGGCTGTTTTCGAATAAGGTGGCAGGTGTCTTTGAAGGAACCCCTTAAATTCTTTTCCAAAATAATCGGGCAATTTTTTGACTAATTTTGATCTGTCCTAATTTGCTTCTGTATCCATATTAATGGGTGGTATTTTCTTATTAAAAAAGGACTCTTGAGCTGTGGTAAGAAGATAATTAGATATTGTATCATGAGTAGATTAATGATGGTCTGGATTGCAAAAGCCTACTTGCTCAAAATTATGGGCCCTTATTTGTATAATATTCTGTTCTTGATTCTGTATGATTATCATTTTGCTACTCTATCTTTATTCTTTTTTGGCTGTTTTCAGCTAAGAGTTGTCCTGATGTCGAATTTCTTTCTGATGTTCCTTAAATCTGTTTCAGAATTTTGACCTTGCGACAATGAAAGCAGAAATGATGGATTTTACTTCTTGCATTGAATTGCAATTATTGGGTAATGCCGCGAAATCGACCTGGTGTTATGGAGTCGTCTTGTGGTTTGATACTGGTTTTACTAGTAGGTTTTGCAAAGAAGTGCCTGCCAACTTGTCCACATCTCCCTATATACAGAAGACACACTGGTCTCAGACAATCCTAACTTTCAGAGAACCTATATTATTATCATCAGAAGAAAATAATGTTGAGAGTTCCGCTGTGGTTGGAACTGCTTCTTGCCCAGCCGCAAAGATCCAGCTACGCATTAGTATTGTGCGTGCACCTGAGCACCGGGCCATTGACATATCAGTAGAGACATGTGGAATCAGCCAGGATGGTCGTAGACGAGCATGGCCTGTTCAGATTTTTAATCTTGCATAATGGACATATGCTCATCACTCCAGTAGCAATTGTATCATTTTTTGTGTTTGATGGCTGCCTATGCGTGCACTGTGTGAGTGCGTCTTCAGGATTTTTGTTTCGTGTCAATCTCGTTTAAGGTTCGTCTCATCCTTTTATGTATCATCTTACTGGCTTTCTTGCCGTAGTAATTGATGTCAGATTATGATTACAGTTGGTATATTATATTTACTTCAGAGTGATATTAGATTAACAAATCTCTTACTTTTCTACTGACCATTCTCTGTTATGTGCCTATCATCTCTACTCTGATCTTAGCGTATTGTTTCATAGTTTAATACACTGCTAATTAACAAAATGCAATACTTTCTGGTATATATAAGTACATTGTACGGTGATCTGAATGTCTCAATCAATGTGAACGTTCTGTTTATAATAAAATGGTCTCAGATAAAGCAGCCAAAAGTCAGTGAGGAAGAACTTTAGGAACATAGTAGAAGGGAGGGGGAAAACCTACCAGGAAATAACAGTATTTTGCATCTCTGATAAAACTATTGTATGCATGCGTAATAAAGTTCGCAAGAGTGGTAAAGTCCATAGGTTTATGGAAAGTATCAAAACTCGTACTCAATAATCGACATGATCTCTGACTCTGAGATCATCCGAAGTCTGCGTGATGAGAGCAAAAGATATATATGTGGCTTTCAACTTATATATCCTGTGCTCCATCAAGCCATCGTAGCTCTCACTTGTGTAAAGCTGATGTTTTTTGGTGGTGCTCCATCAGTTTGTGTGGAATAGAATAATCCTGGAAAGTGACTTACAATGGCAAGCTTCTGCTTTACTTTTCATCTGCTGGTGTAACCGCGCCTTTGGGGACCCACTTGTATGCTAGTGCCTTCGGTTTTGCTGGCTCAGTAGCTGGAGCTTTGGATCGAGGCACCCACTGAGAGACCACCCTTTGTTGCGTGATTGTCTTTGCTGTCATCTCTTGCCATTTGTTCCTTTTCTGATGCTTGGTTTTACTTGAACTTGAAATAGTTTTTGGTTCTATTTTCACTTTCACATCTTGAGATTGGCTTCGATCATCGACCACTATAATCTTTTTTGGTCCGCTGATTTCAGGTTCCTCGTCTTTTTTGTAATTTCTATCAGCAATCACCACATTGTTCTTGGATGTGTTGATGTCAGATTGTGTTTCTGAGGCTTGTTTGTGATTCCCCGTATCAATCTTGACAATGTTCTTTGATTCACTGATGTCAACTTCTATTTCTGAAACCTGCTTGTGATTCCTGGTATCAACCACAAAAATGTTCTTTAATTCACCGCTGTCAAGTTTTGTTTCTGAAACCTGCTTGTGATTCCCGGTATCAACCACGACTATGTTCTTTGATGCACTGTTGTCAAGTTCTATTTCTGAAACCTGCTTGGGATTCTGATCCCTAACTAGCACAACATTCTTTGACGCACTTATGTCTGATTCTGCTCCTGAAGCTGGTAAACTGACTTGCTGTGCTGCTTCTGGATCTTGTTTCTGATGCCTGTCATCAACTACGATGGTCTTCAATGCACTGGTAATGATTTCTGAAGCCTGCATGTTATGGCCTTCATCAGCATATACTTTGGATTGAGTTTCTGAAGCTTCTTTATGATTCTTAATATCAACAGCTGCAATATTCTCTGTAGCACTGATATCAGAATTTGTTTCTGAAGCTTGTTTGTAATATTTGTCATCAACCAGGACAATGTTCTCTGATGCAGTTTTGGTAGATTCTGATCCAATTGTTGGTGCACTGATATCAGATTCAATTTCTGAGGCATACTTGTGATTCCTGTTGTCTATTACAATGTCCTTCGGTGTAGTTATGAAGGGCTCAGCTCCTACCACGTCCTTCGTTGCACATATGATGGGTTCTGGTCCTACAATTTCATTGAGTGCACTTCTGACAGGCTCTGCTCCTACAATGTCATTCGATGTACTTGATACGGGCTCTGCTCTTGCACTGCCCTTTGATACACTGACCACAGGCTCTGCTCCTGCAGTGCCCTTTGGTGCACTTATGACAGGCTCTGCTATTGCAGTGTCCTTTGATGCACTTATGACAGGCCTTTCTCCTGCCGTGTCCTTCGGTGCACTTATGACAGGCTCTGCTCCTGCAGTGTTCTTCGGTGCACTTATGACAGGCTCTGCACTTACAATGTCCTTCAATGCAACTATGACCGGCTTTGCGCCTACAATATCCTTTGGTGCACTTGTGACGGGCTCTGCTCCTGCAGTGTCCTTTGGTGCACTTATGACAGGCTCCGCTCTTACAAAGTCCTTCAATGCACTTATGACGGGCTCTACACCTACAATGTCCTTCGATGCACTTATGACAGGCTTTGCTCCTACAATGCTTTCCGATGCACTTGTGACAGGGTCTGCTGATAAAGCCTGGTTGGTGCTCCCTGCAGCAGCTTCGATTTCTGAAGCTTGTTTGGGCTGCCCTTCATCAATGTGCCTCGCTTTGAAAGAGCTAAGATCAGTTACCACAATGTCCTCCTTACGAGGTACTCTTTCTGAACTCTCTGTGGAATCCCCCTTATCAAGAGGAATGTCTCTTGAAGTGGCAGGCTCAGTAATCTCATTGTCAAAATCCCATCTAGGAGCCCCATTGTGAAGTGTGCAGTCTTTGTTTTTACTTTCCACTAAGCTGGCATCTTGATCAGTAACAATCTTGAGGCCTGTTTTTGGCTCTGGGCTCACGGACGGGGTAAAGATCTCTTCAACCTCGAAAAATTCATTGTCAGAATCATGGTACTCCTCCGCGCCTCCTAGTTCCATTGCTATATGCTGAGGAGCTTCATTTATGTCCCGAAAGAGAACCTGAAAATGAAAAGAGCGCCTTCATTTAAACCGGATTCCTCATCACACTGTTCCTTCCATCATACTATACAACACAGATAGCTCTTTATGCAAATTAGAGACTTACCTCAGCTTTGAAGTCCTTTGGGAGCTTATACTTTGCGTTCCAGGAAACATCGATTTCATCAGAGTTGAGAGCCAATATATTTGCCTGGATGAATCCAGTGTGGAACATAGCCTTGAATATCATTTCCTCGGACATTAGATCGTCGTGTAAATGAACACACTCAAGGAAGACATCGCCTTGAACATGGCAACGGAGTTCCAGCTTCACAAATACACATTCCTCCTGCGTGCAAATCAAAGGTCATTTCAACAGCTGGTCAGTGATCATACATCAGTAGTAGTAAGATAAAAGAAAGCCAGTCATGACATTGTCAGTACACGGCTTTTCTCAGATGCAAAACTCGAAAAATGCAGCAAAGAAAATCCTATGCAGATATTGCAGTACAGGAGGTTCAGGCATAACCTAGTTACAGACCCCCTGCATCCCTGTAATGTCAGTTATTTTCAAGTCAAATGACGATATGAAGAAACTAAGTACTGCGGCATTTACCATAGGGTATTGCCAAGCAGGCTCTTCTGTCATTGCTGTTGACAGTAAAAGCCGGGGATCTCTATTCATCTTTGCTGAAGGGTCTTGACCATACACACGAACAACAGGGCGACAGCCTTTTCCAGCATTAAACAAAGGAAGGTTGTGGAGAAGAAGATAATCCACAACTAGAGGTGCATCTGATGGAGGCCAATCTGAGGCCAAATCTCTCCCAGTTATGTACCGAAGATATCTCAGTTGCGAAGCTCTAGGATTAATCGGTGACAGAACAGAGAAAAACTCTTTAGGAGCCTGCTTGGACACCATCTCTAAAGTCTTGAGCTCGCCTTTGTACTGTTTCCTATACAGAAGGAGGCCTGCAAGCATAAAGGCGAGAACAGGCCAACCGCCTTTTTCACAGTGCATCAGGATTACATTCTTCTGACCTTCTAGTGATAACCAGCTCTCACTAGAGCGTAAGAAGTAGTGGATCATCTCCAATGGCAGCATAGGATAGCCCTCATAATGCCGAGGGTAATCCACCACTGCCATGTCGTAATCAATCAGTATGTCAGACAACAAGCTGGTCTGATCCCCTTCTCCGATGTTAAACACCATGAATGATGCACCAGCATGGAACCTGTGTAAACTTGTCACAACGGTACCCAAATACGACCTGAAGTCTTTCTCGTTCATGGGAGAAGTCGCCAAGCAGGAATCAAAAACTGCAGGGAAAAGATACAGATGACTGAAACATCAACATTTCTTTCTGAAGCTTAGCAATGAATTAAAACTATGCGTATCTTGTAGGACTATCAACTATGTCATATCTCATACAATACATCATATTCAAATATAAGATATACATAGTGTTACAATTGTCGAAAACACGCTTTTCGACCTCAAAAACCCTTCTCTGTGACATGTAATTCCCCAAAAAATTACTAATTTGGTTCATGGCTATAGCTTGTTACAGCACTGGAAATCATGTGTTGATAATTTACAAATGCGAACATCAGTTGACTTTGTTTAATAGTATTTTGTGTAGGGAGCTATTCGTAAAAAAACTAGAAAAATTATCCCACGAGAGTATGAGACCAAATTGAAAAACTACCCCGTATGTAATCAAGTTATGACAACAATAATTAACAAACCGATGTTAAAAATTTGGATCGATATATAAAACAACCTTCAAAACGAATGATAATGAAGAAACAAAATATGCATATAGATGAAAACATTAAACATCATTCAATAAATCATTGAACTATATAGATAATCCATCGCCTAAATCAAACTTTAACATAGAATTATGAACAAATTTAAATGCAGTAATTATTGTACACTCCCGGTAAAAGTCTCAAACTCAAATTGTTTTCACTATTTTTTTTTTTTTGGAAAACCTTACACTCAATTTCTTAAGAGGAAATTGTTAGGTTTTAAGATAATTAATCACGATTCACGAACCTAATATTAGACTCTCGTGACAAATTTCGAACCTTTAATTTGTGAAACAGTTTATCTTGTTATGGAGTACTCCGTAGTTTTTAACGATTTTACCTACTAAAATAAACTAGCTAACATCATCTAAGCAACATATAATTATAAGGCATAAATATGATGGATAATAATGCATGCACGCACGCACGTTCATCAAATTAAACATATAAGCTAGTACAACGAGAGATTATGTACGTGAAGAAGGCTAACTAACGTAACAAAAATGCATGTGTACGTACCATAAATTCGTTCAGCGATTTCGAGAAGACGATCGGGAAGCCTCCGGGAGAATGATCGCCGGAACAACGACATGATCGAATTACCGACAACGTTTCTCTTTAACAAAAACAAGCTAAGCTAGCACTTAGAGAAACAAGATTATTATTACAACAAATAATCAAATGTATAAAAACGTATATAAGATATGCTTCAACTCTTAATAAAAACCAATGAATTGTCAAAGGTTATATCTTATAGAGGAAGCTAGTAATAAGAGAGGAGAGGATATGAAAGAATTAGATAGATTCAAGAGGTTTGGAACAAATTAAAAGATGCAAATGCATGATGAAGAAGAAATGAGAGGGGTGATTGATTGATAATGTTATTGGAGGGAGTTTTTGACTTATGAAAGTGTCAAAGAAAATGAGCGAGGAGGAGTGAGCACGACTGCTACAACCTTATGCAGTGGAGACAGCTACATTTTTCATTCTATTGATCTTTGAATATTTGATGGGTTACATGTATCTTGATGAATACTTTTCAATTGTTGGTGAGTATATATGTTGCAAAATCATATCTATACGTGTGATTTGAACATTTCATCGTCTATTATTTTCATACCAAAATGTTTAGATGATTGATCGGAATGTATATACCGTCTACGCTTAAGTATAATGACTTTCATACGAAAGATGGACTATTTGGCTTGAAGTTTGGTTAATACACCGAGTGCAAAAATCATCTCAATTAAAAGTTTAATTTAAGCTGAAACTTCACTAAATAGGGTGTCATGTTTTCTCATTCGTTGAACCGTATTTACGAGATTCCATTAAACCAAATTTCGAGAGAAACCTTTCACAACCCAGTCACAACAAAATGCAGACGTCATACCCCTGCCAATATTATCAAGGTACCTCATGCCGAAACGGAGGGAGTCGAGTAATACCTACAAGTACTATTCAATTTGACTCCTTGCCATTTCTCTTTGGGCACTGATAAATCCACAGCCATAATCAACTCGGACACACTACCTGAGTCAAACGCGTCCACCACATCATCCTTCTCTTTTCGAAATATGATGATTAGACGATTGTCAATCCCAATGTCTTGCGACTCATAAATTGTGACGTGGTTAACAACCCTCGATAAAACCGCTTTCTTCTTGAAACAGATTCAAAAAAGAAAAAAGAAGTTTAAACAAGAAGGAATGCCACGTGCAATACGCTCCTCACTCACTAAGAAAAAATGAAGTGTGGAAACTAAACATGGCAGAAGAAGAAGAGCCCAACGCAATATGAAACAACTCAACTGTTAGAGTAAATAAGAAGACTCCTCCTCCTGTATTCCAAAAGCGGCAAAAAAAATCTATAATGATCTTCTGCAGAATCTCATTCTCAAAAACAGTAACACTCCCTCTTATTACTTTCTCTCTCCTCTTATTAATCATCTTCTCTTCTTCTTACCTTCATCAAGAAGCTACAGCAACAAAGGAAGGGTCTTGCAGTGACTTTGAATCTCATCAACCAATGGCAACCCTCGGTGGAATCCGTGAATCACAAGGAACTCCTAATGATGCTGAGATTGAATCCCTTGCTCGCTTTGCTGTTGATGAACACAATAAGAAAGAGGTTTTATTTTATTTTGTTGTACTTTTTTTTATTCAATCTTTTTGATCATTTTGAAGTTGCCCTTTTCGATTATTTTGTCGGGTTTTTCTGGGTTTAATTTTATTTAATTGTTCATGCATGATTATTAAGTAGATTAATTTGATTTTATTTTCAATTCCCAATTTGGAAGTTACCCTTTTGATTATGTAGTTGTTGATGCGTGATTAACAAGGAAAGGAATGAACTTTATATGTTGTGTGAAATTTTGAAGGTGCCCTTTTGATTATTTTGTTACAATATAGTTTTTATATCTGGGTTTGTTATATAGTTCATGCATGATCAGCAGGAAATCTGTATTTGGGTACTTTTAGTATTTGGGTTTGATGAGCAATTTTGTTGGAAAGATGTCATCTTTATGAGTGTTTTATGTAAAATTGGAAGTTATGATGGAGTGTAAATCATAAATGGTGTAATTTTATTCGAAATCAAATTCGTTGCTAAAGTAGAGGTAACCCAATTTTTGTAGCAATCAGACTGTTGGTTGATTAATCATCATTGTGATTTCGGTACTTGTGATGTTTGGGACTACTGCCGTTTCAAGTCGAGTTCATCGATTCGAAGTTTGGTTTGATCAGGATTGGCAGAAGAACTCGGCAGTGTGGTGTGTTTTGGTGTTTTTGTTGGTGCTAATTTACTGGTTCTGGTAGCTTGTTTGTAGGGATTTTTTTGGTGTTGCTGAGACTGAATTCCATTTGGAAGGGTGCATGTGCATCTTTTGTTCTTTTGTTCATTTGTTCATTTGTTCATTTGTTCATTTGTTGCTTTGCTCAGTGAGTTTGGAGCTTGATATGTAAAATTGCTGTGGTTTACTAGTATGTTAATTTTGTTTCTCATAGAGTAATCTTTTGGGTGTTTAAATTGAGATGAATACCTAGATGCTCAATCGATTTACTTTTTCGTGCTATGTCAAAATGATTTGTTGTTTGTCTATTACTCCATTGTGATCATTGTGCTGTCCTCATTTCAGGACTTTAAAGTGATTAGTTGAATTCAAATCAAAGTGTGTTTTTGAGAAAAACCCCGGTCAGAGAAACTTCCAATAGACGCTGTTCTGTCATGCTATGTATTTCATGCTTAAGAGAAACACAAGAAGTAGTCTGTAGTTGGTAACTGAGGTTGTATATCTTTAAGCAATGTGGCTTACTTTGATGTGTTATTGTGCAAATGTAGAATGCACTGCTAGAGTTTGCGAGGATTGTAAAGGCGAAAGAACAAGTGGTTGCTGGCACTCTGCACCATTTCACCATTGCGGCTCTGGAGGCAGGCAAGGAAAAACTGTATGAAGCAAAGGTGTGGGTGAAGCCATGGTTGAACTTTAAGGAGCTGCAGGAGTTTAAGCATGCTGAAGAAACCCCTTCTATCACTCCCTCAGACCTTGGTGCTAGGAAAGGTAATGGTGAAATTTCTGTGTGTTAATTTTATTTTATTTTATTTCCTTAAAAGCTGTTTTTGCATCAGAAACGTTGGAAATATATAGATATGTCTTTGTGTTGATTTTTTGGAACAAGTATGTTAATTGCCGCCGGGCAAGCTTTTGTATGGTAATGCTATCTTTCCTCGTCTCTCTGGATCATATTGAAAGTTGATCAATATATGTTCTGTCCTCAGAGATACAAGGCAATGACCACATTGGGTTATGGTCATTGAAGTTAGTAATTTAGTATACGCTATGTGCTATTGTAGAGATGCGTGTTGTTCGTTTCTTTTATTTCAAACACTATGGCGCACCAGTGTTTCTGATTTCGTCAATACGATTTGGAAGATACTTCTGTCAACCTTCTACAGACTATATGTTATGAGTAGGCTGTGGGCTTCCTAGAATCCTAGATACCACTATGTTGGCTTTAACTTTGTGTTAATGTAAACAGAAGGACATGCCCCAGGGTGGAAGGAAGTGCCTGCCCATGACCCTGAAGTTCAGAATGCTGCTAACCATGCACTAAAGACCATACAGCAGCGGTCCAACTCTTTGTTCCCTTATGAACTACAAGAAGTTTCTCATGCAAAGGCGGAGGTTCGTTCTTGTTCTGATTCATTGAGCTTTTGTTGTAGAAATTACAATAATTTTTCTCAACTGTGGTTTCACAAATTGTTTTTCATTCCCTTTTTCGAGGCAAACATAGTATCAGAAACTTCTGATGATTAAAATCGAAACATTGAAATGTTCTGTTGGTATTATGGTAGTGTCTGTTTTTTCAACAGAGTGTTCCAGTTCCTAGAAACTGAGTGGCTCTTATCTTATGTACTGCATATTCTTGCTTGGAACCTTATTGTGCCGTCGATAATGACAGGTTGCTGATGACACCGCCAAGTTCAACCTGCGTCTGAAGGTGAAGAGAGGATCCAAGGACGAAGAGTTCAATGTGGAGGTTCACAAGAACAGCGAGGGTGACTACAAGCTTAACGAGATGGGTTCCATTCAGCCCGAGTGTTAGGGTAACAGTAAGCTCGAGATCCTGGGGTCTTGGCAGCTTACTGGGTGTAAGTAGTAACCTTAAGTACCTACCTAATGCTGACTTGGTTTGAACATGAACTTCAGAACCATGCTCACTTTCATGATGGATGCACAACCATCTGCTGTTTGTATTTGTGCAAAAAGATTGTTACAGACGACTTAGTAATGTTTCATTATGCTCTACCTATCTTGTGATAAGAACCCCTGGTAACATAATCTTGTCTTTGATGATCCTACACCGTGTATGAGAGAAATAAAACAATTTAGCTAAACTCCGTTTGAATCTAATCCTTGCTTGATCGTTAGCATGGATTATGGAGACGCGCAGGGGGCAACGTGCACCATTCGTCTATCTCGTTTGAGTGGGTTATATTACTGGTCTTGAATCTTAGGCAAGGAGAACACTGCGAAAAGTGCAAATGCTGGTTCATCTCTATCCAGCTCAAGTGAGCAACATTACAGGCCCTGAAACCAGATTATAACCAGAGACCTTGGGCTGGTTCAGATGCTACTTAACTGATTTCTGATGAAGAAAGTGAAGCTTGAGCGTTACTCCCAATCAACTTCCCTGTAGAATTCACTGGATTACTGGCAGTGTTTAAGCAATGAAACCTTGATTGCGAGGGAACGATTTGCATGTGCAGGATTTAAACAAGAGCAGAAGTGGAAGCCAAACAAGAGAGAACGGAATATGGAGGGGAATGTTTGCAAAGTGACAACCAATTACGTTAAAATCTTCAGAGACACTGGAGTCAAAATAATGCATAGTTGCTACTTAAGAAAACCTAGAGGACACTAATTATACAGCTCCAGCAGAGACCTTAAAAGAGAACTACTACTGCATTCACTCCTAAAGAATGGGGTCTCCGCTTTCATCATCTACTTTTTCTCCTACCTTGTCCTACACTGGCCGAGTGGCCGTAACCTATTCTTCATCATAGTCTTCATCTTCGTCTATTCTTGAGTTAAACTGGGCTATCTGATGTGGGTCGATGGCCATTCCATCGACCTCAGAGACCAACTCCTCATTCTTTGGCTCAGGAGGTGGTGGCTCAGACACTGGCGTTGCAGCTGCTGCTGACGCTGGTGTTGCTTGAGTAGCAGTGGCTGCTGTTTCCGGGTGATCTGCTACCTCGGCGTTCAGATCAAAATTCCGGATGGCCATATCCCCTGCTGCATCGCCCACAATTGGGCTTTCTTTCATCAGATCATTACTAGGGTCATCTTCTAATTTAGGCACTTGGATAGGGCTAGGCCTGATGCTTGGTTCGAATGATGTGGATGGTTCAGCTTCCATCTCCTGATGGGGAGCTGGGTCTCGTTCCACTGGTGGCCTGCCTCGTCCGCGGCCTCTCCCGCGTCCTCTTCCTCTTCCCCTGCCACTACTGCTGGTAGGACTCACTTCCTGCTGCACATTGTGAACAGAGGCCATTTAACTCGGAAGAACATCAGGGAATAAAGAAACGTTGTAAAACCACCGAAAAATCCCAATAGCACCCATAACAAATGAGTTTCACTCGACCCGTGTTGATGCAAGGTGGGATGCACACTTGCACAAAATCTTGTCCGAGAAGGATACACTTTGAACCCCCAAACAAGGTCTCACGAAACATGTTGTAAGATGATTCAGATTATTACATCTACGAGTTCATCCAAAAAACAAACATCCTTGCAAAAGACTACTACTATTATACAGACTGCCTAAGATGAGCCACATGACTTCAGTTAAGTAGAGACTGCCTAAAATGAGCCACCTGACTTCAGCTAAGTAAAGGCCGCCCAAAATGCCTCTAGACCCCTAGACTCTCACCAGCAGTGGGAAGCTCCTCGGAAACAAAAACACCCCACCAAGAAATTTCTCATTCAACTACTACTACTACCTTGAAATACGACTTTGAGGCAAGTTACTTTACTCAATTGACCACAACGTATGCCAAGAAAAAAAAAAGTATTTAGAAATGAGCATTACAGGCACAACATGCATATGCATCAAAGCAATTAGGTTTTAGTTTAGCTTTGGAATGTGACTAAAGAACATGCCAAATCAAACTTGCCTACACATAGATAACATTCTTCTATCTAAAACTTCTAGACACAGAAAAATTACTATAAAAGATAACTCAGAATGAGGGAATGAATAATACGAGTATATCAGAACATTAAAAATCAAAGAAATTTCAAGGAAAGAAAAACAACGGCATCATATATGATGTGGGAACTGGGACGGATGGATACAAGGAAATGTCTTTCACATTTCAGACAGATAGCAACATAAGTAACTAAATACAAAATCCAAGATCGGTAAGCATCTTACCATTCGACTTTTCTTTGCCTCTTCATCGCTGTCATGATATTCGTCAGTAGCAGATTTTCTGACAAAAGAAGAAATGTTTCTAGCATTAGTTTCACAGAATACTCAGAAACCAGATTCTTCAGAGGCGAGGCTAAAAGGAAATAAAAAAGTAGCTCACATGAGCTGAAAGACAGAGTGTACAAACCTTCTCTTAATTGCAGCATGATTCTCTGAACTAGTGTCAGAATGACCATAGTCAGGAACCTTGCTCACAACATCTTTCAGAAAGTCAAACATGCTGAAGCTGTTTATACAATGTTTTCTGCATGAATTGAAGAAATGATAATAAGCAGACTGACTGAGACATAGTCAACAGGTGATTGAGCTAGGTGGAAAGTAAGACAATCAGGTAACAGTTAATACAACTTGAGAGTCTATTCTGAAGGCTCCTCACAAGCGGAAGGAAATAATGAAAACAATTGCATGAAATATGACCACGCAAAGATGCTTGCAAGCATTTATAGATTCCATGCATCCACCATAAACTATTGAGCTTTGCCAGCAAACCACTCAGCCTTAAGGGCTAAGCCACTGAATGGTATACCGACGACAGGGTTCCTTAATTAGACTATAAAAAGTCTTGCTTCCTTTTTTTTTCTCTACGCCCCTTAACGGATTTGCGCTGATGACAACCAGATAGATTCTTATCTGAAAGAGGTTGACAAAAAATTCTTTCAACAGATCTAGGAATCAATACATGTTAAGGAAGAACTTGCTAGAAAAAAGATTGAACAAGCGAGCACAGGCATCCAGCCACCACATTATAGGAAGGCCAACTAGAATGTCATCAGTCAACAACAAAAACTAATTAGAGACCAGTCATTCAATTGGAACACCCATTTGGAAGTCTATACAGGAGCCATTACTCAAATCTTCTACTTAGGCTATGTTCTTCTCAAACTAGTATGGCCATTTTCCTTCTCACCTTCCGACAAAGTTCAAGTGATAAAATTGTGCGTACCCCTATATGAACACCATGGGTTCACAAGACTTGTCACAAGAGGATAACCTAGAAGGGGAAAGTGGATCAAGAATTTCCAATCATGAAATATATATTGTTCGCATCTAGTCAACTAATCAATATATCAACCTTCACACACACACACACACACACACACAAAAAAAAAAGTTTCAATATATGAAAGCTACCCACCACTTATTCCTAATTATGAGTACTTTAACGTCTCCTCCTCAAAGGCCCAAAATATCATCCGTTTCCCTTTTATCTTTTTCATAGTGAAATTCCAAACTTAATTCAAGGTCGTTTAAGCTCACTGTTGGACCCCACTCATCATCCCTGATCATCGCCCCAAACCCCTCCCCACCAACTCCAAATAAAAGACAGAAAAGACTTTTAACCTCTTCACCATTTTTTGCAAATTCCCAGCTCACTCCTAATCAGGGCACTGGTAAGTCATCAACATCATATCCTTGCACTTGCACCTTCCCATCCACAAAAAAGGCTAGCAGTGACCATTCGAACAGTGCTAAAGAACTAAACACTAAGTAGTAACATCATCAAGAACAGTATAAAGTAGCAGATTGTTTCAATAAGATAAAAAAAAAAAGTGGAGATAAGAAGCTTGGCATGGATATTCTATGAATCACCACCAATGCCCCAATAAAAAGGTAGGACTGAGCATAGGCGGAATAAGGAGAGGATAATGAGTTCATTTTGAATATAATAAGCCATGTTACTTGACAGATAGCTTCACCTAATCAACAGGACTGGAGTCACTGGACAAAGCGCGCGCGCAGGTGGGGGGGGGGCAGACTTTCAGGGTGCGGAGGATATAAAAAAATATACTTCTACAATCAACACAACACGTTCGTGAATAAAAAGATCCAACACAACCGAAGACCACAGCCTCAACCGAAGAAAGAAAAGGCTTTCTTTTACTCACAAATGAAGGGAACTCATTGTCTTAGCCCCTCTTTGAAGGGTGACGTCATATGTACGATCACATAGGTCTTGCAGAAACAGTTCCAAAGCTTTGGCTGCACAGGTAAGATTTCAGAGTGTCAGTACGAAGGTCATCGACTAATTGCCAAAGTTCCAAGTCTGCAACTTGAAGATACTCACACACTAGAACTGGAACTGCCATTGCTATCTTTCCAACATCTTCATCAGCTTGCATAATCTTTTTTATTCGAGCCTGCCAGTTTTATGAACAGGAAAGTATAAATGCGACAGCAAAAGCAAAACCAACGAACATAATACGGAGTAGAAATTTATACGTTTGCAGTGTGTACACAAGGAATTTCCTAGTAGTTGGTAAGGTGTGACCGTGTGAGTGGCCAATGCGAGTAATTTCCTTGTTAGGCCACACTTTATCATCGTGACGTTCAAAACATAAATAGAAAAACATAAACCATAAAGGTTCCACCCTGTTTTTTATGGAATGAAATTGACAGCGCAGACAACAAGTTCAACCGACAACAAGAACAGATTTTTACCTAGAATGTGAATATAGATCCACAAATGACAATTGCCAAAACAAAACCACGGGAGACAATCATTCAATAAAGGTAACTAAAGGCCTATTTCATTTCAGCTAGTTACCACAAATTGTACAATACAAAACACAGATGGCAAAGTAGCAGCTCAAACGTTAACTTGGCGTTGACAAGATTACTATTATTGCCTCTTAAGCCAACTCCATCATTGAGCAGTCGTGCTGTCCTATGCATACGAAGGTCAACCATAAGGTAATTTCTTGAAAACATTTGTGTCAATCAATCGCATTTAATCTAGCAGCAATATAAACTCTTACATCCAATCAAAGAATACTCCATTCTATCCCGTTCCAAACATAAGTATCACTCCTTCACCTAGAAAAACATGGCTAACAATCTACGCAACATAATAACAGAATTCAAGCTTCAATCCCACATCACAAAGACCTTCAACGAAACTCCAAATAGTTCGAGGAATCGATATGGACCTCTTCGAGCTACTCCATGGCAACGAAAATTACAACAATTTGAGCATAGTTTGCCATAATACTAATCAAGAGATCTCACCATATCCTACTCCAACTGACTACCCATTATTCAATTCGACTCGAAATCCAACAATCGCAAAAATCTCTCCTTTGTTTCAATCAAATCCATCAAACTCCAAAACAATCACAGTAATTCCACCACCAACAATCAAACCCTAAAAACCTCAAAATGACCTAAATCCAACAAAAATTAATCAATACCCACCTCATAAAACTTCAAATTAAACAATACCCAGATCATATTTTCCCACAAATATACAATCAAGTAACACATCACTCCTCATAACTCACTACATCTAGAAGCGTAAATCACACACTTATACAAAACACAAATAACAAAAGAAAATAAAAACGAATAAGACAGATCTGGTATTATTATTAACTCTGATCAATAAGAAATAAAAAAAATGATTAAAAAAATTAAAAACTTACAGCAGGAAAACGAGTATCAAGCTTCTTCCTCATGGTCGGATCAGATGTACAGAGCACGGTAAAAAAAATGAGAAAAAGAATTACTACCTAAACTGCAATAAGATCACTGCAATTATTTACAGAATATAAATAAAATAAAAATAAAAAGGGATTTATATAAATAAGGAATAAAAAAATAAAAGGAGAAATTAAAAGGTTTTTGGTTTGCGTACGGAGGAAGAGAGAAGGGCAGAAAGAAGGAAAAACACAGAAGGAATCGGAACAGAGATAATAATTTTTATTTTTTATAAATAAAAAATGTCAGCGATCATTTGCAAATAAACTTTAAGATGAATTAAATTAATTAAATTGTTCAGGTTAAGAAAAATGAAAAATGGTAATTTAATCATAGAGGAGACCAAAAAAAATTTGAGTTCGTAGAAAAATATGTTTATATTTTTTTTTAAAATTGTTTAGTTTTGGTCAACAATTAAACAAAAACAAAGTGGATGAGTTTTGGAGTGAGTTGTGATGACTTGTACTGTATGTGTTCTGAGGTGTGATTTGTGACTTTTAATGTTTAAATGGATGATTTGCGAGCTATAATGGAAGTTAAAATAGAAATAGAGTTTGACTTGTTGAGCGTGTTAATTAATGATATCGTTTCGTGATTCTTGTTTATTGACTTGCGAGTTATAACGGAAGTCAAAACAAAAAGAGAGCAAGACACGATGTGCACGATGATGATATCTATTCGTGACTCTTGCATGTTTCTGATTCACGAGGTATAACGAAAGTCAAAATAAAAATGAAGTTAGACATGTGCGTTATGCACGATATTGATATGTTAGAGAAGTCGCAAACTGCCAAATTATAGGGGTACCATGTGAATTATTTGTGATAATATATTGATTGGCTGAAAAGTTGTATCAAACAAGATGTAAAATGAAAACTATTTCCTAGAATTATTTGCTTGCATTGCATACAAATTTTAAAAATACATAAATGGACTATATCCTCATTTTAATACAAGTATTAAGTTATTTTAAATATCGAGGAAATAAATAACTACATATACAATAATGTAACTCAAGCGTTTGAGATTGTGAAATTGATCTTTTACGTTTAATCTTTTACAAAGCTTATGAGATCCTCTTTGTCTAATATCATCATGTACTTGAAAAATGTCCGTATAAAGTTTAAATTATAGGATTATTTCGTCACTACTTCCTAAATTGTATTTCAACAATAACCGTAAATCTTCTTTCGGTTTGACAATTACTATCCAAATACGGGGGTACTTGTTTATTAAGAAATGAGTCTTTGAACGTGGTTGTGATATGATAGGAGCAAAACTCTAAGAGCACGCTAAAAAGAATGGAAATCTTTCATCCTTCTCAAACTAATTAAGATTGAATTATTAAAATTTGACGTGTCACATATATCTTAGTTTTAACACTACGGAATATGGAAAGTGGATTATGGAGTTGGTTTGTCCCACATTGTGAAAATAAGACTCATATGATCAGTTTATAATAGATTCCTACTATCATACTATCAACAAGGCCTTCACCTTTTAGAGCCCACGAGAGAATATTCGGGCCTAAAGGGTGACTACCCATCTTATTGGGCTGTGTTGCGACGGACGGTGGTTCGGGCTGTTACATTAGTTTTGAAATATAAACATTAAGGGGAAAAAAAAGATGAATGAATTCACATTTTACGTATAAGCTAAAAAAAGATCCGCGATAGCGAATCATGATCAGCCGAGCAACCATATCCTGGTTTTTGTGAGTCTTGTTTGTATATGTGAAAATACTAATATGGTATCATATTATTGTTGATATTTCAAGATAATCAGCTTTCTATAGAGGAAAGATCTGTTACCACCCTCTTCCACTATATAATTTAGCTTGCTCTTTTGCTACTCTATATCTTTGTCACAAACACTTAGAGAGGAAAAAAAATACACACTTAGAGAAAACCATGAATTTTGAAAATGAAAATAAGCCATGTTCTACAAAAGTTCCAGGTCATCCCGAAATTTCAACCACATTTGTAATAGATAAGGGAGATTGTGATCCCAAAAGACATAAGCTAAAGGGCATTGCTTTCGGTGAGTTTGAACCCTCTCAGATAGTTCATACTTCAAATGAGCAGTCGACCATAGTTTCTATGGAAGAATCTAACATTAACTTGAACGTCAAGCCAAAAAAGGTTGATGGTGATGTAACTGATGGAAACATGTTAACAAAACAAACACGCTCTGAATTGCGTGTTTACAGCTGCAAGTATTGCACAAGAGAGTTCCCAACTTCTCAGGCTTTGGGAGGTCATCAAAATGCTCATAGGGAAGAGAAATAGCTGTTAAAGAGATCACAGAGTGATTTAGACCAAATGACAGCATTTGGTTACTCAGCTTATTCAAACTACCCTTTTCTAGGTATGCAATCTACGCCTTATTCTGCTTTCCCATTATTCCAATTTGGAGGTCATTACCAGTTGCCTGCTAATAGATCAATAATTCCAAGTCCATTCTCAACAGTTGATCATGATATGTTGAGATTAGCTAACAAGTTTCAGACTCCTATAAAAGAATATATAGATGATCAAGCACGACCATCACTTAATCAAGAGAAGGGTGGTTGTGAAGTTACCGCTCCAAACTCATCCATGTTTGTACCAAATATTGTTAACGAAGATGATGCAACTCAACATGATGAAGATGATGCTTCAACTCTGGATTTATCCCTTAAGCTTTGATTTGTTCTTGTTTAAGTCATTTATTTTATATAGCATTTTTCAATGTTTACCATAGTTCTCATTGCTACACAGCAAGTTTCTATTTGATTGTAAGTTTTCGAGCTTTTTGTAATGAAGTTCTAAATTTATTAATAGAACTACATTTCTTATGATTTGAAAACTCTCAATTTTCTCATGTAATTTTCCAAATATGAATAAATGTTATGTTGTTTTAGTGTATCACAAAGTACTTTGATACGAACGGTCTATCAAGCAATGCAGTGCACATGCACACTAAAAAAGTAGTAAAATAATGTGGATATCACCCTTGACCAAATCATTTATTCTTGTCTTTTTAGTGAACACTATTATACACAGCATCGTATCGTATAATGCACTGCACCCTACCTGTCATATTTTCTCTCATCATATTTTGATTTTGTATTTGATATATTTAGTGCAATGATTTCATCTCTAAAAAGGCAATCCAAAAGCGTATCCCAAAAACATATGATATGGTATTCGTGATTTCTCTATGCCGCGCTACACTTTGAATAGTTATAACCATATATTTTGAAGTCCTTATACGGGTTATTTTGCATGTATCTAGTTATTCAATCATTTCCTTTGTAATGAAATCAACTTGGATCATTCATTAAAAGAAACTAGGATTATTACAACAACATTGCCTCTACACCTCTTAGGTTCGACCACAACTTCACCAATATAAGATGCGTAGACGGTGTTGTGAGTCATTTTTGAATGAAAATTGTATGAATAACTTTGTAAAACACGTCCATCATCCATTTTAACAACCTTTTTTTTTTTCGAAATATCAACAAAATGGGAACGGAAAAAAAAAGTGCAAGAATACAAAAGATCGTTTTTCGGTTTAATAAAGAGCAAGAATTTATTATGTTTATAATGTAGTAGTTAAGTTTAATTGGATTTTCTTGTAATTAATTTATGTTCTAGGGTTTCAAATTGAAGTAGTCCGTAATTGTTGTTGTTATAGTCATTAATGATGGCGTTATGATAACGTTTCAGGTTGAAGGAAGAAAGTGAGCTTTTTCCGACAATCAGAGAAGAAGACGAGAGAGCTTGAATTGATTGGCTAAGAGGTAACAAGTATCTTTCTTTTGGGATACTTTTGTACAATTGATCCGAAACATGATATTAGGTCAAAGTCTTAGGTATTTGTAATGCCAAGACGAGGGGCATTGCTCCTGGGTGTGATCTTTACATCTACATTAACGGTTTGTCCGAATTGCTCCTTAACTTCGACCTCTTCCGGCAGGGTCAGTTGAAGGATTGTGATTTAAATATGCCGGGCTTTGCGATTCCATTTCCCATGTCTCCAAGTACAACAAAGCTCTCCCGAACTCTAACTAATCTCGATGATAGAGCTGTCACTTACGACGGTAAAATCACTATAGATGGTGGTAGGGCGTT